>JADLZN010001621.1:0-511516 GCA_018155175.1 Sinocyclocheilus anophthalmus
TCAGTCATCGGTTTAGATGATTTATGAGGAAGAGGACACAAAACTCAAACTACTCAAGAAAAGAGTGAAGAGAATAAGCCTTATTTCCATGCGGCATGTAAAATCCAAAAATTTTTATTAGCATTCATCAGTCAACTGATGGTGAGTCCTAGAGTATCTGCAGTCAGACTGAGCTCTGATTGTGGCGATATAAGGCGGGAGATTACAGCCCATTTTTCCTGAAGAATCACTATGCCAGACAGGAAGCAAGTGCCCAGGGGATCAGCACTAAATAATTTCAGTCCGCTCTCCCCGTAAGAGGATCTAAAGTTATTTCTGCGGGCACTTTCGCAATAAATAGATAAATACACATCTAAATAAGCCATATAAATAACAGAGGGGCGAGGATAAAAGGGGACTGCAAAACAGTTTGGTTAGGGCTCTTAGGAAAGCCTGGAGTATCTGTGCTTATTTAAAGAACTGTTTTAGGAAGTGTTAGCAAAGGTGCTGATTGAGTGAGACAGACAAAGTCTGTACAGTCTTTATTTTAGTGTGAAAACTGCCTGCCAATTTTCACATTAAACGGTTCAATTTGCTGTCGCTATTAGGGATGCAACGATACCATTTTTTCAGAACCGATCCAATCCAGTATTGGCCAATTCCGATCCGAGCGTAGGTATTATTTGTTTAGATATATATTTTTTTTTTAAATCAGTGTAGAATTTCCATACCTCAATGTGTTGGCCTGATCATCACTCTTTTGTTTTAAACACAATCTGCTAAATATAGACAACTTAATTTTAATGAAAAAACCGTAATGTGATCTAAACTGTGAGATTTGTGATCCGTTGAACCACTAGTTAGAGTTGTCTATTTTTTGCAAGGCTCGGTGTTCAAGTCACTGACAGGGATAATGGAGAGATCTTGCTAATAGGAGCAGTGAAATTTCAAATCCAGGTTAGACTGGGAAGACAGACTGGGAGCTTTGCTCTTATACACCTGACATTCATTAGCTTGGCTTTATAACAAAAGCCCTTTAGCCCGAGCTGCTCTGACAATGAAGACCTTCTTTTCTTAGGTCACACATGAAGTTACATCCCAGAGGGTTGGCTTGTTTTAAGAGAGAAAAAGTGCAAAAGACTAAAGAGGTGTTACTAACCACTGGATAACACTATTTTATAGCCGATAAGGGGAATTAGATGTGTGTGTAATTTCCAGAGAGCCAATTGCCACAACATTTAAGCCAGTGACAGTTAAATTCTACAACAGGTTTATCATGACCAGCTAAGCTCACTTTCTCACTGTCAGGTTAGGAGATGAAAAATGGATAGGAGAAATCACAATCACAATATGCATTGCCGAGTGAATTGACAAAGCGACTTTGGTTTTGTTCAACACACAACATTCAGAGTCTTTAATAATCAATCTGCGAGCGCTCCGAGTCTGAAGGAATCTCAGGATCAGAGCTGCTGTAAGAGCTTCTGTCATGCTGTCGTAAAGCAGGTTCTATTGCAGTACCGTCCCACAGGCTTTGAGGGTCGTATCGGTGCTGGCTCTTGAGTTTTAAGCCGTTTAAGACTGACATAATAGGTTTAATCCATCACACCATAGTTTTAAAAGAGTTTAAGTAACAGAAGATACTTTACAGAGTACCTGCCTGAATCAAATTATGCTAAAACAGACTGTTAATTAAACAGACGTTATCCCTCTTTTCTTTTCCATGCATATACAATACTGTTCAAAATGTTTTTTACCATCATCTGTTCACCAAGGCTGTTTTTATTTGATAAAAAATACAGCAAACGCAGAGTAAAAACTAAATGTTTATAGTTAAATAAATCTTTAAAAAGTACTTATTCCTTTGATGGCAAGCTGGAATTTTCAGCAGTCATTATAATATGCTGGTTGACACCAGAAAGATTTCTATCAATGTTGAAAACGATGAGCACCTTCTGCTCTAAATTTTGTGGGAAACTGTGATACTTTTCGTCAGGATTTCCTCGATGAATAGAGTTTTAAAATAACAGCCTTGTTTGTTGTTGTTGAAAACAAATCATTTTTGTAAACAATGCAAAAGTCTATTACTGGCCATCTTAGATCAAGTTATTGTGTCTAGCTGAATAAAGTATTAATTTCTTTCTTTAAAAATTTACTGACTGCAAAATCTTTAAAGGATGATATATATATATAATGTTAGTATTTATACAAACACCAAAATCCATATTATATGGACAAAAAGAGCAATTAGTGTGCCGTGTATATTTCCATTTCAGAACATATTACAAATTCAACTCATACACACTCAAATTCATGTGAACGATTACTGGTTCTCTCTCTCCTGTTTTTTATTTTACTAATCCAATTTTTCTGTTTTCAGATGTCCATACAAGATACTGGATGAGAGTTGTGTGTTTGCATTTCCTGTAAGTGTTTCTGAAGGTGAATGACAGTGCGATTGTTCCACAGCTCTAATTCGCTTTATCATGCTAGACGTCCGTTTTTCACGAACCGAAACTAGCAAACCAAACAAAACAAAAACAGACAGGCGAAGTAATGGTAGCTGAAAACCCAAAAAAAACAGAGGGATTAAAACGCTTTAAAAATCACTTTTTTCAACTGCATCGACCGAAACATTCAACGGCCATGAGTCACTCGCAGATGTTTAATACACTCCAGTGCTTTAACCCTAAAAGAGCGGATTACATTTGAGAAAGTATGCAAAGAGAGATCGGACGTTTTAGACCACATTAGCATCATGTTTCCAGTGTTGATATCATTGAATCTAACGATACTAATGATCTGACTGGTATCTGACTATAACCACGCAGTTGGGGATGGGGATGGTATTGTAAGTGCAATCGGAGATAGCAATCTGGAGAAAGAGAGAGGGGGAACACCTAGGTCAAGCTTGTGGATAAATATTTGGCTTTGAGGAATATTTTTCAGAGCCACTAAGATCTGTCTCCATCAGCAGGCACCATCTTAAGAAGAAAGAGAAAAATAAATACGGCAGAGATGCGGGGAAAGAGATAGAGAGGGAGGGACAGACGCAGAATGAAGGGAGATAAAAAGAAATGTGAAGGCAGGCAGGTGAGGAAGGATGGACAACAGTCTTAAAAAATGAAAGAAAAAACTGTGGACAAAGAATGAAGAACCAGTGACATACAAACACAAACACTGAAGAAAAGTGTGTTCATCTGATGTTACAGCTCTAAGCCCAAATATAACAAAGCAGTAAGGAATGCAGCATACACGCCTACACACACACACAACACACCACCACACACACACACACACACAACACACACACACAACACACACACACACACAGAGGGTCTGAGAGAGTCTGTGTTCAGAAGTGGACCTCAGAACTGAGAAACAGATTAACACATGTGTGCATGTTTATTCCTGCTTCCATCTCACAGTAGAGGGGCAAAACAAAGAGTGTTTCTGTTTTGGATATATTTGTTTGTGTATATGTGTGAGGTGGGCTTAGAGTCGACTGTGACCTTGCCTTACATCTGATCTCCATCCCTGTTAAGAATCCTGTTAATCTGACTGTCAAACACACACATACAGACTCCGAAATGAACTCTCACAACTGTCCTTGCTGAGTGAACTTAAAACATTTACCAGCCATAAAAAATAGTACATGGTGTAATTTTTGTACAAAAAAGGGGGTGGGAAAAGGGTAGTTGATATAACATAATGTTCAGTTTTTTTTTTTATAAATACTTTTATGCAGCAATGATGCATTAAATTAATCAAAATTGACAGTAAAAAATTATATGTACAAAAGATTCAATTTCAAATAACTGTGGGTTCTTTGAATTTCTTCTCATAAAATAATATGAAAAAAATCTATCACTGTTTCCACAAGAATATTAAGAAGCACAACTGTTTTCACCATTGATAATAATAAATTTTTCTTGAGCACCAAATCAGCACATTGGATTGATTTCTGAATGATCATGTGACACTCAAGACTGCAGTAATGGATGCTGAAAATTCACATTACATTATAAAATATATTAAAATAACAAAACAAATATTTGAAAATGTAATATGTAAGAACATTACATTTACAGTACATTTGATCAAATATACTCACAAATATACAATATACAAACAAAATCTTTGTTAAGACTGAAGACTGCTGCCTTTCAAAAACATTAAACCATACCGACGCCAAACTTTTGAACAGTAGTGTATAAAAACAAAAAACTAAAAATACACTTCTTATCCCCTTTTAAACTTCTAGAGCACTTGAGCACACACAAAATTCTGTATACATACACACATACCATGAAATGGTAGATCAATATCTGTACCTAATGCTCTCAGTGTCGCTGTTGGTTATTGCATAAACAAAGTTTGTTTTACTCTGCATCAACAAGAAACCAGCAGCAAACTTTCTTTAAAGGTTCAGAAGAAGGTTGGAATTGAGTGATGGCCACTTAATCCTGGAAAACTGTTAAAATCATACTTTTCTGTTAAAATCGTAGGTTGATTAGCAAACTTGCTATTGTTAGTTGAAGACACAACAACCTAAATGTGTCTTTACTGGGATGCATTAAACACTTCCCAAGACCATCATAAATGGCATCTTCCACTTTTCCACATCTTCCAACAAAAAATTATGACTGAAAAAATTAAAGGGGTCATATGATGCGATTAAAAATTTTTTTTTTGGAGTGTTACAAGCTCTTGGTGATAAAGAAGATCTGTAAAGTTGCAAAAACTAAAATATTTTCTTTATAAAAGTTAAGAGTCAACCAAGCCTAACTAAAACGGCTCGTTCTAACACGCCCCCCACATGTCTACATCACTATGTGAAAACATTAGCATAATGCCGCCCAAATGTTCAAGCAAAAAAAAGAAGGCGTAACTTTTATTCTGGCTGTAGTATTGTTGTTGCCGCCGCTGCCATGTCGTGAAGGTGCTGTGTTTTTCGTTGTGAAAGCGAAATTACTTTGGTTGACCTTCCAAAAGAGGACGATATCTGGTTCCTCATGCCTAGAGCTGATCCGTGCTGGTCGCTGAGGGAATACATCAACTTCGCGCTGTGGATCGCTGGATCGGCTTTCACCGTGGACGAAGCGGAGTCCAGCTGGGGTCGTCACATGTGGTTGCCGCAGCCCGCCGGCCACACGTCTAAGCCTGCCGGCCATTTCCCAATCAAGACCGCAATCGCTCACTCTAGGCCGCAGTCTGTGTGTGCGCTGTGTTTTTCGTTGTAATAAGCGAAACTACTTTGTTTGGTCTTCCAAAAGAGGACACGATACAAACAGTGGTTAAAGTTGTATTTACAAACACCGTTGCCAGAACAGTTCAACCCAAATATTTGTGTGTGTGCAGCGCATTTTATGGAGGAATGTTTACTGATCCTGGGAGAGTAGACTACAATGCCAGCATTTCTGACTCACATTTTGTAAGTACGTTTTTATTTAAAGGATTTGCAACTGATGATTCAAATGCGAGTTTTTTTGGGCAGTGTAGAGTAGCGCTTGTTTGTCAGTTCTCCAATCACAAATGCAGACATGGATTAATGCTTACGCGGCGCGATGCAACGCAACACAACGCGTAAAAAGACAGTATAAGTCATTATAATCCGTAATTATGTCCACAAGATGCAACAAATGGACTCGGTTTATTGGATTTGAATGTTTTTGGCTCGTCACTCCGGCCGGACAGGGCAATCACAATATGGTAAGGGGTGTAAACATTTCCGTCACACGCTTGAGGTATGCGGCCAATCACATTTTTATGGTTTTAGAACTGGGGATGTTGTGAGATGGCCAATCAGAGCATACCTCGCTTTTTAGACTGATGAGTTTTGTAAAAATCGAAGCGTTTCAGAAAGGCGGGCCATAGAGGAGAAACAATAATATACAGCATGTGGAAAATAATGTTTTTTTAACCATAAAACACATAAACACATTTCATTACACCAAATACACAAAATAATGTTCTTTTTAGCAACATCATATGACCCCTTTAATAGGACCATTTAACATTTACAAAAACTTTTGCATCCCTATTTTTACATTTAGATTACCTCATTCAACAACACTACATTACAAATTAATATTTAAAAGCACTAACAATCTAATGAAAATGTTCAAAGTAATATTTAGCAAAACTCAAAATATAAATTTTATTCTGTACATTATAATGCCTGAATTTACTTGGAGAATTTAAAACAATTAATTTTAGTTTAAGCATTTTATCCTTAATTTATGTAGACAATTTTTAAAATCTACTATTTATAAGTTAGCATTCACAACATGAAATCAAATGTTGGTGCATCCCTGGATTTGACCAAAATGAAAATTCAACTCAAACTTAAACTACAGACCATCTTGAGCAAACTAAATGGGGACACATTCACTAAAAATAAAATAAATCCTCTATAAGAGCGCACAGATTAATATCCCATTTAAAGTGAAATCCATGTGCGTCTGAGGCTCTGATCTGACAAAATTACACAAAGCAAAGCAGCAATAAAAGTTGAGAGCCAGTTACATTCAGTTCAGATTAATCCATAGAGAGACAGACAAACTTTTCTATTTCATTCTCCACACCAGCTTTGCTCAGCATGCCTGGCTGGGTGGCTGAATTATTCTGTGTGATCTCCAGAGAAGCACAGGACCAGGGGCAGCGTGAGGACCAGTAGCCCACGTAATGTGCTCCTGACGCAGATGCAGCCGTGGCGAGGACCCCTGGGTAGAGGACAACTGATGTGGAAATGACTTTAAATGTTTTGGACGAAGTCCACAAAAGGCAGCAGATCATCAGAAAGAGAGAGAGAAAGAAAAAGAAAGAAAGAAAAAGAAAAAGAAAAAAAAAAAAATGATTGAAACAATAGAGCAGAAGCAAGATCAATCAATGTTTGAACCACAGGAAGTGAATCATTCATTTTATCTTGAAATGTACACATTTACTTCACATTGTTTCATCTTTCCTCTTATTCCTGCTTTCTAATCCAGGACTTGTGAACATAACCTATTTGTAGTCAGTCACATGCTGCCCTCTAGTGGCTGGAGGAGGAAATGAGCAAGAAATAGTTCATTTCTACTCCAATATGAAAATTTGAGGACTCTTCAACACTTTCCATACAGGAACAGTTCACAGAGTAAATGATGACAGAATTTTGGAATACTCCTCGTACAACTCTGCTTTTCCATTATCCATTTTTCCATTATACACCTTATAAGAAACTTCACAGATAAATTCAGAATGAGACTACATTCTTGCTAGTCTGCAATTTTGGTAAGTAGCATGACTCCAGTTGGGAAAAAATGGAAAACAACAATTTCCACAAATTCAAAACTACAGATACAACTCTGCAAGTTTAAACCCAGAGTTAAACAGAACACAAGACTGATATGAGGAATAAAGACTGCAATAGCTGGAAATGCTGCCATTGTTCTCTCTCAAACACACACACAAATACACACAGAGAATGCGGTGCCAAATAGGGCAGCTCAAGGAGCTTTCATGTCAGTCTCTCTTGGAATCCTCTCTTCTCCTCTCCCGCCTTTATACACCTCTCTTTCTATCCCTCTCTCATTCTTTCTTCTGTTTTCCTTAGTTTCTCACAGCAGGCAGGAGCACAGGGCAGAATGAACCAGTGTGTAGAGCAAAAATGTGTATTTTTTTTCGATTGTCAAAGCTCAAGAAGAAAAGGAAAAAAATGATGCGTCATGATGATAATTGCATTACTTCAAACATGCTACAGATGAAAATATGATACTGTATTTTTGCTGATAAATCCTCTATATGTGTGAACTACACATACAGTGGGTAAGGAAAGTATTCAGACCCCCTTAAATTTTTCACTTTGTTATATTGCAGCCATTTGCTAAAATCATTAAGTTCATTTTTTTTCCTCATTAATATACACACATCACCCCATATTGACAGAAAAAACACAGAATTGTTGACATTTTTGCAGATTTAGTAAAAAAGAAAAAATGAAATATCACATGGTCCTAAGTATTCAGACCCTTTGCTCAGTTTTTAGTAGAAGCACCCTTTTGATCTAATACAGCCATGAGTCTTTTTGGGAAAGATGCAACAAGTTTTTCACACCTGGATTTGGGGATCCTCTGCCATTCATCCTTGCAGATCCTCTCCAGTTCTGTCAGGTTGGATGGTAAACATTGGTGGACAGCCATTTTTAGGTCTCTCCAGAGATGCTCAATTGGGTTTAAGTCAGGGCTCTGGCTGGGCCATTCAAGAACAGTCACAGAGTTGTTGTGAAGCCACTCCTTTTTTATTTTAGCTGTGTGCTTAGGGTCATGTCTTGTTGGAAGGTAAACCTTCGGCCCAGTCGGAGGTCCTGAGCACTCTGGAGAATGTTTTCATCCAGGATATCCCTGTACTATCCCTGTAATTCATCTTTCCCTCGATTGCAACCAGGCTTCCGTCCATGGCAGCTGCAAAAACACCCCCACAGCTGATGATGCCACCACCAGCTTCACTGTTGGGATGATTGGACAGGTGATGAGCAGTGCCTGGTTTCCCCCACACATACCGCTTAGAATTAAGGCAAAAAAGTTATATCTTGGTCTCATCAGAACAGAGAATCTTAATTCTCACCATCTTGGAGTCCTCCATGAGGGCTTTCATGTGTCTTGCACTGAGGAAAGGCTTCCGTCGGGCCACTCTGCCATAAAGCCCAACTGGTGGAGGGCTGCAGTGATAGTTGACTTTCTACAACTTTCTCCCATATCCCGACTGCATCTCTGGAGCTCAGCCACAGTGATCTTTGGTTCTTCTTTACCTCTCTCACCAAGGCTATTCTCCCCCGATAGCTCAGTTTGGCCGGACGGCAGCTCTAGGAAGGGTTCTGGTCGTCACAAACGTCTTCCATTTAAGGAGTATGGAGGCCACTGTGCTCTTAGGAACTTTAAGTGCAGCAGAAATTTTTTGTAACCTTGGCCAGATCTGAGCCTTGCCACAATTCTGTCTCTGAGCTCTTCAGGCAGCTCCTTTGACCTCATGATTCTCATTTAATCTGACATGCACTGTGAGCTGTAAGGTCATATATAGACAGGTGTGTGGCTTTCCTAATCAAGTCAAATCAGTATAATCAAAACACAGATGGACTCAAATGAAGGTGTAGAGGTCTGTTAGGAACCATCTCAAGGATGACTAGAAGAAATGGACAGCACCGGAGTTAAATATATGAGTGTCAAAGCAAAGAGTCTGAATACTTAGGACCATCTGATATTTCAGTTTCTTTTTTAATAAATCGGCAAAAATGTTAACAGTTCTGTGTTTTTCTGTTAATATGGGGTGTTGTGTGTACATTAAGGAGGAAAAAAAAATTAACTTAAATGAGTTTAGCAAATGGCTGCTGCAATATAACAAAGAGTGAAAAATTTAAGGGGGTCTGAATACTTTCCGTACCAACTGTATGTGTATTTTATTATGTTTTTGAAGAAGATCTGTCATCATTTACTACTCATAACTGTATGACTTTCTTCTGTGGAACAAAAAAGAATTTTAAAAGATTTTGAAAAATGTTCTAACTCCAAGTTAAAACTGGTTGGTTACCAACATTCTTCAAAATCTTCTTTCATGTTCCACAGAAGAAAGAAAATCATAGAGGTTTGGAACAGAAATATGAGGAACTATCCATTAATTGTTCAAACATTTTTCAAAATGCTTAAAATGTGGTTTAAAGTTTAGTCTGTGACAGTCTGACATTTTCTATAATTTTTCTGTCATTTTGTACTGTTATCATCAATTAAAATGTCAGGAAAAAAATGAACTAAACAACTGCAAAAATGCAAGTTAGAGAGAAAGAGAGAGAGAGCGAGAGAGAGAGTCTGTGGGAGATGGGAGTGTTTATGTTTGTGGAAGGAGGAATTCAGTTAGTTTGTGGGAACCTGGTGTATGTGGATCTCTTCTAATCTCAATGCTGGTGTCAGATGACAGGCATGTCTTTGATCAGTCTGTTATTAGAGAGGTGTGTATGGACAAGAGGAATTCAGATATTATGCTTTGTGTTCTCACTCTCCCCTCAACCATTACCCATCTGCATGCACATAACACATAACAAAGGAATACCATTTCATCTATTAATCTCAAATCACAAATATAGTCATCGCACAAACAGAAATGTGTGTTTGTGCTGATTAAGACATCTCAAGTGTGTGTAAAGTCTCTCATGAGAACAGAGACATTAACAAGCTCTTGCCAGCAGAGACATTTACAATGGACCTGTGATGGGAGTTTATTATTGTGTGTTGATGTTTGTGCATGTGTCTGCTGAGCAGACACATGGATAGGACAGCCCTGTCTGGACCGATGCCCATGTTTGTGGATCCAAACAGCCTCTCTCCAGAGACACAGACAGATGCCATGTTAAGAATGGAAAACTAGTGTAGTGCAAAATATATACTGCATAACAGTTTAAAAAAATAAGGAAGAAAAAAAAAAAAAGATGAGTCCGAATTGTAAAATACTTTAAATTGTAGTTTCTACATTGTTCTTAGCCAACCTTTGAAAGTTTTGGGTTGGTAAGATTTTTTTTGTTTTTGAAAGTCTGTTATGCTCATCAAAGCTGAATTTATTTAATCAAAAATACTGTAAAACAGTAATATTTTGAAATATTAATACTATATATATTTTAAAAGTAATTTATTCCTGTGATGGCAGGGCAAGGTAATTTTTATTACTCCAGTCTTAGTGTCACGTGATCCTTCAGAAATAATTCTAATACAGTGTTTCACCTGCCATTATATTAGGGGGGCTGCCCACTCCCCGCCCCCCTTGAAGGTCAAGTTCTCTATAGCGCCAGATCACAACAGAAATCATTTAAAGGGGTATTGATGGCTACAAAGAACATGATTTGTTTATTTGGTGTAATGAAATGTGTTTTTGTGGTTTAAGGTTAAAAAAACACATTCTTTTCCACATACTGTTTATTATTTTTTCTCCTCTATGCCCCGTTTTTCTGAAACGTGTCGATTTTTACAATGCTCATCGGTCTGAAAAGTGAGGTGTACACTGATTGACCAGCTATTCAGTGCATTGTGATTGGCCGAATACCTCAAGAGTGTGATGGAAATGTTACGCCCCTTACCATACTGTGATGCCCTGTCCGGCCAGAGAGACAAGACAAAAACATTAAAAACCATTATAAACGAGGCATTTTGTTGCATCCAGTGGGGACATTTATTACTGATTATAATGGACTTATACTGTCTTTTTACGCGTTTATGTAAACATAAAACCCTGTCTGCATTGTGATCAGAAAAATGACAAACAACAAGCTTTACTCTACACTGCCCAAAAAAACTTGTGTTTGAATCATCAGTGGAAAATTCTTTAAATATAAAAAAAACTTACTTACATTCTGTGAGTCAGAACAGCCGGCAGTGTAGTCTACTCTACCAGGATCAGGAAAACAGTCCTCCATAAAATGCGCTGGACACAAATCAATATTTGGGTTGAACTGTTCTGGAACAGTGTTGCAAATACAACTTAACCACTGATTTCTAGTTGTGTCCTCTTTGGAAGGCCAAAAAAAATAGTTTCACTTTCACAACAAAGCAGCGTACATACCGCGGCCTGGAGTGAGTGGGGAGGGGAGGCGGTGATGTGCGCAGAGGCGGCCGGGGCTTGTGAGAACGGTGAGGCCGGAGGGCTTGTGGCACACCACAGTGAACGGACCCCGGGCTGGGACTCCCTCTTCGTCCACGGTGATGAAAGCCGATCCGGCGATCCACCAGCTCGCGACAGGGATATATTCCCTACAGCGAACAGGCACGATCAGATCCAGGCATGACGAAGAGGTTAGTCTTCCTTTGGAAGGCCAAACAAAGTAGTTTCGCTTTCACAACAAAACACCAGCTCCGTCACGACATGGCTGGCAGCAACGGCAGCAACCACATGTGACGCCGAGAATAAAAGTTACGCCTTCTTTCTATGTGTGAATATTTGGGCGGCGTTATGCAAATCTTCCCACATCGTGACGTAGATATGTGGAGACATGTTAGAACGAGCCGTTTTAGGAAGGCGTGGTTGACACTTAACTTTTATAAAGAGTATCTCTTTGGATTTGAGACTATAGTCTTTGCAACTTCAGGGATCTTATATATGCACAAACAGCTTGTAATACTCCAAAGAGAAAGAAAAAAATTCGAAATCGCATCATATGACCCCTTTAAAGTTACCTTTACGATAGAACAGCTCTATACCTTGTTCTTTTTTAAACAAACTAAAAAGCCTTATGTTATTCATCTTATTTACACGACGGCATGTCATTTCGATCTCTACGTTATGGTCGTGCTCTCTGTATCACGCACAGCGCTGATCATTCACTCCCCTCACCTACAATCCCTGCCAGCCCTGAAACTCGAACCCACGATCTTTGGGTTACAAGTCCGACTCTCTAACCATTAGGCCACGACTGCCCCAATCAATGCAATACAAGAGCATAAAAGCTGGCAATCTTCTAGAAGGCAAAAGTCACTTGGCAGGGGGAATTTGTTATATTTGCATTAAAACGGTGTGTACTGCTGAAATAACAGCTAGATCAGGTTCTGAAAAAAACAGCCAGACAAGTAACCTGCTTTTAAACTAAGACACGAAACAAATTAATCCAAATACTGAGCATCGCAGTTCAGCCAAACTACATAATCACTTGTCAAACCACATGAACAACTAAGGGTGAACAGGCACTACGTGACACAAACATATTCTGCCTCAAATCAGTCATTCTTCATTCTTGCGCTCTGAAACTGTAACAGTGTGATTACTGTATTTGAGCACTAGGTGTCAGGCTGCACATACTCAGCAGAACTCACTAGAACAACAAGAGTGTAATAAAAGCACTCACATTTTCAATGACAAAGGTCCACTCTTTGTCTTCAAACTCCTCTGCATGGGGATCCTGAAAAAACAGAATGTGGAAATGAATTAATGCCATACAAACTGAGACGAGGCTCATTAAAGTCTCAGAATAAAGCCTGTTTTTAGTGTCTTTTGTAGCAGAGATACTGGGCAAAAGCAACTCCACAGATCAAATCAATCTCCATTTACTGATCAACAATAGGAATCAAAGCAATATCTGCATCCAGACGATGGTGGTGGTTGGTGGTGGTTGAGGAGAGACCCCCCACATGATTGTAAAGCGCTTTGGGTGTACAACAATACACAATAAAGCGCTATATAAATGCATCATTCATTCATTCATTTATTCATTCAGGAAAAAAATTGTAAAACATACAAGGGCTAAGACGTTTCCATAAATGACTCATCCAAAGCTTCATCTGGCTACATCAGTATTATAATGGCCAATTGCAGTGCAATAGGTCACAGACAAAGTGATCTGTCTCATACAAGTCACACTTCTCTCACACTGATCTCTGTTGTAAGCCTATTTCAAAGCTGAATCAGGTTTATTAGCATGGTAAATGTGCATATGAGGATGCAAATACACACAGGTTCACTTGACCTGCTGTTCTGTTGTTCTAGAACTGTCCCGGTCAGCTGACCGCAGGGTTTGCCGTACACAAATGAAACATTCATGATCTCATGAATGCCAAACTGACCCACTGCAATGAACTCTGGGAGATGTAGTTGTACATGACACTGATTAGTGTGTGTTAGTGTGGTTTGGTGAGGACAGGGCTGATAAGGAAAATGTTTGGACAAGCATTTTGTGTGTGTGACCTTTGTAAACACAATGTGGAGAATGTTAGAGGATATTCAACACCAGGTCAGCCTGTCAACGCTAGCTCGTAACTTGCATGTGTGGTGTGTGTGTGTGGTTTTAAGTCAGTTCTTTTGCCCCTCTGAGGACATCGAAGCTAATGAAATGATGGATGAATTCTAAACTTATGAACATCTAAACATGTTCATAATTACATCTGTGCTGTAATTACATCTACAAACTTCTCTCTCTTTCTTTGCCTAATAGATGTACTTCCTCTATGGCTGCACATGGGTCTAACAATTCAGGATGTAAGGTCTCACTTCACTTGTGCCAGATGTAAAAATCTTCTGACCGGCATCTCAAAAAGACTAAAATACAGAGCACAGACTTCCTGCTGCCATGTCAGTTTCTGCTGCACACACACTTGAGAAGGGGGTTAAAATTTGGACTCTGGCAGTTAAATTAGAGTGGAATCAGGATGTCTAGACACCAGCAGACCTGCAGATCCCAACCAATCAGCTTCTAAGAAAAAGCCAACTGCTACAACTGGCCCCAATAACATCTAGACCTACTTGGCCCCTAGATGAGAGACTGTTTTTTATGTGTGTGTAAATGCATGCTTTTACCTTAAATAGTGTGACAGTGATCTCTATATTCTCTGGAACAGGCCACACCACCACTCCTCTATAGGGATTCTTGATGCCAGGCTGCCAGCTATGAGACTGCAAACAAAAAATGCATGAAAAAGTTGCATGATAGATTCATTAAAACTAACAGCTTTACTCCTACAAAATAAAACAGAAAATATATACAATAATCTAGTCATTGCTGCAATAAATAACACTAAAAAATTATTTTGTTACTCAGTATTTCTGTCTTGTTTGCCAGTTTGAATTAAACATTTTTCTTACCACACTGGCAGAACTTTTTAAATGTTTAAAGCATGAAGCATAAAACAAGAATATCAAGTCATTTTGCTACAAGTAAATTAGATTTTTTTGAACTGGAAAACAATAAATTTTTTGCATTGAATTTGGAGTGATAAGTTGTTACATAAAAGCTTTAATGATTCATTAAAGTTAATGTGCGTAATTTTTGAACCAATATCAGCACCAGAAGGAGCTGTGCCATCCCAAACTCACTTCATTAGCTCAATCGTTAAATGCATTTAAATGCACATTTAAAAGTTGATTTCAGTTGGACTACAACTAAAAATGTCACAAACACTTCAGTCAGACTGCTCTTACTATTCTAGTCTGGTTTTGTTAAGTCAGGCTAACAGACCTAGATAATGTAATTGTAGCTCAACATCGTCTAGCATGTATATTAGGGTTGTGACGGGGAGGAAATTTCCCCACCAGTTAATTGATGTGTAACAACACCAATAGTGTATCACGCAGTTTGTGGTGTATCACCGTGGGGGAGGGTTAAAACACGGTGCGCATTTTACTTTCACTTTCAAATCAGCGCCAATTTGGCGTAAAGCACTTGTTCGTTGTTAGTTCGTTTGAGTTTTCCCTCTTTTCCTCACTTTCCTTCACTTCTAAATATCTTTAAAGCGCCGTTCGTTTTATTTCGGCATCAATTCAAGTATCAACAAAATACAACTTCAAACTCAACTTAGCCAATATAGAAGTCATAGAACTTTTATTAACAAAACAAATCAAAATACACCATGCTATAGGCTATGCCTAATATAAAATAACAAATAACTTTAAATAGCCTAGGTATACAAAACTGAAAATCAGCAAACACTGTGGAACCAGTTAAATAAGAAACGAATGTTTAAAAAAAAACTTCCAAAATCACCTTAGATAAACGGCAAATGTCAACAGGCTTTTCAAAATCCAAAATATTGCCAAACATGCGCTTTTGCATTTAGTTTCTAAACTAAATCTTCCACTATCATCTTGTCTTTCTCACCTCCCTCTTCTTGTCAGTCAGCTCGACTCACTCTCCTCACGTGAATGAAATCTAATCTATGATGCGACTGCCGTTCGGCACGCTGTATTGAGCGTTCAGTTTTTAAATTGTAGTGTCTGTTCTCTAAACTGAAATAAATTATTTTTATTACTGTAAAAATCATATGACGTTGGGGGATGGTGCCGCGTTGGGCAAGTGACATACCAGTGTTGCGGCTTAACACCGGTGCTACCGCCAACACAGTCTATCGCAGCAAGCCTAATGTATACATGCTAATTGGGATACAACTGTCTTCAGCATTGTGCTTGCTCCAAAATTTTATCTGTGATGTGTATTTAATCCATCAAATTATATATTAAGAATGTAGCTCAACTATAGTAACCCACTAGTTACTGCACATGTAAACATACTTAAGGCATTGTTTGCAACTGCATTTTTAAAAAAAAGAAAGGAAGAATGAAGGAAGAAAGAAAAAAAGTATTGCCCACCTTGGATGATTTCCTTCGGCTCCTGCGTGTCCAGACAACAACTAGCTTGTCCGGTTGCCTAAAAAAAATAAAACAGTCAGCACCAATGATGACATATAAAACAAGCATAATATCTAAAAGAAACGCTACCAACGCTTCAGATTTCAGTTCTGCTGTGAACAAACTACAGCAAAATCAAGTCTAAATCACACGAGGCCCAACAGAGAACAAGATCAGATGAGAAATAAGAGAGAAAGATGCTGATCAACTTCCTCAGCAAAGAGCTCAAAGTCCACTGATGCTGCAAATCAATTCATACACATATCACATACAGCCTAACACAGCAGTAAACTAACTCACTGCTTTGCTTTTGAGAGGCAAGGGTGTGTGCACTATGTATGTGTCAGTGGAGTTCAATTCATCCCTCACACTAAAGCACAAATACACCTTACAGTACAACATTGACAATACACATCAAGTGAAGACTCACGGATAGACCTACAGGTTTAAAGATAAACGGACTGTTAGAATAGAAGGAAAAAGGTTTCAGGACATCTGAGCATGACTGAGAGCGAGAACACACACAGGAACCAGGACTCGCAATCTTGAATTGGATTACCAGCAGTAAGAGGCTTGACCGCAATCTGACAGGTGTGTGTTTATGCAGGGGTGCTGTGTGTGTCTCATTTTCAGAACATCACTGTCCTCATATAAACCGTTCCAAACATGGTAGAGCAGACAGAAGGATAAACGATCTCCTGCTGCGTGTCTGGATTATTCTAGATTACTATATGTATCAGTTACCCAGGAACAGAGAAATGTCTGCGCCCCCAAAAAGGATTTTCTGTGGAGAATCACCACTGATAGAGCATTTCATCCAATGACTAGATTAAACTGTGTCCGGGAAACTAGCAAGAGAGCATCACAGAAACCATGCACAGATGCTCCATGTGTCTCTACATTTCTAGAACACACACACACTGCCTCCTGCCCTACAGCATCATGCTGTGTTTGACATGGAGCACTGAAGACAATCTGTTTTCAGTCATCTCTCGCTCTGAAATATCGAAACACTTTCTCTTTATAATCTCTTCTATATTTCCATTCCTACTTGGACTTGTGCATTTCCTCTAGGCTAGTTGACATGCTCTACTGCAATTCTCTTTTCACATGATCTTTATGCTTCCTCATGGATGGGTCACAATGTTTCTTGAAATAACTTTTATTCAGCAAGGCTGCATAAATTGATCAAAAGTGACAGTAAAGACACTTATAAATGTTACAAAATATTTCCATTTCAAATAAATTGTTCTTTTTCATTCTTCCCATTCATCAAAGAGTCATTAAAAATATAATAGGCTATATATGATAAAATAATAAGTATCAATGTATCAACATGTATTAAATCTTAAATTATTAAATCTAACTGAATTTACTGTTTTAATTAAAAAAAACATTTGACATGAGAATTTGACATAAAAGATAGCACATACATTTAAAGGGATAAAAAAAATACCTTACAAAGATTTTTAAAAAGGTGATTGGAAATCAATTCCCGAATGAGAAAGTTAATTTTTGTCACTGGTCAGAAGGTGCTCCTACATTTTTGACTCTGCTCCTTAATTAAAATATAGGGCCTATATATATATATTTTTTGGTTTTATATTATTTATTATACACAAACAGTGGGAGGGCCCAAAATTATTACTAGTATGAGACATAGATTTTGACCAGCAAAAAAATGGTTTAGGGTATTTCTATATTTTGATGTACATGGCAGTCTGTCTGGAAAGACATGAAGAAACAGAACAAACTGAGACAGATTAAATCCAGAAGAACTGTGGCAACGTCTCCAAGATGCTTCAAGAGACCACCGTAAAACTACCAGAAAACTATGTAAAGGGAGCCTGGGAAAAAAGCTGCTTTAAAACACAAAGGATGCTCATGCTAAATGTTGATTTAATTTATAGAAGTTAATTGATAAGAAAATCTATTAATGGCATTATTTGACCGCATCCTCATTTTATAGCAGTTTTACACAAGTGCCTAAAACTTTTCACAGCACTGTAGCTTTGCAGGTAGGTCTCTTGAAGCATCTTGGAGACATTGCCACAGTTCTTCTGGATATATAGTAATATATTAATATATATATATAGATATATACAAGCTGGTGACAAAGGCCATGAGCCAGAGACCTGTTCAGTGTTTCTACAGCCAATGCAGCAGACAAAATACAATATACAATTACTGCACTCACAATTGATTGAAACCATCTGAACCCTAAACACAAGCAGTATATGTTCAACAGAACTACATTACAGTACTGCTATTGTTTCAATGTGTTTCCTGCTGCAATCCCACCAGCATCCTGCCAGAAACAGAAAGAACCACACCTGTAACTCATTTCGTGGTTCATTTCTTATATTTCATATGTGCACTCTGTGTTCCCTAGGGTACAGTTCATTTCTCAGACCCATTACCACACAGATCCTTAAAGTCGGTCAGTTGTTTTAACTCAGATTTGTGGCTGCAGGTCATGCAGCTCTAGATACATTAAGATTTACTTTGCTTGCCAAAGTCTTTTGACTGCGCTTTCAAGGTCCATCTTAACTACTGTTCTCTACAAAAACCCTAATATGAAATTTTTCCATGATTGACATTCTTTGTAAATCTGGCAGGTGTCTGCTGATAGAAACCTGCCAACAACTGAAGTGTGAGTAATGAAGCCAAGACTGTCAAACCCTGCTCTGGGAATTTAAGACGGACAGGCTGCAGGTCTGCATCTTTGTTCACACCCTTTATTACAACAAGAACTGTATAAGACTTCCAAACGTAGCATGCAATACACTCCAAAGAGAAAGGACAAATTGAAATCGCATCATATGACCCCTTTAATAACTTTTGTAAATGTGCAAATCTAATTAAAATAAACAGCTGCTAAGCCAATTAAGGGTGCTTTCACACTTGGTTTGATTGCTTGGTCCGAACAAGAGTTCGATTGCTCCCCCCTCCCCCTGCTGTACTGTGTTCACATTATATTATTTGGGTCCGAACCGCGGTTCTTTTGCATCATCAAGTCAGCAGCTGTTTACCCCGTTGACGATGGCGCAGGAGAAGACGGCAAAATGCGTAGCATTGATTTCTTCAATTTTATATTTATGCTTTGAACCGTTGGTTTGGTTTCCAAAGCTTCAGTACATAACGGCACATACGTCTGCCTTACGAAGGTACTGAAAATGCTCTAAAGAACTCTGAAGGCAAACAGAAATTAGATATACAGCTCTCTGTTTGCAGCGTGTCAGTCACGCTCGTCAGGAAAGTGAGTGAAACACATTTTCATCAAATAATACGTCATTAATAGCGGTTCACTTTCTGGATTTGGTACCAGAGTACGTGAGCGGAGTGGAGCGGCAACAATTTCCCCTCCGCGCTCCAAGCATTCAATAATCACTCCACTCCAGCTCCGCTCCGGGTTCATCATTTCCCGCTCCCGCTCCACTCCTCGCTCCACTGATCAGAAACACCGCTCCGCGGCTAAATTATTTCACTATGCTTGAAAAATCAAAGTTCAGAAATTATATAAAAAATAAATGCATAATACTAGAAGAATAGTTTTAACATGGTTTATTGGAACACTACAATTAGCCCAAGTCCATATTAAATGACTGCTTAACTCGCTTAGCTTACTTGTCTGTGCAACGTCTACTATGGCGAAGCTGAGGGTAGTTACTTCAGAAACGGAAAGAATATGCTGTAACTTTTCCGTTTTTAAGCTGCTAAATCACAGGACAGCGTTGACCAAATTTTCTTTATTCCTGAATGTATGCGCGCGATCTGTACGTTACGTGTGAGCTTGTGTGTTCTGTCCGTGTGCAGCAATGTAGCAGCACATTAGTTTCGATCAGAGATTAACAAACTGTACAACTTACAACATGCTTTAACCTCCCGCACTCGTCCATCGCCATTTTAACCTTCATGTGATCCACATATCTTTCTAGCTAACTAATTATGTTTAATGCATGAGTTGGCATAATTTGTGCTCGTGACGGAGCAGTAGCGGAGCGTTCTCTTCAAAAAATCTGCTCCTAGCTCCAGACAAAATCACGCCGCTCCACTCCCACTCCGCTCACATACTCCGTTTGGTACGTTTGCGTCCACATCAGCAGCGAACTGTACCGGAGTTCACTTGAACCGTACCCCAGACCACCCCTTTTAAGTGGACCTGGGTACGGTTCGCAAGTGCGCACCCGAGTTCGGAAGACCAAACGTACCGAACTCAAACGACCCCGGGTGCACACCAAAAGTGCTAGTGTGAAAGCACCCTAAATGTTTAAGACTTTAAAATATTGATTTGAAAGAATTAGCAGAACTAAAACTTTAGGAAACCCTGATCTAAAATAGGCTTAGTTCTAAAAGGTCTTAACAATTTGGAAACTGGGCTTGTCTGTAGGATTAAAATGGAGCTGAATGTAAATGTAATGTAGATCTACAACATTACCCAAGTATTCTTTCTCCATTACAGAAATGCCATTTACACTTCTGATTACAGCAAAACAAAAGCTGCAGATTTGAGGAGTGCGGACATAAATAAATAAAGAGAAAAGGAGTGACAAAGTGGGTCATCGCACAGCAGGAGATGTTATCAGGAGGAAGTGGAGCAGGGTAGAGAGGGCACACACACAGACTGGCAAACCTAGGAGGAAAATCCTTCACTGGGCACCAGAAACACAGCTGCCCCAACACAAACACTAAAGCTCACACACAGAGAAAACCAGAGTGCACAAGAAAGAGGGCGGCATGTCTTTACACTTGGTATTAACATCACAAGTGTTCCACCAAAACATTCAGCTGGTACATGCATCTCCTGTGACCACTTGTGATCAGATTGAGAGGATCTATTTGATGGCTTCTTTTAGGGCTGGGCGATTTTCCAGATTTTATCGATTAATTCTAATTTATTGTTTTGCCACAATTTTATTTTTTAGAAATCGAGGAATCGCAATTTTCAAGAAATATTACCAAATGTTAGAATTAGACACTTTGACAATATGCCGGTGATAACCGCAAAGAGAAACGAATTATCCATCCACATGTCGGTGCACGTGATTAACCGCTCACATCTGAAACACTCTGTGAAGGACCATTAGGTGCCATTCACACAGAATGCACTTTTGTGTTGACAAAGATGCGACGCGGGCAGTGGAATAGGTAAAACATGCAAGAAGATGGGAGTGAACTTCTTTTAACTTGAGCGCAGTGTTTTAAGAATGGCATTTCATGCATGAGACGCTGCAAGAGACGCGAGCGCAACAGTTAAACACATCCATGTTTACACAGAAAAAACAATGGAAAAGCAGCACAATCGAATAAAAAACCTGTAAAGAACTACTACTGTATGTCTGATATTTCATGTTTGCATCATGGTGACAGGCTGAAAGCTGCTGTTCATTGTTTTTACAGAACATTTATAGTTAATGATAGTCTACTGGTGTTATATCTTCAGTCATTTTGAATTTGAATTACCGTGACTTTTGAAATTTTTTAAAAGCATTTTCCTCTTATTATTTCTGAACACATAATATGTATAAGACAAGTTTGTAAAATATGTACTTGTAGTTTATTCATCTTTTCTGCAAAGATATTTAACAAGTGATTTGTTTAACATTTACATCATGTTGACAACTTAATGTGTGCTGCACTTAGAATAGAATTTTCTTAACTAGAGGGTTAATAAAGAAAAAGTAACTTGAATCATGTTGTATTTTTAAGTTGACTAGCTAAAAATCGTAAAAAAAATTATAATCAAGAATCGGTTTTCACACATTCTAGAAAAATCGAGATTATAATTTTTTGCAAAATCACCCATCTCTATAGCTTCTTTATACGTTTAAAACCTTTGTTTAGGGATGGATTGGCATTTAAACTATGTTATGTGGTTACATGCATTTTAACTACCTGCATACAGTAGGTGTTTTTTGTTTGCTTTTAAATATGAATCATTTAAATGTCTGAATCATTTATGGCGCTTTTCCACTGCATGGTAAGGATCAGTACAGCTCGGTACGGTTCACTTTTGGGGGGTTTCCACTGGATACAGTACCTGGTACTCTTTTTAGTACCACCTCGGTTGAGGATCCAACTGAACCGTACCATTACCAAAATGTGACGTGTAAACTCTGCTGATCACTGATTGGCCGGAGAGAATAGTCACTGAACTTGCGACACAAACACAACAGAACCGCTAGATTTAAATCAGCGCAGCCAGCAAAGGATCGAACGCAACTGTTTTGAACAAGCGCACTTTATTTCAACAACCAAAAAATGGCTGTTTCGTGGTCTGTTGAGGAAGTACAGATGTTCCTCTCCTTGATAGCAGAGGAGTGGATCCAGCGAGAGCTTTATGTGGCGACGCGGAATTAAAACGTTTTTCAGGAGTCACGGCAGTAGAGGCGGCGCAACTATAACGACATGTGAATAATCCCGCCCACTCTAAAGCGGTACTGAACTGGAATGGAAACGCAAACAGAGCCGTGCGCCAAGCGTGTCGAGCCGAGTCGTACCAAGCAGTGGAAAAGCGCCGTTAGAGAACCAGGCAAGTCCCTCTGTAACTAAATCGGACTTAAGACATGTATAGAGTGATTATTGACTCAATGAATCACATGTGATGACTGTAGTGAATCACAAATCATTGCTTGTATGAACTGCTGTCCACGGTTTTCAAATCAATTTATTTACTAAGGCCTTTTGTGTCTGGCTAAATTACGTTAACAAACCACAAGGGATAGTGTAAAAATTAATTTTTATAACTAACAGTTCATTTGGGGACATGTGTTTTCTAAAAATATCATATATTTATGCATAATGTCTATAAAAAGTCATTTATGGAGCAATGCTCTTGAAATCTGTGAGCTTACTGCCTCTTAGGGCTGTGCGATTAATCGAAATCGTAATAAAAAGAATGCAGTGTGCCTAAATCGAGTCCGAAAACAGAACAGACCGGGCATAACGACAGATATGCTACAGAAATAGGGAAGATGAGTTCAGGACAGGATAAGGACTTGGTGCCCAAAAATAAATCAACATCTGTAGTGTGGGAGTACTTTGGATACAGGAGAGATGATTTATCACAGAGCCAGGTAATTTGCAAGACCTGTCAATCTGTCGTTGCGGCAAAACAGGGTAACACAACAAATCTATTTCAACACCTGAGGCAGCGCCACAAAGAGCTCTTTGACCAATGCATGGCAAAAAATCCCTGGACACAAACGAAAGTACATCCCAAACACAGATAATACAGGCATTTGCAAGCTGCACACCATATGAAAGAAGTTCAAAAAGGCATAAAGAAATAACCGACGCCATCACGTACAATTTATGCAAAGATATGATGCCCGCAAATATCGTCAGTAATGCCGGCTTCCAAAAAATGATACAGACCCTTGATAAGAGATTCCAACTGCTATCCCTGAAATGTATTTCAAATGCAAGGCCAGTATTGAATCAGAGTTAAAACAAGTGAAATACTACGCAACTACTTCAGATATGTGGTTAAGCAGAACATCGGAGCCTTACTTAAGTTTAACGGTGCACTTTATTAATGACGATTTCAAAATGAAAAGCCGATGCTTGCAATCGTCATACTTCCCTGATGACCACACTGGAGAGAATCTGTCTCAGGGTTTGAGAGATGCTCTGGCTTCCTGGGGACTTTGTGAGGAGCAGCAAGTTTCAGTCACCACAGACAACGGATCGAACATTGTGAAGACTGTCGCTCTAAACAAATGGACAAGATTACAATGCTTTGGACATCTGCAATCTTGCAATCGGTAAGTTTCATTACATATACAGTTTCCCTTTAAATATGAAAATGTAATATATTAATGGCAATAGCAATATTCATCTGATAATTTATCCTGCTTGTTTTCGTTTGTGAAAAATGTAATGCAAATAAAAATGATCATTTTAGAAATCTTTAGTCATTGTAATATCTTGTAAAATTGTAATTAAGTTATTGAAATAGGATCCATGTTCAGACTACTACAGTATGTGGTGTTATTGTATTCTACACAGCCCTAAATAAATGCAGTGTTTCCCATATATTGATTTATTTGTGGCGCCCACCACAATATCAAAACTGACCGCCACAAATAGATTTTCCAAAAGGCTTTGACTTCATTGAATAAACATGAGCACTGCAATTTTCAAAATCGAAACCTGGCGCGGGTGTTTTTATATCACTGTATTTCTGAAGGAAACCGACTGTATTCAGAAAATTTGGGATGTCATTTTCATTTCATCATGCCTGTAATGCCTGATAAAGCAGGTTTGTGAGAGGAGCACTGCTTTGTGTACGGCCGTTACCGGGGAAACCTCGATCTCTACCACTCCAACAGCGCCTCCCGCTGGTAGAGAATGAATTTGCAAATATATGCCACCACAAATAGAGTGCAGGTCTGTGGGAAACAATGAATGGCAATCATTAGTAATTGTGTTATGATGTTGTGTAGCAAGAAGAACTGCCCACAAGTGACAAAGCTCTTGTGGAAGCTCATGCAGGTTGTGTGGAAGAACAAATCCATTCCAGCTGAGTGGCAAGAGGCAGTTGGAATCTTCATTCCTAAGGAGCGGAATTCCATGACCATTAATCAGTTCAGGAGAATTCTTCCACATTCCAGCGTGTGTAATTACCATCATAGCCAAGTATTTCAGCAACCTGCGCATGTGTTTCTCTCTCGATGGCCGTATGACTGGATGGCAGCAGTTGGAGGTCGGCATTGCCACGGGCTGCTCAATATCCCCTATCCTGTTTGTGGCAGCGTTTGAAGTCATCCTCATCGGAGCAAGACAGATGGCCAGAGGGCTGAGATTACCATCAGGAGGAAGACTCCCGGCGCTGAGAGGGTACATGGATGATGTGACAACCAACTTACAGACAGCTCCATGTACAGCCCGGCTATGGGCTAGGATGAAGATTAAGACCTCAAAGTCTAGGAGCCTTTCAATCAGGAAAGGGGTAAGGGACAACAGGATGGTGTTCACAGCAAAAGGGGAGAAGATACCATTGTTGAAAGAGCAACCCGTCCGAAGTCTTGGAAGGGAGTATACGTCAGAGCTCTCCGACAGACAGATGGGGAAGTTAGTGCAGAAGCAGCTGAGAGAGGGGCTCGCAAAAATCGACAGCAGCCAGCTTCCGGGGAAACTGAAGGTATGGTGTCACCAATTCACACTTTTCCAGCGTGTGATGTGGCCTATGAAGGTGTCCGAAATACCATCATCCCTGGCTAGCAGGATGGACACCATCTCCAACACCTACATCAGAAAGTGCCTCCCGCGCTGCTTCTCTGACACAGGCCTCTTCGGCAAGAATGCTCTTCAGCTTCCTTTGAAGTCCATCAACCTCAGATAAAGCAGGAGAAGACCCCTCTGTATTCGAGCTAAGGAATCCAGGACGAAGCAGTGAAGAGCGAGGGGTGACCCAGCCCGCAACTGGGCGCAGTGGAGGAAACCCCCCCCCCCCCCTCCCCCCCCCCTCACACCCAAAGCGGAGGTAGATCAAGCCATTAACAGGTTACAACACAAGGAGGTCATGGGAAGAGTCCAACACAGCCGAGCAGGGTTGGGCTGGGGAGAGCCAGTCCAGTTCTGGTCCAAAGCCACAAGGGAGCAGAGGAAGACCATGGTGGTGGAAGAGGTCTCACGAGTGGAACAGGAACATTACCTCATCAAGGCTTTTTCCCAGGGCAAACAAGGAGCATGGACCCACTGGGAGGATAGTACTAACAGGGTCATAACTGGGCGAATATTCTGTGCGGAACCCCCACAGTCGCGGCACTCACTTCCTGTGAGGGCAGGGTATGGCACCCTCCCTGTCCCCAAAATCTCTCCCATGTTGGATAGTGAGAAAACAAGTGCCCCCTTGTGCAATGGAAGCCAATGCAGACCTTAGACTATCTTGTCGGGTGTAAAGTTGCATGACGCAGAGGCCGCTTAGATGGCGGAATAATCAGGTGCTGAGGACAGTTGGGGAAGGCAGTGGAAAGGATATAGAGTCGGGCAAAGCTCTTACGATCCACATTCGGCCAAAACATCCCGTTACTCAGACCAGAAGAGGCGGGCGAAGAAGACAGGGCGGGAAGTAGGCGTGTCACGATAACAGCTTTGTGATGTGCGATATATTGCCCAGAAATACTGGCGATAAGCGAAATGAAGGGGGGAGGGGGGGTCGGGGATAATTATTGTCATTTTAAAGACCATTTTATGACACTGAATATATAATCAATGTAACAGCATAATAATGCAAGAAGGCCCACACACTTCCAAATGACAACACACTTTTAGTTTTTAAGAATATTTAGATTATGGATCTAAAACCTGAATAAATGGTAAATAAACATTTTCTAACAAAAAGTGCAAAGTAACAAGTAGAAAAAAAGAAAAAGGCACAAAGAACTTGTATGGAGATTTTTTCATCTACAGGATTTTCCCGGACCTTCTTTTCTCTGTAAATTAAGGGTGCACACTATTGCTGAAAAACACAATCACTGCTTATCATTCAGATGTTCGTATACACAAAGGCACAGATCCCTAAACAAGGCCATATCTGCAGATGAAACTTTTTTGTAGAAGCATTTTTTAAATTTGAACTAGCACTTCATGACTACACCACGTTATGTACAAGAAGCTGCAAAAGACATAGGCGCAAGTGGAATGTACAAAACATGGTGACATTATTTTTTAAGTAAATATAATGGGCGATATATTGCGTCACCAAAAATTATTGAGGTCATGTACATATATTGTGCGATAAGTCGATATATTGATTATTGCGACAGGCCTAGCGGGAAGGACAACATGTCTGCTCACTCCTGGAAAGGGATGGAAGATGCGTGTTGACCTGGGCACCAAGCTTATCTTCCCAACAGAGATCACTCAGACAACATTAAGGCCAGATGCTGTGGTGTGGGCCACAGCAGCCAAGAAGGCCCTCATTATTGAGCTGACTGTGCCATGGGAAGAGGGAATACCAGCAGTGTACGAGTTCAAGCGGCTCAAGAACTCTGATCTGGTGGCGGAGTGCAGAGACGGGGGATGGACCGTGACCATCCATCCCGTAGAATTTGGATGCAGGGGCTTCGTGGGAAAGTCTGCAATCCAGCTTCTTCGAGCTGCTGGGACAACTGGGGTAAGCCTGAGGAGAGCCATTATGGAGCTGGCGGAGGAGGCAGAGAAGGCAATCTACTGGTTGTGGCTACGGAGGAGGGACAGGAATTGGGGCTCTGTACCCCAGTGAGGGCAGCTGCAGGGGGTGGCGGGGAGACGTCCCAATAAGCCACTGCCCCCCCCACCGGGAGACGTACTGGATAGGGGGCGAAACGTCCGTGAACGGTGGCACCAGCTGATGACCCTGCAGCTGGTGCACTGGAGGAGGTGCGGCAGGCAGAAATGTCAAGCAGGAAACACCATCTGTATATTGAAATAATCAGTATTGTAATCATTATTAGTAATAGATGGAACAAAAAGTTAGTTTTAACAGCAATTTCAAATGTATTTGCTTTTTGTATATTCAGATGTAATTATTTTTGTGAATAACTTCGCAGTTTTCTCTTATTTAAAGGTTTGATATAAGATGTTTTTCATTTAAAGGATAATGCTTTTTATTTAAATGCATTTTGTCTTATTTATTTATTTTAGAAAATGCAGTTAAGGATGACTCTCGCATTTCCAGAGCCACAGGTTTGTGCAAAAAGTTGGTTGGGCATTTTTCTCATAGTTGGAAGAAGAAGGTGGCATTAACTGAAGCCCAGGAAGAACTTCAGCTTCCAAAGCATGCACTCATAACAGAGTGCCCAACAAGGTGGGGCTCAAGGCAACGGATGATAGAACGAGTTTTGGAACAACAGAAAGCTCTGTCTCAGATCCTTTCAGCTGATCGCAAAACAAGACACCTGGTTCCACAATGGCAGGACACAGATGTCCTTGAATCTGTGAGCAAGGCACTGAAACCGCTGCAGGAGTTCACAGATGCCCTGTCTGGCAAGGACTATGTCAGCGTGTCATATCTGAAGCCAGTTCTTCATCTGTTCAACACAAAGATACTGGCTGTGAATGATGAGGATTCTGACCTGACCAACACAATAAAATAAAAAATTCTTGAGTACATTAATAAAAATTATGATGAAGATACCCTAGAACTGCTGGATATGGCATCATTCCTAGATCCAAGATTCAAGACAAATTACATTGCTGTAGACAAACTTCCAAACATCAAGGCCAAGGTGATGTCTGATATGAAAGAGGTATCACACAAGGTGAGTTGGTGTATGGGTAAATTGAGTGGTAGTGTCACGGGTCAATATGCATAATCATGTTTTAATATTTTTCTATTGTCACAGTGTTTGTTGTGGTGACCTGGACTGGTCACTTGAGGGCGCTCTTCTGTTTTTCGTTGTTTTGTGTTAAACTCCATTTCCCATAGTCCCCTGCTCACTAATCCTGTCTAATCGGTAACACCTGTTCATCATTAACCCAGCTATATATATCATGCCTTCTCTGTCTGTCATTTGCGTCTGGATTGTATTGTCTTCTTAGTTGGTGTTGTCGGTGTCAGGTTTTGGATTACCTTTTGCAACGTTTTTGTTCTGTTTTGTTCGGTTGTTACTTTCAAATAAACTGCACTTGGAACTTACCTCATTTTCTCCTGGCATTCCGTGACAGAATCAAGACGCCATTACTAGTTCCAGCAGTTTGTTTTGTTTACCTTGTGGATCATGGGCGTTCGGAGTGTTCCTCCTCCTTCGAAGGAGCGCAGGGTTCGGCTCCGGATGTTGGCGGATCTTCGCCAACGGGGGATGGAGATGGGAGGTTTCGCTCAGTCCTTTTGGAACCTTTGCTGTTCCAGCCACCAAAGACAGATTCACAAATAACCTGCCTGATTTATCTCAACTGCTCTGTGTACCAATAAGTACACATGAACTAGACGAAATAACTAGCAACATGGGCACTATCTTCTCTAATACATTAGAAGCTGTTGCCCCCATCAAATTGAAAAAGGTTAGAGAAAAACGTACTGCGCCATGGTACAACAATAATACCCATTCTCTCAAGAAAAAAACTCGAAGTCTTGAGCGCAAATGGAGAAAAACTAACTTGGAAGTTTTTAGAATTGCGTGGAAAAACAGTATGTCCAGCTATAGACAGGCTCTAAAAGCTGCCAGGGCCGAGCATATCCACAAACTCATAGAAAATAACCAAAACAATCCTAGGTTTTTATTTAGCACAGAGGCTAGATTAACAAATAACCAGACGCCATCCGATCTAAATATTCCCTCACAGTTTACTAGTAATGACTTTATGAATTTCTTCAAAATAGATAACATCAGAAATACAATAACAAATGTAGATTCTACAGCGTATAATACTTAGCTTCATTCATCGCACCAAAAGATAAACTGCAGTGCTTTACAGCTATAGGACAGGAAGAGCTAAATAAACTTATCACTGCATCTAAACCAACAACATGCCTATTAGATCCTGTACCCACTAAATTAATAAAAGAGTTGTTACCTGTAGCAGAAGAACCGCTTCTCTATATTATTAACTCGTCGTTGTCTTTAAATCACGTCCTAAAACCATTCAAGCTGGCAGTTATTAAACCTCTTATTAAGAAAACACAACTAGATCCTAGCGAACTGGCAAATTACAGAACCATTTCAAATCATCCGTTTATGTCTAAAATTTTAGAAAAATTAGTGTCTGCTCAATTGTGCTCCTTCCTAAAAAAAAGATCTCTATGAAGAATTTCAGTAAGGTTTCAGGCCCCACCATAGCACAGAAACTGCACTTGTTAAAATTAAAAATTTTACGCTTCTTGCGTCAGACCAAGGCTGCATCTCATTGCTAGTTTTACTTGATTTTAGTGCTGCATTCGACACTATAGATCATTACATAATCATAGATCGATTACAAAACTATACAAGTATTCAAGAGCAGGCTTTAAGATGGTTTAAATCCTACCTATCCGATCGCTACCACTTTGTTCATTTAAACGGGGAGTCATCTCAATTATCACCAGTAAAATATGGTGAGGTGCCACAAGGATCTGTCCTAGGTCCTCTGCTATTTTCAATATACTTGTTTCCCCTTGGTAATATTATTAGAAAATAGGGATTAGTTTCCACTGTTATGCCGATGCTACTCAACTATGTATCTCAACAAGACTAGATGAAAGTTCTAAATTATCTAAGCTAACAGAGTGTGTTAAAAATGTAAAAGATTGGAGGACCAATAATTTTCTCCTATTAAATTAAGATAAGACATAGATATTACTTATTGGACCAAAAAACAGTACCCCGAATCTCGTGGATTACAATTTGCAAATAGACGGATGTACTGTTACTTCCTCTAGTGTCAAAAATCTGGGTGTTATATTAGAAGCAACTTGTCTTTTGAAAATCATGTTTCCCATTTTACAAAAACAGCATTCTCCCATCTTAGAAACATTGCCAAGCTACAAAACATATTACCTATTTCTGATGCAGAAAAGCTAGATCATGCATCCATGACCTCTAGACTGGACTACTGTAATTCACTGCTAGCTGGTTGTCATGCGTCTTCAATAAACAAGCTACAGGTAGTCCAAAATGCAGCAGCTAGAGTTCTTACCAGGTCAAGAAAATATGATCATATTACACCAAATTTTACAGTCTCTGCACTGGCTACATATTAAGTTACATATCAGTTACAAAATATTATTACTCACCTACAAAGCCCTTAATGGGTTAGCTCCTGCATACATAACTAGTCTTCTACCACGCTACAATACATCACACTCCCTAAGGTCGCAAAACACTGGACTTTTGATAGTACCTAGGATAGCAAAGTCCACTAAAGGAGGTAGAGCTTTTTCGCATTTGGATCCCAAACTCTGGAATAGCCTTCCTGAAAACTTTTGGGGTTCAGACACACTCTCTCTATCTAGATTAAAGACACATCTCTTTAACCAAGCATTCAAATAATGCATCTCATAATCTTTTACTGCAGTCATAAGCTTTTACTGCAGTTATATCTAATCAAAGGCACATTATTATTCGTTAGTTTGGGTAAAACAAATCATTTTTGCTTGGTTGGAAAAGCAGCTACGCAAATTATGTCTCTATTTGTTTCCCTGTTTCTGCCACGAGATTGACATCCCGTGGTAACTAGGATTTACACAAGCTTCAGTCTGGATCAGAACACCTGAGAAGAGATGATGCAAAACCCCTCAGAGGACCTCAGATGATTCCAACCATGAAACAACATACAGAACTAACAAATTTTGCTATAAGTTTGATCGCAACATATAATAATTGCTGTTAATAATGTTCATCGTCTGTTTTATTATGTCTTATATTGATTTTTCCGTACTGCTGGTTTTGTCTGGTCAGAGGAGAACTGGCACCCCGACTGAGCCTGGTTTCTCCCAAAGTTTCTTCTCCATTCTGTCATAATGGCGTTTTGGTTCCTTGCCACTTGCTCTGGCTTGATTAGTTGGGGACACTTCATTTCCAGCATTATCGTTGACATGATTGCAAAGATATTATTTAAACTGGGCTGGATGTTGACATCACTGAATTCAATGATGAACGTCTTTAACTGAAAAATGAGTGTTTAATAATGTGATTTTGCATTATTGACACACTATTTCCCTAATTAATGCTGTACAGTTGCTTTAACACAAACTGTATTGTTAAAAGCGCTATATAAAAAAGGTGACTTGACTTGACATTGACTAGGGATGGGACTTCATGACTCAGACTTGAAGGAAGTCTTTAATTGTGGTTTAGACAATCCCGTGCCTACTTGGGAGATGGATGGGCTTAAGATGCTTGACTTTTGTGGCCTTATTGATTATCTTGGTTACCGCAACTTGGTGATCTCATGTCGGTCTGAGTCCCTTGCAGTGCACCCGGAGATGCCCGAGCCCGCTCCAGTCCCGGAGCTCGCAGAGTCCAGTCCAGAGCCCGCTCCAGTCAGGGAGCTCACAGAGCCCGCTCCAGTCGGGGAGCTTACCACCTCTGCCCTTCAGATTCCCACTAAGCGGCGGAGGGTGAGAAGGAGGACAAGAAAACACCCTCCTCAGCCCGCTCCAGTCCCGGAGCTCACACAGAGCCCGCTCCAGTCCCGGATCTCACAGAGCCCACTCCAGTCCCGGAGAAAAGAGGACAGCTCAAGGCCCGGAGTTCACAGAGACCGCTCCAGTCCCGGAGCACACGGAGATCACAGAGCGCTCCAGTCAGGAGCCCGGGAGCTCACCGCGCCCGCCCAGTCCCGGAGCTCCCGGGAGCTCCCAGAGGCCCCGCTCCAGTCAGGAGCACCGGAGCTCAACAGGCGCGCTCAGTCAAGGAGCACCCGGAGCTCACAGAGCCAGCCTCTAGTCCAGGCAGCAACCCGGAGCTCACAGAGCCGCTCCATCAGGATCACCCGAGCTCACAGAGCCCGCTCCAGTACAGGAGCACCGAGATCCAGAGCCGTTACAGTACAGGAGCTCACGAGCAGCTCCAGCTCCGGAGCTCACCGAGTCAGCTCCAGCTCCGGAGCTCACAACCTATGTCCTTCGACTCCACAAGAAGGAGGACAGGAAAACAACCTCCTCAGCCCGCTCCAGTTCCGGAGTTCACAGAGCCCGCTCCAGTCCCGGAGGTCACAGAGCCCGCTCCAGTCCCGGAGCTCAATCCAGAGCCCAGTCCAGTCCCGGAGCCCACCGAGCCCAGTCCAGTCCCGGAGCTCGCCGAGTCCAGTCCAGTCCCGGAGCTCGCGGGGTCCAGTCCAGTCCCGGAGCTCGCCGACCCCAGTCCAGTCCCGGAGCTCACACAGCCCAGTCCAGTCCCGGAGCTCACACAGCCCAGTCCAGTCCCGGAGCTCACACAGCCCAGTCCAGTCCCGGAGCTAGCAGAGCCAAGTCAGTCCGGAGCTAGCCGAGACCGTCAGCGTCACGGAGGTCTCACAGAGTCCAGTCCAGTCCCGGAGCTCGCGGAGTCCGGTCCAGTCCCGGAGCTCACGGAGTCCGGTCCAGTCCCGGAGCTCGCCGAGCCCGGTCCTGTCCCGGAGCTCGCCGAGCCCGGTCCTGTCCCGGAGCTCGCCGAGCCCGGTCCTGTCCCGGAGCTCGCCGAGCCCGGTCCTGTCCCGGAGCTCGCCGAGCCCAGTCCAGTCAGTAGACCAGAGTACAGTCCAGTCAGGAGACTCACACGAGGTCCAGTCCAGTCCGGAGTCCCAGCGTCCAGTCCAGTCCAGGAGCTCACAGAGTCCAGTCCAGTCCCGGATTTCGCGGAGTCCAGTCCAGTCCCGGATTTCACAGAGTCCAGTCCAGTCCCGGAGCTCACGGAGTCCGGTCCAGTCCCGGAGCTCGCCGAGCCCGGTCCTGTCCCGGAGCTCGCCGAGCCCGGTCCTGTCCCGGAGCTCGCCGAGCCCGGTCCTGTCCCGGAGCTCGCCGAGCCCGGTCCTGTCCCGGAGCTCGCCGAGCCCAGTCCCGTCCCGGAGCTCGCCGAGCCCAGTCCAATCCCGGAGTTCACAGAGCCCACTCCAGTCCCGGAGCCCACAGAAGAGTACAGTCCAGGCAGGAGCTACACAGAGTCCAGGCCAGTACAGGAGCTCACAGAAGTCCAGTCCAGTCCCGGGCTCACAGAGTCCTCCAGTCAAGGAGCTCACAGAGTCCAGGACAGTCCCGGAGCTCACAGGAGTCCAGTCCGTACGAGGAGCCACAGCGTCAGTCCAGTAACGGAGCTCGACGAGTCCAGTCCAGTCCCGAGCTCGACAGGTCCGCCAGCACGGAGCTCGACCGACGCCCATCCAGCCGGAGTCGTCCGAGCCAGTACAGTCCAGGTACCTCCCACACAGCCCCGCTCCAGTCAAGGAGCCTCGCCGAGCCAGTCAGTCACGGAGCTCGCCGAGCCCCAGTACAGTCCGGAGCTCGCCGAGGACCAGGACAGTCCGGAGCACGCGAGCCCAGTCCGTACCGGAGCTCACAGAGTCCAGTCCAGTAAGCGAGATCACAGCAGTCAGTCCAGTCCGGGAGCTCGCGGAGTCCGGTCCAGTCCCGGAGCTCACAGAGTCCGGTCCAGTCCCGGAGCTCGCAGAGTCCAGGCCAGTCCCGGAGCTCACAGAGTCCAGTCCAGTCCAGGAGCTCACAGAGTCCAGTCCAGTCCAGGAGCTCACAGAGTCCACTCCAGTCCGGAGCTCACAGAGTCAAGTCCAGTCCCGGAGCCTCACAGAGCCTACAGACGAACCCGTCCGTTTTATCGGCGAGCCGCGAGTCCGCTGAGGACTAAATTCTCTTGCTCTGTTGTCAGGTAATCATGAGTTGTGAGGGGATTTCGGTCACACAAATGTTGCCTGAAGGATAGGGATTCTCGTCATGGTTGCCGCCTGGGTTTGGTGTCGGCAGGCAGCTATTGGCTCACTTCCTCGGTCCGTCATGGCAATCTGCTGGGAGTCCGGCGTGGTTGGGGTATTGCTGGTCCATCCTGCGGTCCGACGTGCGGCTTTCACCTGCGGTTCTGTGCTCTGCCCTGGTCTAGCTCTTTCCCTGGTCCTCTTGTTCGGTGGTCGGCCGGCATCACCCCTGGCCCGCTCTATTCCACCTCCCTCTGATATTTTGTGTGTCTGGTGGAGCGGTATGGTATACGCTCCGTCGGGGGGGGAATGTCACAGTGTTGTTGTGTGTGAACGGACTGGTCACTTGAGGGAGCTCTTCTGTTTTCGGTGTTTTGTTAAACTCATTTCCCATAGTCCCGCTCACTACCTGTATAATCGGTAACACCGGTCATCAAAACCAAGTATATCTCATGCCGTATCTGTCTGTCATTTGAGTCTGGATTGTATTGTATTCGTAGTGGGGTGTCGGTAGTCAGGTTGGATTACCTTTGCACGTTTTTGTTCTGTTTGTTAGGTTTTATTTCAATCAACGCACTTGGAACTTACCTCGTTTTCTCCTGGCATTCCGTGACATCTATTGTCTGTTATGTTTGTTCTCATAGGATGCAGTGAATTCTGAGAGCACCACAGGGAGACAGAATGTAGACCCAGATCTACCTTCATCAGCAAAAAAAACAAAGTCGTCTCTGGGAAGCTTTTTTAAGACTGTCTCAGCCATGCCAGCATCTCTGCAGCTTGAAGAAGTTGCCCATTGCCTCTGAGATGAACAGCTACCTGCTTACTCCCTCTATCGACAGTGAGGAAGATCCTCTTTGATGGTGGAAACTACATCAAATTAACTTCCCAAGATTGAGCAAGCTTGCACAAAAATATCTGTGCATTTCAGCTACAAGCTCACCATCTGAGAGGGTGTTTAGCACTGGAGGGAATGTAGTGACATGCCAACGTTCATGCTTGAAACCAGAAATGGTGGACATGCTGGTTTTCTTAGCAGAAAACCTTTAAAGGGGTCATATGATGCTTTTTTAAAGATCATTATTTTGTGTATTTGTAACAGAATATGTTGACATGCTTTTTTAATGTTCAAAAAACACATTATTTTTTAATACTGTACATTATTGTAGGTCCTCAATGCCTTGCCTCTCTCAAATGCTTCGTTTTCTATAAAGTCCCTCCTTTCCGACAAGCGCAGTCTGCTCTGATTGGCCAGCTGACCCAGTGCATTGTGATTGGCCGAACACCCCACGCACTCGTCGGAAATATAACGTCCCTTACCATAATCGCGAGCTTCATCTTTCAAAATAAATGTAAAGACAGTAAATAATGTCATTAGTTTTACCATCAGTTCAAGCCCGAAAGGGGAACAGAGTCGCATGACAGACACAGTGATGAAGCTGGTATGTGTTTGCAGTACACAAGCCATGGTTAAGACAGCTGTCTCCACTGTGATGTGACCACCTCTCTCTCTCTCTCTCTCTCTCTCTCCGCGCACCCACACACCACACACCCACACACACCACCCCCCCCCAACCAAAACCCCCCAGCCCCCCCCCCACACACACGATGCGCAAAACTCCGCATTTGAACAATCAATAGCAAATACTTTAAAATAATAACAAAACAGTAGCTGATTCAGAAGCGCCAGATTGTCATAGCAAAGTCAGAATTACATCCTCTCCTAGGTTCACGAAACGGTCGTCCATAAAATGCATTGCTGTTCTGTTGTAAGTAATCTTAAAGATTCCTAAATGCATCTACTTTCGGAAGGCCAAATAAAGTGCTTTTGCTTTCACAACGAAACACACAGCGTCTCCCTGACATGGCTGCTTCATCACTAACTGCGGTTACTGAAACCATGTCTTTTTTCTTTGCGTGCACATTTGGGCGGCGTTATGCAAATTTTCCCAGATAGTGATGTAGGTATGTGGGGGTGTGTTAGAATGAGTCGTTTTAGGGGGGTGTGGCAGAGTCTGAACTTTGATAAAGAATATCTCTTCGGTTTTGACTTTAGTCTTTGCAACTTCAGGGATCTTATCTATGCACAATCAGCTTGTAACACTCCAAAGAGAAAGGAAAACTTGAAATCGCATGATATGACCCCTTTAAACATTTTAAAGCAGCTAAATTCTGCCACGGTTCTAATTATAGCTATTTGAGAAACTTTAGTCTGGGTTGTTCTTTTGTTGTGATTACCCACATTAATATATATATATTTTTTTTTTTTGTGCATCTGTCGTCTAGAGGCATGTTACAACTTTTTGATTAAAAGCTCTAATTGGTTTCCTTTGGAGATATGTTTCAAATTCACACAGAATGCATTTATAACTGTAAAGCATGTCTGTTTGTGTCAAAACCGTGATTAAAATCGAAATGGGAAAAAAAATTCAAGAAATTATTTTTTTTTTTTTACCATATCGCACAGCCCTACTGCCTCTCACTCCACAGGGAAAGGGCGGGAGAGGAAGGGATGAGACGCCACGAGAGGAGGAGTAGACAGAATGAACCACACCCTGACTCAGAACGGATAGACAAAAATATTAATACTACAGATTTGCTATGAACAGCTCCATCAATAAAAAGGAAGGAACACTTGTGACAGACGCAGACAGTAATGCTGTCAATCAGAAACCCCCCCTCTGATATGATCTATGTAAGTCTGAATCAAGAAAGAGAGCAAGACAAAGAGAGAGCAGCTAGTGGAACAGAGTGATATTAAGATTAACACACTAAAGAGCCTGTAACGCGAGATCAGGAACACACAATACAGTACTGCCACACAATACGGCTAAGAGAGAGATGGCAGACGAGAAGGTTATTGATTCGGCTATCTGTGTAGCCCTGTTTTTAAATTATTTATTAGAATAAAGTAAAAGAGTAAACATGTCTTAAAACATCTCTTGTAAAGAGAAGAAAAGAGCTGTCACTACTTCCATTTCATCAAGACTTTAAAACAATTTTTTTGCCCACACATTTTTTTTATAGCTTAAATTATATAGACTTGAATTTGCAAATTTGGAATTTAATGACAGATTAATATATTATTTAAACTGTTTGTTTCAGCAAATATTTACTATATCTTTCCCAACTTGCAATAAACGTTAGTTAAAAAACTTCTTACCTTAAATCTTACCTCAGATTTATCTGACTTAAAGGGGGTGGTTGACTGTTTTTTTTATAGGCTTAATTGTGTTTATGGGGTGCAGTCTAACATGTGTTAATCCTTCGTTTGTTAAAAAACACATTATTTTTCACGATTTATCTTTATTCCACACCGCTCTGTCCTTTCTCCTCTGAACGCCCTGATCATTTCCTGCTTTTATGAAGCCCCTCCCTCAGAAATACACGATGGGCTCTGATTGTTTAGCTAGCCCAGTGTGTTGTGATTGGCTAAACCGCCTCTAACGCGTGTCTAAACATCCCGCCCCTCAACATAGCTGCATGTGCTCCGGTTGTAGTGTAAACAATGATGTCGTCTATATTGCTTATCAGTTTGAGCCAGATTGAGACGCAGAGGATATTATTGAAGAGGATCGCGCAGAACCTGTGCAAGCACAGCTTTTAATGGTTGGCCTAAGATTTTTGTTTGTTGTCGTCTCATACTTTTAGATACGCTGAATTTGTAAATGCTACTGCTTCTGTTAGCTTTTAATATAAGGTTTTATTCTGATTAAAGCTTTAATACAGTTCGGCAACCGCACGCACGTACATGTATAACGCTTCTCATAGCTATAGCATGTGAAAATAAGTGTATTCACTGAGCTGATGATCTGAATGAGAGAGAGAGAGATGCAGAGCGTGTGCAGAGCAGGGGATGCGAGGAACAGGATTGAGAACCGCTGCTTTAGAACAGTTTGAAACTTGTGAATCCATTAGAATCGTTAAAAGACAGAATCACGATTCATTTATGAATAGATTTTACGTTCACCTCTAGTTTTCTCTTCCTCTTCTCTAGCAGCGCAGCATGGCTTCGCCCCCTTTGCTGCGTGTTCCCGGAAATTCTGGGTTCTTGACGTAACGGATCCGGGAAGTAACTCATTGTTGTCCCTTACCAGTCGTTTTTGTAGGCAAAAACTGCCAGAATTTTAAAAGACAATATATCCGTTTACATTGAACTTTCAGCTTCGTAACTTGGCAGATATTGTTTATGATCAAACAGAAACATTACACACTAACTAACATTAAAAAAGTGAAATCGCAATCAACCACCCCTTTAATTTATTACATGTACAGTTGTTCCTTCTAAACATAGCATAGCTAACTGAGTGGCAGATATTTCATACAGACACACACACGTCTTTCAGCACTATATCGTAATGGAAATATTCCTTTAAGCTTACGAATCGGTTATAAAACCTGTTTTATAGAAGCCATTATGAAAAACTGCAATCAGTGATGCAATCATCCAATGAACCAACACACAAACAAAGAGAAAAACATTGAAGGTCGATTGGTACCCTTATAAGGAAATGTGCCTGCACTAAATAAACTGATGTCATAAAAATTATATGAACAGTTTCATTATAATCATTACTGGATGCTTTTTAACATAAAAAAAATGTAAATGTATAAATAATTCCAGTGACCCAAAATTGCTCTTGTTCCTTGCTTCTTAACACCACTGAAGATAATTCAATAATGTAATAAATATATCATCATATAGAGCAGTTAGAAAATGGTTGTGTAAACAAAAAATTCAAATTTTTCATGCATGAAACCTTGATAAACATTATAAGTGGATTTCAGGGAAAAAATAAAACACCACAAATGTGTAGAATATGACACAGCATATATTGCAAACTAGGGCTGTGCAAATAATCGAATGCGATTTTCATGCGCATCTCGTCAGTAAAGCCGGTACTGTGATTAGTAGTAAATCTCCAGCACGTGCTTTCAGATGGAGCGGCATTTACTACACAGCCGTAGTTCATTGACAAGCTATGCAATATCGCGTTCAAAATCGTAGGGGATTAATTGCCAATGATGAATGCGATTTTGTGTAGCTTGTCAGTGAACTACGGCTGTGTAGTAAATGCCGCTCCATCTGAAAGCACATGCTGGAGATTTACTACTAATCACAGAACCGGCTTTACTAACGAGATGCGCATGAAAATCGCATTCGATTATTTGCACAGCCCTACTGCAAACTGAGCTGTATAAGACCACTGAAGGCTACAAACTAATTATTTCCTCCAAGTCATTTCAAGTTGCTGAAAATCTCCCCTTATCTGGTCCTGCTAGCAAGAAAGGCTTTCATTTGGGTCAGAGAGCACACAAACATACACACCCAGTGTCATGATGCACATGAAAGGACTTGGAGTCCATTAACTCAAACTGACTGATACAGAAAGCCATGACTCCTTCATTATAAGGGCTGACTGCATCCAGATGACATGAACCCAAACACTGAGAGAGAGAGAAAAAAACAACAACACACTAATCATCTTAGTCGCTATGTTTCCATCAACCTATTTTTAGGATTTTAACGCATTTTAAAAAAATAAAAAACTATGATGGAAACACATTTACCAAATAAATTTATCGATGTTCAGTTATGTGACTTTGTCAACAGATCGTGTGATTGGATAACTGAACTAACCAGCGCACCGATCTCATTGCACACCTCACATGTTATTTTAATAATTCTGAAATGCCTGAGCCAAAGTCCATCATCAAAATGATTTGTTACAATCACCTCCCATAACCGCCATCCCACATCCCATAACATCAGGCATCCAAATGCAAGACAACATGACCACGTTTGTTATTGCATGTGTTGTCTGCAGGATCTGAGGTGCAACTCATTTGCTCTTCAAAAAAGAGCTACTGGCTTCCCCGGTTGCAGCAACTTTTTTCAGTTTCCCAGGAAGTGAAATTTTATTCTCTTGAATGCAACAGTGCTTTACTTGCAAATGTTTTATACAATATTTAACTTTTATGCACAAGTTAAATTCGTCTGGATTAAATGGAAACATGGCTACCGTGAGGTGCACTGATCAATGAAACCTAAGCTATACATCATGACTCCCTCCTGATTCCCTGATCACTTACATGACCTTATTAAACCTTCAGTCTGCACAGCATGTGTAAATCAAACACACACACAGATCTGCATCTTCACAGCCTCCTACACGGCATCAGTAATTTCCTCACATCCACATGAAGCAAAGGCTCAGGGATGGTATAATACTTGCAGTGAGGCATTAAAAATATTAAAGGAACATTCTGGATCAATACAACTTAAACTTTATCGACAGCATCCGCAGCATAATGCCAATTACTGCAAAGATAATTTAGGAACATTACAGTAATCACATTAAAATACACTTTTTAAAAGTACATAAATGCAAAAATTAGACAAGACTACTGTGACAATCACTTACTTTGATTATTTTATTACTGGTAATTTTCTGTAGTAGTAATTTTTGAGCTCTTCTTTAAAAGAAAAAAACTGAAACAAACACAACCTGCTAAGTGCCAGCATCCATTCATATGAGGAATGACAAATGAGGGTCTGTTTCATTCACCCTGAATGGCTTAACTCACAGTGACAGGGAGTGAGGCATCTGTGTGTGTTGTGGACAAGAGGGTGATTTATTGTGACAGACAGCAATGTGAGCATTAAATTGCTATTTTCCAGGCCAAAGGCAGGGCTCAATGCTAAAAAATATTTTGCACTCTCCCTGCTAAAATTTTCACTCATTCCACAACATAAAATAATTCTAAAAACAACATTAAATAAACAATAAATAAAATAAAAAATAAAAAATAAATTTTGACCCACGTAACCTTATATTTGAAAGAATAAGACTGTTTTGACCACATCCACCATGGTCTTCATTTAAGGTTGGTGACCCATCAAGCAGTCCTTATTGTCAAGCCCTGCTAAAGGTGGAGAAACCAAGAGAAGAGGAGCGGAGCGGATAGAAAATTGGAGGGGAGAAATAATAATTTCTTATAATGAACAGATGAATGAACACATGGACAACATAGCGGGAAAAAGAGAATCTGCTTTTACTGACAAGAGAAAGTGTGTGTACTCAAGTCTGCACTCCATCTTACTAAACAGCTTGCCCAGAAGCAGTATTAACTATAGCACAATGCTCTGGTTGTTCACGCAGAGTGCTCTAATAAGTTCACATGATCTGCAGAAAAACTGGTCCGGAAGGCCAACATATTCCGAAACGGGTTTTCGCGCGGTTGTTTGGTCCCCCCATGTATTTTGCCAATTTTTTGCACCATTGCATAAAATAAATAACCAAAATGTGCTTTTTACTGTTTTGTCTTGCTTTTCAAAGAAAAAATCAATTACAAAACAACAATTTAAAAATATTTACTTAACACGGAACATTTTTTAACATTGTAGCAGACATTATACCAACAAAGCACAATTTAAAAACCTTTAAATTAAAATAATATTAAAGAATATGTAAAATAATATAAAATAATATAATAAAAAAAATAATATAATAAAATTTGAGACCACCTTCTTGAATCAGGCATGTATTTTTTACGTACAATAAAGGGCAGCTCTTGCTGAGCCTTGTTTTAATTCTTTTAAAACATTAGAATATATTATCGATCCCAATTTGTACACAGGGCTTGAATTACGACGCGGGATTGCGCATAAGGTCTACATGATTTCCCGTAGTTCGCGCTTGTAAAGCGGGAAATTCCCATAAATATTTCAGCGTGAAAGTCACTCGCGACAGATGAGGGAATGTATCATTTGCACATGCTTTTGAGTCTTACAATTTTAAACATTCAAGTGCTCAATTCAGTACTTGCGTGCTCTGTGACTGTGAGACCCTTTCTGTGAGCCGCCTCACACCCAAAGCGCGCACACATAGAGACGCATCTGAGAGCGTGCGCCTTATATTTGCCCTGAGTCAAATATAATTCACCAATAAAGATGAGATTCTTGGCAGCCTTGAAATATATAAAGCTAAGTGAAATTCCACATGAAGCATGCTGGGATTTTAAAGGTCTGAGTTTAGGCTTGGCTGCTGTAGCACTTTGAAGGATTTCCCTTCCTCATTCCAGTCGGACTGACCCATGGCACCAGGCCTGAAACTAAGCAAAAGCAGCTGGCTGCCCCGGCCAATACTCTAAAGCAGTCACACATTACTGCTGCAAAACTTGACAGCAGGGGTTTCTTTTGATACCAAAGACCACTTGCAAAGGAACCACATTCTTAAAACATAAAGGAAGCTATATATTTTCATGTATAAAGACACAATTTATGTTGTGGAAAAATGTTGAATATCCAAAGTATACAAGTTCTTTTGCAAAAGTTACAGCATTATCTCGCAAATTGTACACACTTTTAGAGTTAGAGTGAAACCTGAAAAAAATTCAAGCTTATTTATATAAAGACTTTAAATCATTCACAAATCAAAGCAAAAGTTCAAACCATCATTTCAAAGAATTTACAACTCCCAACAAACATAAGGTAAAGAAGAAACTCGCACAAAACAAACAAAAATGATGTGTAAATGTATGGATATGGCAGGGAAGGAAAGGTGAAACTAAAAAAAAGCTTTCTGTAAGATTTTTTGTGATGTTATGGAAGAGTCTCTTATGCTCAACAAGAAGGAATATATTTTATTTGACCAAAAGACAGTTAAAAAACTGAACCTAGTAATACTGTGAAGTATATTATACTTAAAATAATTTTCCCTTTAATATTTATAAAATTAAAAATGTAAAAAACTCCTGGGACAGGAAAGCTGAATATTGAGCAGCCATTAACTCCAAGCAATCATTCTAATCGGGATTTGGTGGTCAAGAAACATTTCGGGAACACTTTAGTAGCTTATAGGAAACAATTATATTATGCCAAATGGTTGCTTATTAGCATGCCTATTACTAGTATATTGGTCATTTATTAGTACTTATAAAGCACATATTCTACATTAACATTTTCTACATACCTAATCCACCCAATACCTAAACTAAACAACTACCTTACTAACTATTGTGGTTTTATTGAGGCAAATTTCATAGTTAATAAATAAAATGTGACCAACATTTCTTATTATTATCATTGTTAAAAACATTTTTGTGGAAAGAATAGTTTTTAAATACACAGTTAGAACATCATTTATTTGAAATATGATAAAATAATTTTTATTTGAAAACTCTTGTGATAATATAAATGTTAGATGTCACTTTAATACATCCTTGCTTAATAAAAGTATTATTTTCTTTAAAAAAAAAAAAAAAAGATAACTCTTACAGACTCCAAACTTTTAAACAGTAGTGTATATTTTAAACAATGTTTTTTCTCCTTGCAATTTTTTTGAATTACTACAGCAATTCTCCAGAAAAAGTAAACAATACGGTCAAAATAGTCCTACAGCATTCTATACATTACTGCAGCAATTCTCCACAGTAATTAAACACCACCATGGCCATGCTATAGAGGCGTGGGAATCGGCAGCATTACACAACAGCACTTTACACCAGAGACGCTGAAAGATTCAACTAATAAACATTTGATGTTGCCAAGGGACAAGAGAACTGCAACGGCCAACATTCTAGAAGGCACTGAATCAACAGGCGGGGATACCCAAGCAGGCCGTGGCGTGTCCCGTATCCTAGCAGCATGCTTCTGGAACACTGCCCAAGGTGTTGGCTGCGGCCTGACGGGACGTTGCTCCTGCAGTATGTGTCCGGCGGAGCTGTTGTGCTCAGCTTATCTGACTACAGATAAATCATACCACCGGATGGTCTCTGGATATCAATGATCTAATGACATATGCACACACAAACACAACACTGGGGAAGTTAATGATTGAAATACTAGAACCCATCTTTCAGCCTGAGTAATCAGAGCTGATGGCCATGCCAAATCTCCTACATGAACCTATGCCATCCACTTTAACTTCACAGAATCTTTCATAAACCCTAAAATCACATTATTCATATGGGATCAGAACCAGTGGAGGTGCAGGTGTTATGCTATGTTTAAACTACTAAAATGATTTTTTTTATTCAAATGATTTCTTCATTTGATTGCTGACTCACACATCCTTTCATTCCTCCCATGAACACGTTTTCCTTCTCCCCTGCATTCCAGAGCAAATGCTTGTGGTTTTTCTACATAAAAAGCGGAGAAACTTCGTTTTTACTCAAGCTTAGAGAGCTGTTTACACAAGACCAAATGTGGAAAACTTTCTATCAGAACAATGGCACACTGCACAGAGATCAGCAGAGGCACTAACGTGTCCCTGGTATAAACGCCTTTGAGCTTCTTGCCAGTAAGTGAATAATGCTCTTTCATCAGCACCAGCGCCAATCTGACTCTGCATTGGTCCACACATCACCATGCAGACAACAGTCTGTGCATCCAAAACACACATACAAGGAGAGGGAAGGAATGTTTTCTGGTCTTAAAACCAATTAAGAAATATTGTTTTTCCACAGAAAGGCATTTAGTTCACAGCAGTGCCCTTAACAACCCACATTTAGGACTGGGTATCGTTCAAACATTTTCGATACCGATACCTTGACTACGATACCGGTTCCTGAATGATACTTTTTCGATACCAGTTTTATTAAATAAATTTGAACAAGATTAAAAAAAGAAACTTTGGTTTTATTTTTCAGTTTGTTGATGTTTATACAGACTCAAAGACTCATCTCCTCAGCCACTGCACAAAGGGAAAAAAAGTAACCAAAACAAAAAATCAGTGCAAATATTTTTAATAAAGTTCAAATATATGGATGCAGCGAATGTTCGGCAACCGAAATTATTTGGTCAAAAATAGCAAAAAAAATCTCTTTTGGTGTTCGGCCGAATAAGTGAAAAGGCGAAGTGAAACTTTGGATCGAATAAATGCAGCCTTGTTGAGCAGAAGAGAATTCTTAAAAAAAATAAAAATACAACATAAAAAAAATTTACTGTTCAAAAACTTTTGACTGGTAGTGTAGGCTGATTATTCTTATAGACAAAATGTGCTTTAAACAAATGTGCTTCAGCCAGAAAAAAAGGTATGAAAAGTGCTCCGAGTCGCTGCAGAAAACAAAAAAAAACAAAAAAATTGAATGACCAATCGTTTTCGTCTAATTTGGTTTAGAAAATAAAACTTGTGGAGCGGGCTTATTTAAAGAAAACATTCATTCTTCAAAGGAAAGGGGAGGGCTTTTAGGAGTTTAAACTAGCGGTTTCCAGTAATGGCTGTAATCAAAGCCCAGCTCCGACTCCATGAACGCTCTTATCAGATATAGGCGATGTAACGCATTACGGTTGTGACGACAAACATGATAAAAATGCCCTGACGGTTTAGTATTACCGTTTAAAATTAATTATCTTAACAAACCATGTTTGATATCGCAATTTTAAAACGTTGCGTAAATCCGCTCACATGCTCTGCATCAGTCTGACGCAGAAGCAGCATGCAATGTTGTTGTTTTTTTTTTGCACGAGAGGAAATGGCGGAAGGCAGTGACAGCGCTCGGGAGATTTTTCAGCCATCTAAGAGGACCAAATCAGTGGTCTGGTCGTATTTAGGCTTTTACAAGAGTCCTGAAGGCAATTTAATCGAGGACGGTCACCCTGTCTGCAGATCTTGCAAGAAGAAAGTCGCTGCAAAAGGGGGAAACGCATCAAATTTGCTCCGTCATCTTCGTGACCACCACTCACTGTTATATAGCGAATGCAAGGTAAATTTTACCTCAATACCAAAATTACTGGGCAAATAATTGGACAAAAAAATATTGATTATAGATTAAATATTTCGTTATCTCACTTGAAATTAACGCAAAGCTTCCGCGAAGAAAAGTTCTCAGCAAGTGGCTTTGAGCCAAGACGATTGAACGTTCAAAGTATAAGGTTGACATTTAAGGGATATTGTATATTCATAGTTAACTTATTACACAGATTTTTTTTGTTTACCTATAATAATATATAAATACGGGGACATGAAATATTGAATTGAGATTAATGTTTACAAATTTTACCCTTTTATAAATCCATTATGAACAGTGTACAAAAAAAATCGTCAGGACAATATGATCACTACAACAAAATTATAGTAGTATTAATACTAAAGTCCTCTGATTTCATTTTCAATACAATAAAAAAACTGAGACGCAAGACGGCAAGCTACATGACGGAGAGCGCCTCAACGAGCCTTCGCCGGGATGGATACAAAGAGAATGCACGGCGAGTTTCCAAAATACAAAGTGAGCATCCCTATGCCCTACTCCCCTGTGTTCTTTGAAGGGTGCAGGGCATTACTGTCTCGTATAAGCGTTTGAAACTCTCTTGGCGAAGGGAATGACTGACCAAATGTTACCTTGACAACACTGCGCGTGCGTGCTGCATTCAGTACTCAATCGGTTGTTGCAAATAAATATTTATTATTTTATTCAAATATTGTCTAATAGTGTCTTATTTACTATTAAACGTTTTTAAACTAAACTAAACCTACACTACCGTCTTAAATCATATTTCCATCACTGACAAAAAAATATTTTGTCTTACATTAAAATAGACAAATTTAACTAGCCTGTTCTATTTATGTTTGTATGTGAACTCGAAATCATCCCCAACTTTTCTTTAAAAAGCATCACAAGATCTCCTAACCGAAGATCACATGATCACTAACGGAAATCACATTGTGTGTGTGTGTATATATATATATATAGATATATAGATATATATATATATAGCCATATATTATATACACACACAACGTGATTATTATGATTATTAGGGCTTCATGTTAAATGTTAATTTAATGTTTTTGCTAAAAAAAAAGTGCATATAGCTGCTAATTGTATTGGTTGTTGATTTTCAAATATAAAAGTTATTGAAATGTTTTCAGTGTGTATCAGTTCTTTTTGAACATTTTCATCTTAATTTTAACAAAACCGTGATAGTATTGATAACCGTGATAACTTGGTCACTATAATCGTGATATGAAATTTTCATACCGTTACATCCCTAATCAGATCAAATGAAAATGCCATCAAACTTTTCTGAAGACAGTCGGTTCCCTTCAGAGATACATTCATATAAAAACACCGCGCCGTGTTATATTTTGAAACGTGCAGGTGCTCATGTTTCATTCAACGAGTCAACCGGCACAAAATAAATGCAATGTTAGGAAACTGGTAATGTACATCGAAAAATACGAGGAATTATGTGGTGTTTAAAAGATATCACCGTTATGAAAAAAATAATATCCCGCGGAACTAAATATTGATAGCTCGTCGGGTGAACAAGGAGATTGTCCAGCCCTACGTGACCAGATTAACCCCCTTAGGCTAGTCGAAGGGAGGAAGTTTGGTACCGAACCAACAAGACGTTTTCGATGATACTCTATGTATCGAGGGGCAAACAGGTCGGATGCGTAAAAAAATTCGAAAATCGACACCCCGCCCTCACCTACATTAGTTTTTTTTTTTTTTTTTTTTTTTTTTTTTTTTTTTTTTTTTTTTTTTTTTTTTTTTTTTTTTTTTTTTTTTTTTTTTTTTGTTTTTTTGTTTTTTTTTTTTTTTTTTTTTTTTTTTTTTTTTTTTTTTTTTTTTTTTTTTTTTTTTTTTTTTTTTTTTTTTTTTTTGTTTTTTTTTTTTATTTTTTTTTTTTGTTTTTGGTTTTTTTTTTTTTGTATGTTTTTTGTTTTTTTTTTTTTTTTTCTTTTTTTTTTTTGTTTTTTTTTTTTTTTTTTTTTTTTTTTTGTTTTTTTTTTTTTTTTTTTTTTTTTTTTTGTTTTTTTTTTTTTTTTTTTTTTTTTATTTTTTTTTTTTTTTTCTTTTTTTGTTTTTTTTTATTTTTTTTTTTTTTTTTTTTTTGTTTTTTTTTTTTTTTTTTTTTTTTTTTTTTTTTTTTTTTTTTTTTTTTTTTTTTTTTTTTTTTTTTTTTTTTTGTTTTTTTTTTTCTGTTTTTTTTTTTTTTTTTTTTTTTTTTGTGCATTTCTACCATATCGTTACCTGAAACATTCACATCTGAAACACCTCAGGGGTGTGTGCTTGTCAAACCCGTGAGTAAAACACTCAATTAGACATGCCTCCAGGCCCCAGAAACAATCCTGCCACACCTGAAGTCCTCAGACTTGAGCTGAGTAAATATGAGTTATGTTTCCATTGTGGAGAACCTAACGGTTTGCCAACCGCCATGACTGCAGAACTAAATTATTTTTGGAAATCTACAAGAAACTCTAAACTCCAACACTCCTAAGGCAAACATAGGAGAGAAAACGGAGAAAAACTTGAGAAATTGCTGGGTACTTGACCCCTAATACAGCATAACCCACAACCTGACCTTAACCTCTGAGCAGCATTCCACTGTGAACATACTTTGCAGCAAGGATGTAACCAAGCCTGGGACAAATGTAAAATTTTAAAGTCATGATGAAAATAGAAGAAGCCACTAGGGATATGCCGGTATCAATCGATTGTTTGCTAATGCTTTTATCACGGTATACGGTATTATCACGATATTGAAATGTAGTTTAAAAAAAAGTGCTGTCATAATACAATATAACATGTTTAATAACATTTTTCTTATAACAAAAAATGCAATAAAGCAATACAGAAAAAAAACGTATAAAGCAACAAAAAAAAATACACAGATTAAAGTGCAAAAGAATTACAAAGACCAATAGGTATCGCTTTACAATAAGACCTCATTAGTTAACCTTAGTTAATGCATTAACATTCACAATGAGCAATAGCTACATTTGCTACAGAAGTTATTAATCTTTGTTAAAAAAATACAAGTCTTAGTTCATGTTAGCTCATTAAATAACACCACAGTTGCAACTTTTGATTTTAACAACCTGTTATTAAATATTGGAATACCTAAGATTAATGAATGTTCAGAAGAATTTTTCATTGGCAGTTTGTGTTAACTAATGAATTAACTAATGCTAACTAATGAAGCCCTAATGTAAAGTGTGGCCGAACAATAAAGAATCAAAACATTTTCAAACAATATCTAGGGCATGTTGTAGTTCAGATTAAAATGTAAAAATTTTGAAAATAAATAGTCTATTAAGTCTCAATATTTAAGTATTTGGCGCTGTGATAAAAATATAGCAAATCCAAAATTGAATGGCTGTTTAATCATTCAAACACGCTTCCAGAAACAGAAAGTAGTGCAAGTGCTGTTTTACAGGGTTTCGGGGTAAAGGCTGCACTAAATGAATATTGTTATTATTATTATATTCTGCAGTTAGTCGCCATCTGCTTGTCAGAGAGTGAAAGTTGTGCTTCATCCAGAGCCTGTATCACATGTTTTTTTTCTTTGCCTCCTCGCCATGTGCTTTCTCCTCCACGCTTGTTTACATCAGAGTGCGCATGCGTCTTTTCATTTGCAAGAATACAGCGGTGTTTCTGTTGTTGAGCATTTTGACCAGTTGATGGGAAAAGTATTCCTAAACTGCATTTCATAAATTCTGAATAATTGTATATATAATTATTCACGGTAAGTTAGAAGTGCCCCCGTATTAAACATATAGCAGCATATCATTATTGTGATATATCGCATTACCAAATACCGGCACAAGTTTAGAAGCCACAGATATTTTCTTTGGTATTCTGATGTAAATTCAAAAGAAACAGAATATAGAGCTTCTATCCATCAGTTGTTGATTGGATGAAGGCAGATCTGAAAGCAAGCTTGCAGTCGATGATACAAAAGGGTTTTTTGCGGACAAAATTATTGGAGAAATCTGGCATAAGTCACCAGAGAAAAGTCTGTTGTTTCATCAGAAGAACGAGTTATAACATTTTGATTCACACGGGTGAATTGTTCAAAGTAAGGTCAATAATATGCATTTAGACAACAGCTCTTTAAAACAGGCACCCACAGAAAGACTCATTTTTTTCCCACAAAAATTAAAAGGGGTGACCATAAAGCCATTGAGATGGAAGCACCTCATGACCCACATTATATTCTGTGCTGTTGTCTAGAAGTTTATTAAATTACTGTGCAAAATTTACTAAAAATTATTAAATAATTGGCATGAGTGCACATCTCCAGTAAAAAGAATGTCTTAGTTTATGTTGACTACAAGCATACCGGAATATTCCTATAGCTGAGAGACCTGTAAACCTATTTTACTGCCATTTATTTAATATTTTTTAGTAACTGAAAAAATATAGACCTTATGCAGAAAAATATGTGTATGTAAACACGATAAATGTTAATGATTATGCTCTAAATGAGAGGACAACCAAGTGTGTATATAAAACAAAAAAAACAATTCTCCCTTTTATCGCTTCTAGTAGGTAATTGTTAATAATAACATATGTTTAACATCTCACTACATCCAATTTGATTTACATCCTATCTGCTGAAATGCGGGAAGGAGACCTCAGGCTTCATTGCAGCTAATCTCATACAAGTCATCGAGCACAATTCCTAAACAGAGAGAAGAAAAAATAAACAAACTGATGTGGAAAAGTATAGTTGCATATTACCAGCCTCTCCCTACACACAGGGACTCCCGGGGGAATGGATAAATCATCGCCGTTAGATACGTCATGGGCCAACTCAGCATTCCAAAAGCTGGTGCTCGCAGCTCACACACACAGACAAGCTGAGCTGGATATGAGTAGCGGCAAGCGTGAGACATGCAAGCAGTGACAACTCACCATTTCTTTGTGCATTCCACCATGAGTTCCTGGTAGGAGGCGACAAACTGGAATTTGGAAGCATGTTTCCCAACACGCTGCAGTCTCTTCCACACTGAAGCCATGGTTTTGTCCTCTTTATAAAGCTGACAGTTTGTTCAAAATACCGTCGCGTTCTGACGCCACCCCCTCACAAATCCTTTCCTTGGAAAAGTTCTCAAAAGTATCCGTCCAAAATCGGCTTTTGTGTATTCACTGATGTTTAAGGGGTTTAAAATCAGGTAGAGGAAAGGAAAAAACACGTAGATCCCTTGCCATCAAAACATTAGTGTGGATGATCGCAGATCAGCATGATGGCACGACATGTTAAATCCACCGGGGTGATTGACAGCTCTCATGGAGCTCATTCCGTGCAGCAAATCCCTCAAAATAAACGTAAGCAGTGCATGGTAATCCAATATTCCTCATTTCCATGAGTCAATAAACCTACAGAGACCAAGAGGGAGGTGGTTAGATCTTAGTGATAAAGGTTGTTGCACCAAAAGATATCCATTAACTCATATGTCAATCTTTGATTACCAAATTTCTGAATTAAATATTTGTTAGTTTTAGCTTAATCGTTTTACCAAAACCATCCCTAATTTAAGCACTGATGCATACCAGTAACAGAAAATTCCCTATCAGTTATCTGTGCAAGGCAATGGAAAGTGATGGTATCAGGAAGCAGAGATTTGGTTGACTTTGTATATCTGCGCAACCAAATTTCATAGTCAGTCAGATTATATCTTGTGGACCAGTTACAAATATTCCAAAGACCCCATCTTAGTTTCCCTAACGGGATAATAAAGTTGAGTCTGACACGGAAACATCTGATATTGTATATCAAAAGTTACTGTTGCATTTTATTTTGCACAAAAGGAAAACATTTTAGAAAGCATTGTTTCTATACATAACCAAGACATTTAAATCATCAGTTTTATATTTATCCATTTTTACTTCAAGCACTCGCAATTCTTCATAGGATTGTAGTTCTTTCCCTTATTAAAGGCTAAGTTCATAGTTTTTGTACCTTTTTTGTATGATTTTCAAATACTTTTTTAAAATCAAAACTCACCTCTCACAGGTAGCTGGATTGGTTCATGTTTTGTAATTTTTTTTAATGAAACTTATTTTTTAATCCCTATGGGGAAAATTATTGAAAAAAACAAGGCTGATGAAAAAGTGGCCGATGGCGCATAATAGATTTTGCCTAATAAAATAATGTTTTTATAAAAACTGTCATTTATATTTGTATTATGTATTTTTTAAAAAGCTAAAAAGACACTTGAGGCTGTGAAGTATGTAGTCAGGCAGCTAAACAGTACTATACACCCTTTATTATATTGACAGCCAATATTCAGTACAACAGCACGTTGTCTATTGTGTTATTCCACAAATATCAAGAAAGCTGACAACCAGTTTGTTTGTTTGTCTTTCCTTGTTCCATGCTGTCAGACTTTACAGAGCAGACGTTAAAAGTTCAAAAGTTGTCCTGGACTGTCTAAAATATCTCAGCCATTTCTTTTAATTATGCTAACAACTGTTGCGGTTCAAACATTCACGAGATGACAGTTTTATATTGATGCAAGACTTCTTCAAACAACACACATCCTCACGCACATACTACAAACTGATCAACTGTCAGTGCTGTCAAACTGACTAAAGAGACTTAAGATAGACGTTCTCAGGTTACTAGTTAAAGATCCTCTTTAAAGTCCAGTGTTTTTTATAAATACCTGTTTAGCAAGATAGCTTAAGAGATCATCAATAATCGATCATTAAACCCCTGCACACTACAGAGACCCTTTCACAGATATTATTCATAAACCTCCTGGTCTTGGTCGCATTCCTGCACTCACCGCGTGAATAATGCAGCAGCAGTAGCGGCTGAACGTGCCCGATGCGGCGTGAGGCGCGTGGCTGCACTCAGTCCGCTAGCGAGCTAAAGAGCCGCTCCGACTGGAGATTCCCATAGAGCTCCGCTAGCAGCCTAGGCTAATCTTAGCCAGGCTGGCTATCCCAGGGTAAAGAGCGGCAGCGAAACAGAAATCCCTAGGATACTCAGACGTATACCGGCGACGACCAAACTGAGGAGCTTGAAGCCGAGAAGCAGTGGCGGTTTCCCCGGTCGAAAGGAGGAAATTCCAGCCCTGTTTTCGTATTCACACACAAACCCAACGCATCAAGACTCCATCATTTTCCTCCCCAATCCCACATTCAGTCAAACATCTGTGCGGAGTCGCCGAGAAACGCCCCCATGCGTCTCTCATTGGCTGGTGGGCTGCAAATATTTACATATTCATGACACTTCTTAACGCTTTTGTTGCCAGTGAGCGCTCCTATTGGTCGATAGAGACATCTGTCAGAGATCTTTAGCCCGCCTGTGTGAGCAAGCACACTGAGTTGAGTAGGAACATAAGTAATGTAAACCTTCTTCTATGCGTTAAGGTACAAAGTGTATTAAATATGAGTGTTGTGACTCAGAGAAAGAAGAAAATTGCACAAATCTCAATTCAGTTATCTGGAATATTTATTATTATGGTAGGACAATCTGTGAATAATTAAAAATGCTAAAACAAAACAAAAACTATGAAAGAGATATTTTAGAACTATGATTATGAAAGAGATAGTTTAGAACAATATATTTGTAATTTAATGTAATATTTATTGAAATTTTTATTTTAATTTATTTTAAAGCAAAACAGTCAGGTCAGTAATGTGCTTTGAAATAAAAATAAAAAAACTGGAAAAATGAAGTGAGAGAAACATGGAGAGATTTTGTGAAAGAAACACTCTGATTCCACGGCCAAATGGCAAACAGTTCATTACAGTACATTTTTTCTGTCTGAAGAATCTGAAGAAAAAACACATAGGCCATTTTCTAACCAGATTAGATTTTTTATTTAAATTTAAATGTCAAATGTAGTTTTTTTATTTAATTTAATTTTTTTTAAGTTTTAAACTAAAGTTCTGGGGTGGGGGGGGTTTACCTTCATTATATTCTTTGTTTATCAGAAGCCTTTTGATGCCTGCACATCAGTCATTAATATTACAGATAGACACACCACGTGTCAAAAATGCTTTGAAGCTGCCAGCATTCTTGAAAACACACATATCTGTGAGTATTTGGAGGGAGGTATCTCATACAGATTCTTTCTGCCACTTCCCCAGCATCTCGATCCTTATCTTTTGAGTGCATGAGACAGGTTTCCTCCCTGATGAACGGGTGTGTGCATGTGTATCGGAAGATGTGAAGATGTGGGCACACAGGGCAGAGGGGGGGTGTGATCTCTACCTAAAAGCAGTCACAGTGTCTGTCTACAGAGAGTTGTAACATCATGACTGCAGTGTCACACTGCCAAGAGCACTTTGAAAGACAGCCAATCAGACACCTTTGCCATGTGTCAGACAGAGACTCAAGGAGTCTGTAGATCATATCCTGCTTTTTATGGGCTGACAACACTTTAGGACATGTGTTAGGCAACATTAAACCTCTCAGGCCACTGCTCTGGAAGCTCAGGAGCTGCCAACACCAACTTGTAACAGATAAGATGTTAAAGAAGCTCTAAATTGATCAGTTTTTTTCTATGATAAAATAGGTTTTTTAAAAAGTAGTGATTTTACAAATACAATAACAATACATTACTACTAAAAAATGACCTTTTTCCACAATTTAATCAATGAAATCAAGACATGAGTCTGCAGTTTGTCTGTGTATCGACTTTACTTTCTCTCTCTTCCTGTGTGTGTCCCAGCAGTAATGTGAGTGTGTTTGCTGGCAGTGAGATAAGCACGCTTACTGTAAGTGAATCACTCCCTCATGCACTGGCACGGACACATGGGCACAGCCGTGGGTGAAGACCAAGAAAGGAGAGAACAGTGATGTCACACACAATGGAAGCTTTGGAGCCTCAGTCTGCAGAAAGAAACAATGACATCACAGAAGAAACTATAGAACGGTAATGCACCTCATTCTGGCTAATTAAATGCTCTATACAGTTTCTTCTGAACCCGTGCATCATTATGAGGAAATCAATGTTCAACAATGAGATTCAGTGTCCTTAATGAGACAGTTTAAAGTGTGTATGATTAACATCTGTTGATCAGGTCAGTATTACATATAACTGTGTTTAATTTGTGTATGTGTGTGTGTGCACTGAATTTTAATCTCTGTGTTGAAGACAGAGAAGTTGTTGGGTAGAAGATTCTGTAAATAACTCCAGCTGAATGTCCTCTTCAAGTAAACACAAGGAAGTACAGAGTGCAACCTCAACATTCAAATGATAGTTTATTCAACAATATTTACAGAAGAGTATAAACATACAAGACTTTGACAACATCACAAACATTAACAAAGATGGGAACTCTAGAAGTATAAAGTTAATTCTAAATATTGTGATATTTGACTTTATGGAGAATCACTTAATAGTGATTATGCATGGAAGGCTATGCCATCCCTAGTAAAAAAAAAAGAATACTTTTCAAATACACTAGTTTCATACTAAGTATAGTTCAATCTATTAACATATTTACTGGCATATCGCTCAAGACTTACTGATATACAAATTATAATTAAACTTTATTTGGAGTACTACATGTGCGCAATGCACATTTCTTAATTTTAAGCCTAAAATGTGTTTTAAGGTCACTATTGATGAGAGTTATATGATCTCTGTATAATATTGTTCTTTAAATGCAAGATATTTAAAGTGTACTGAATATAAGGTAGCGAATCAGCTCATGGGAAATATGAATCATTAACCATAACTAGTTATAATTTACTATTCATATTTTAGATCCACTGTATATATTTAGCTGACCACTCAGGGTCAACTGTCTTGTCATTTCTAAGAACGTTAATTTCCTGGTTAAAAGAAATAACCTTCTTACTGTACAATTCTAAAAGTTTGTAACGTAAATCTGCATGATAAGTGACTCCGGTTATGAGCAAACAATGACACGTCAAGTGTGATACAAGTAAGGATTTATTAACTACACAAACACTTAAACTAGTCTAACATACATACATAACACATACACTGGTCTACACATCCTACATATACACACATAACCTGGTCTAACAGCACATACACACACACACACACACAACAGTTGGTATAGGACAGGTTAAAGTTTAACTCAGCATAGAAAGAGGCATAAAGAATGAATTTTATGGAACCATTCAGCAGATCTACACCTGAGGGAAAAGTCAGATTTTTAGTTCAAACACACCTTTGTAAAATGGTGTAACTGATACTTAATGTATCAAATTAATTAGACTAAGTTTGATACTTGCGAGTCTTGGCTGTCGGAAAGAGATTCCTGATCTTAAGGCTCCAGATCTTGCTGAAATTAGTTGATGAAAAGAACCAGTTTGAGTCAGAGTCACTTGATGTATGGAAAGGACTAGGCCGAAGAAAAGTCCTGGCACAGATGCTTTGGTATCCTGTAGCGTTTTTCTCACATCTTCATCTTTTCTTCTGACCGAACCACCGACTGGGGCGGGTCCCTGTAGCCGGGCCTTTTACACGCCTGCAGAGATTCCGCTCTCAAGATGGTTTGTCAATGAGGAAGTGGCTGATATCCCAAGCGGATGTGTTGGATACTGGGGATGTTATGACTCTGTTGATCTGTAACATGGTATTTGCATAGGTAATTCGGCTTGGGTGTTTGAGGGCACAAATTATTAAAATTCTTAGAACATCATATGTTTCTTAGGTATCAGCATCCTGTAATTTACACGCTTGTTTCGATCATAAGAAGTCGAATTCATAGATACTAGACATGGTAGAGTTACTTATATGAATGAGTGGTTTATCGTAAGCATGAATAAAAATAGTCTATAATACAACAGATTAAATACAACACAGCAATAATATACACAATGGCCTGAAGAAAAAGTGTGTTCATTCAAAGAAAGGTTTTCCTATGAATGAATTAGTAGAAAAGTCAATTTCTACTCTGCCTTTCCTATGGGGACAATGAGTGGGTTATCCCACTCACATACCTGGGGGGTCATAAAACCAGTGATATCAGCATTGGTTGCCATGGAACCAAAGGCCTGTTCTGCCTTTCTGAGGTGTTAGGTGCATTTCGTGGGAAGGGTCCATAGACCCTCGTAATTGGCCATTTGGTTAAGTGAGGGGGAGTTAGATATTATTTGTTAAATATAACAAAAAGTTGTGTGTCTGATTGGTCCAAATGCTACAATACTTGCAATAGTTCCACTTTAGCACAATCAAATATACTTCAGTATATCTTTAGTTGAACTTCAGCACTACCTCCACACAATTAAAGTACACAAAATTAGTTGTTCCAATTGAGCACACGCTTTATTTAACCAGTTTAGTATACTAAAAGTACAATTGAAGGGTATTATTAAGTACATAAATATGTAAATGTATTTGTAGTAGACTTGGCATGAAATTAATGTATTTCAAATACATTTTAGTATATTATTTTTCTCTAGGGATCATCAAGCAAACATTACAAAAAAAACTCTAATTACTGACATATGTGACCCTGGAGCACAAAACATCTTAAGCCCTGGTATCTTTTATAGCATAGCCCAAAAATACATCATTCTAAGACTTAATTTTTGGCCATCTTTACAGCGTTTTTTTTTTTCTCCAGATTTTCAAATAGTTGTATCCGATCCTAATATGTACCTATCCTAACAAATCATACATCAAAGCAAAGCTTATTTATTCAGCTTTCAGATGATGTATCAATCTCAATTTCGAAAAATTTACCCTTAAATTTATTTACCTTAAGGTTTTGTGGTCCAGTTTTTTTTTCCCCACCATTATTTGTATTGCTATCGCATTTTTAGTAATAATAATATTATAATACATTAATAAAATAATATTTTGTCTATATTTGTCATTTTATTAATATTGCTTTAAAATATTTATTAAAATAATTATTTATTGATAAAGCAGTTAGCCATAAATGGGTCTGAATAGGCCTTAACACTGACTAAAGATTAATTTGATTCCTAATGTTTTGCTGTCTGTAAGTAGGTGAGAGTGTGACACCACCTCCTGCTGTTTGGCACTTCAGGTCACACAGGCTTCTTGATACTGACAAAGGGTTTCCAGCGGTTCCCAGGGGCCAGTAAGGCCTGAAAGGGTCGATCCATCACCGCACCTCTGAGATTTCACCCTGCTGGGTCACCTCTGGAGAGGGACACACAAACGTGTGTTAGTTCTTGCTACAGATTACAGTCGAGTGTGTTTGGGATTCCTTGTAGATCTTCTGATTCAGTGGTATATTTTCTCTCTTGTATTCTAGCACTGGATAATGGAGAACAGATGGGACTGTTAATTCGAAGCAGACATGGCAGCTTTATTTTTTTGTGCTCTCTGATGAGAAAGCAGCCCACAATACTAAGCTGCATGAGTGCATGACTTAACAAAACCTAGATTGCTACAATTTTAATGTCATCATATTCCAGATTAGCTGTGACTACCAATGTTAGCAATAAAGACAATGAAGGTTTCTGGATCCGGCATATAGATCAATTTCGTTTTATAAACATAGTGAAGTTTTATGAATCAAGAGATACTGAGACAAATGATAGCTCACAGAAAATTTAAATGGTGTTCCAATCTTGCATGAGTTCTCTGATTTATTCTGTGGAACACAAAAGGAGATATTTTGAAAAATGTACTGACCAGCCTTTTCCATATAATAGAAGTAAATGAGGATCTGGGCTGTTAAGCTCCAAAGTATAGTTTGTACCAATAATTTATCATATAAAATCTTAATCATTTCATAAAATCATAATCATCTCAATCTTAATCATTTCAAATCTTGCATTCCACTGCACGCATCCATGAATTTATGCAACATGTCAAGTTTGACAATAATGTGATGTGACAAATCAAATTCACAAAACAACAAGTCTGATTATGTAGAAATGAAAATGAGATATGAGAGCTGAGGCATAGGGTGCATAAGGATAAGGGTGATGAAAAAGGATGTACATTTTTGAGTGATCTATCTCATTAAAATGACCATAAATTGACCTGAGAGACAAAAACAACAACAACCAAAAAATGTATACTGAGCAATAAATGTGTAGAAAATCCATCACACACATAGTGTATATAGGCCTACACATATGCACTCACACACAGCTGATGCAGACTCTGCTCTATAGCTGAAATCATAAAGGTCACATTATAATTGAGTTTGCATAATTTCTGTATGTGCAAAATACATTAACCAGAAAAAAGTGCATAAATGACAAATTCTGAAATGACCTGGCAACATATCTGCAATTAAACATCTTTATGGGTCATATAGCATCATTCATGCCTTATAAAACATGTATGGAGTCAATGTATGACCCATATAAAACAACTTTCATCTACAGGGTATCCTGTAATAGTCTGTCTGATATCACATTTATCTTCCACAGTAGTGCGTTCAATCTGTGGGCAGTATTTTAGGATGGGAGAGCAAGCTGTTATCTGCCATGAGCAAGTCACACACACACATGCACATATATGCTCCAGTACTTGCTGACAGCCACACAATGAGATTTAGCGATTTTCTCTGCCCACAATGCAAAAGTGCAGAAGAATGGAATTCTGGGAAGAAAATTTAAAGAGGAGTGAACAGAGAGTGTGATGTAGCGTTTATAAAGAGAGTTTTTACTCTGGAGTGCAGGGATGTAGGCAGGATTTGGCTCTATAGTTTTGTAGGGGCTTATAGGCAAAATGAAAATTATTAGTGAAAACAAAAAACAATTTTCTCTCTCTTTTGCAAGAGCACAGCTATTAGCACATTGCATTTATGTGTACCTAAGAACCAGTGTCTTTAAAACAGACTCTCTGCTGAAAAACTATGAAGATGAATAAATAAAAAGAGTGTTAGAAGGAGATAAATAAAAAGGAAGCAACAGAGAAAAAGAAAAAACAAGGATTTTTACTCATTTCTAGGCAGCTGACTTTAAGACAACATGTGATATGAGAGGAAAACCAAAAGGGGGGAGGGCAAAATGATCTTCCTGCTGATACTGTGTGTAGTTAGGCTCTCATTGCTTGCAGGTGAAATAATAAAGGCGTCTGTGCTGCTAGAGGGCCGAGCGGAGAACTTTGGAGTTGGTAGGTTTAAGGGGATAAAATGAACTCCCTACAGCAGGGGAAACACAGTGTCAGCTTATTCAGTCATATCGGTGTCATATGTGAACTGGGACAAGTGTCTGACACAGATCCTGAAGGGTGTTTATGTACTTGTGAAGATGTGTGTGTGAGAGAGAGAGGAACTCAGCACTAAAGTATGAAGAACATGTAAGTGGGGAGAAAGCAGCTACATGTCCACCCACACACTCATTCTCTCTCGTGAAGAAAGTTCACTGCCTGAAGCGAATCCACAGAAACTGAAAAACTTCCCATCAATCAGTCTCTTTTTCTTACTCATCTCCTGCTTTACATATTGGGTTCAACATTAAATCCAAGTACCAAATGCTAAATCGATTCATAAATGCGTTGGCTGCTTAAATCTGAACCACATATTGATTACAAACATAAGTAACAGGATTCACCACATCAAACATGTAGGTGTGTGTGTGTGTGTGTGTGTGTGTGTGTGGTTCAGGTATACCCTACATTATGAGGACAAAATATCCCCACAAAGATGGCAATATTCAAAATGCTTGTCCTAGCGGGGACATTTTTTTTTGGTCCCCATGACAATCATACAGAATTATCCTTTTTAAAGATCTAAAATAGCAGAAAGTTTTGTGTGAGGGTTAGGGTTAGGGCAAGGGGATAGAAAATATAGTTTGTATGGTATAAAAACCATTACGCCTATTGAGAGTACCTGTAAACAGCATATGCAAGAATGTGTGCGTGTGCGTGCGTGTGTGTGTGATTACTCTCCTCTTAAAGTAACTAAACTAGCCATAAGCTTACATAGTCTAAAGGCGGTCTATGATGCCGATTTCAATTTTTTCCTTTCTATTTGGGTGGTACCAACACTTGTGCATAAAGAAGATCTGTAAAGTTGCAAAGACTAAAGTCTCAAATTCAAAGAGATATTCTTTATAAAGGTTGAGTCAACCACGCCTACCTAAAACGACTCGTTCTAACACACCCCCACATGTCTACGTCACGATTTGGGAAGATTTGCATAGTGCCGCCCAAATGTTCACACAAAGAAAGAAGGCTTTATTCTCGCTGTAGTATTGTTGTTGCTGCCGCCATGTCGTGAAGGCGCTGTGTGTTTCGTTGTGAAAGCGAAACTACTTTGTTTGGCCTTCCAAAAGAGGACGATATCGGCTTCGTCATGCCTGGAGCTGATCCGTGCTGGTCGCTGAGGAAATACATCCACTTCGTGCTGTCAATCGCCGGATCGGCTTTCACAGTGGACGAAGCGGAGTCCAGCCCGGGGTCGTTACATGTGGTTGCCGCAAGCCCTCCGGATGCTCCTTCGTCGAATCTGCTGGCCGCGCCGTTCTCAAGCCCACCACCTCTGCTCACTCAGGCAGAGGCGTGTGTGACTCTGTTTCGGTGAAAGCGAAACTCTTTGTTTGGCCTTCCAAAAGAGGACACGACTAGAAATCAGTGGTTAAGTTGTATTTACAACACTGTTCCAGAACAGTTCAACCCAAATATTCAGATGTGTGCAGCGCATTTTTTGGAGGACTGTTTACTGATGCTGGGAGAGTAGACTACAATGTGTCTGTTCTGACTCACAGACTGTAAGAACGTTTTTTATATTTAAAGAATTTGCCACTGACGATTCAAACGTGAGTTTTTTGGGCAGTGTAGAGTAGCACTTGTTGTTTGTCATTTCTCCGATCACACCTGTTTAATGTTTGCGCGATGCAACGCAATGCGTAAAAAGACAGTATAAGTCATTATAATCCGTAATTATGTCCCCACTGGATGCAACAAATGCCTCGTTTATAATGGGTTTTAATGTTTTTGTCTCGTCGCTCCAGCTGGACAGGGCATCACAGTATGGTAAGGGGCATAACATTTCCGTCACACGCTTGAGGTATTCGGCCAATCACTACGCATTGGATAGCTGGCCAATCAGAGCACACCTCGCTTTTCAGACCGATGAGCTTTATAAAAATCGACGAGTTTCAGAAAGGCGGGGCATAGAGGAGAAACAATTATGTACAGTATGTGGAAAATAATGTGTTTTTTTAACCTTAAACCGCATAAACACATTTCATTACACCAAATACACAAAATAATGTTCTTTTTAGCAGCATCATATGACCCCTTTATGTCATGTCAGCTAATTGGTTAAGGTCTGTGTAATGTATTTCTCTGCTGTGAAAATACAGTATATATTTTTTAATATGGTAAATTCATTATGCAAAAAAAATAAAAATCAGAATAGCTGCTGAATCTTAAAAAAAATGTCTGCGTTTTACTGAATCTTAACAGAAAGCTAAAATAAATGGTCAATTATTCAATTGATAGTAATAAAATAAGTAATAAACTAACTAACTAAATACATGCATACACACATACACACAAAAGTATTCTGAACATTTACTGTTGTATCTTCCTAAACTACGAGAGATGGACATGAGAGTCGACATCTCACACAAGCTCAGCTGCTAATAGAGTCAATTTGTCTTTGTCTGACTGAGTACACAAATCATAAAAAAAAAAAAAAAAAAAAAAGTTATAAAAGTATTCACTATGAAAGTGGTTGTATTTCTTTAAAGGAGTGCTGGCTGAACATTAACACCCTGTAAAACAATTCGTCAAGGGAATGCCAAGGACAGAGACTTTTCCAGTCCTGTTGAGTTTCCAGTCTGGCAACATGGAAATACTGAGTGACTCCAGCCATTAGAGAGAATGCTGCCATTACTGCAGACAGAGAGAGAGAGTGTGTGCAAATACAGGTCACAGAACCTCAGTCTTCTAGACAAAATAATCATACTCAGTAAATAATGAATGCTTTCGGATTTGAGGCCCTCCATGCAGGCTTTTGTCACTTTGCATTGGCTTAAGTTTGAGCCGACTGTTTTTACCAGGACATGTGACCATCTGTTATATAACAATTAGTGTTATTCTGTAGCTTCTTTTTCCACTGGATTGCTATGTCAGAGTAAGCACGGACTGATTATTTTATTACTCTGAACAAACAAAAGTCACACTGGAAGGTTTAATAACTCTGATGAATGTTATGTCCTCTCTTGCTCTTTCCATTTATTGTCATCACTTTAGTCCTGTCCTGAAGTCCTGTCTCCATTCAACCAGACAATCACATCTGTATCTCTAGGAAATTATTGGAGAAACTATAAATATATTATACCTAAAAAGAAAAAAATAATAAAGAGGAACAGGGGTAGACATAAAAAGTATAACCTGTATAATATCCATTTATAATATCTGTAAAGTTGATTTGATACGGGCACCTGAATCACTCAAATTAAATCAGATTACTAACACACTGGACACGTCAGATAGTTATTAAATGTCACACGCTTCATTATACATGTCAGAAACATCATGTCAGGTACTTCAAGCTTTTTTCAAATAGACATTTCACCATGTTTTAGTATGCATTTACTCTGTTTTAACCTGAAATGTCAATACATGAGGATGAATGCAGCTGTCAAACTCATGTTAATCTAGGTCCTGAGGTGAACACATTGTCCTCTTAACCTCCTTCTCTAGCTGTGCCTGCTCCTCAGATCTCCAGCTGCTGTCTAATCACAGAGAGGAACAGAGGATCAGATCTGTTCAAAGGAAGTTGAAACACTAGATCTGTCACATAGATATGAGTATATTGGGCATGATTGCATCTTTCTTCACATGATTGACCATTAACACAACTACAGATATCTTTCTTCTGCCTTGGAGGACCACTATGTGCAGCACAGCAGGTGAGGAGGTGTCTGTTTGTGTCAAAAGAGGGGTATACATAAAAATATCATTAGCTTGCTATAAAAACAATAGAAGTCAATGGAAGTTCCCATCATGACAGAAAAGCAAACGTGCGTGTTTACAGAAAGATGAAGGCTCAGAAAGTAATATCTCCCTGTGGTGGTCTCTGTTTGCCCGAGATCTAATTCTTTTAAACACATTCCTCGAGGGCTTAAGGGCTTATGACGAAAATTAGAATTCATTGAAATGCACCATGTCCCTCTGCAGCAGTTATTCCAGGTAAGTGATACCGTCTCTTTATAACAAACTCTATAACAAAGTGATCACTCTATAACAAACATATACCATCCGGCTGTTGCTATGCAGTTGCTAAGGTGATCTTTTAGGGGCTATTAACACAGAAGGAGTCTCAAAAATGTGTGACACTGCACCAATGAATCTAAAAGAATGGAAGGTTACAAGACACATTTTTAAAAGTTAAATTTTTAAAACATGATGCTCTTTCTAAGCACTAAAAAGCAGATAGAAGCAATGCAACTGTCAAAGGGGGGTTTTCGACTGGGTACAGTACCTGGTACTTTTTTCAGTACTTCAGTACCCTGGTACTTTTTTCAGTACCAGGTACTTTTAATTTTCTTAAACTTAATGGCAATAAGACTGAAGTACTCCTTGTAGCCACTAACTCTGTTCTCTCAAGGTCCTATAGTTTTTCTTTATCCATTGATGGTTCCTCCGTTTCTCCTTCTCGCCAGGTTAAGAACTTGGGGGTCATCTTTGACAGCACTCTTTCATTTGAAGCTCACATTAATAGTATAACCCGGTCTTGTTACTTTCATCTCCGTAATATTGCTCGCCTTCGTTCATCTCTCACTCCACACAGTACTGCCATTCTAGTTCACTCACTTGTCACCTCTCGCATCGACTACTGTAATTCTCTTTTATTTGGTTTATCACACAAGCTTCTCCATAAACTCCAGTTGATTCAGAATTCAGCTGCTCGTATCATAACCCGGACTCCATCGATACAACACATTACTCCATCTCTTAAATAGCTTCATTGGCTTCCCATCAAATTTCGCATTGAATTTAAAATTCTTCTTCTCACGTATAAAGCCTTTAGCCATACTGCTCCTCGCCTTTGAAATTTTCTCCCAGCTAACATCCGCAACTTAGATTCATTATCCCAATTCAAAGATAAACTCAAAGCTCACTTATTCAGAATAGCTTATCCTACATGATTACTGCACTCAAATCTTTAATTATGTTTTTTTTTTTAAACTGCTATTTTTCTTTTTTTATGGTTCATTGATATTGCTGTTTATTTTTATTTATTGCTGTTTTATTTATTGTTCGTGATGTACGGTGACCTTGAGTGATTTGAAAGGCGCCTTAAATCAAATGTATTATTATTATTATTAACACCCTCCACCTCATAGACATTACCTCGGCTGAGGTTCCAAGCGAGCCATACCGCTACCAAAATGTGATGTGTAAACCCTGCTGATCAATGATTGGCTGGAGAGAACGTCACTACCTACTCATATGAACTTGCAACCTCAGACCCCGACCCGCAGATTTTAAATCAATCACGCAGCAAAATTGAACGTACTGTGTTATTTGAACGACGCATCCTTTTTTTTTTGCAACCAACAAATGGCTTGTTGTCGTGGTGTGTTGAGGGAGGAAGAGTACTGACGTTTCACTCTCGTGTTGATAGCCGAGGAGCGTACCTCGAGAGCTTTGATTGTGCGATGTTATAAATCTTCGCCCCGATCTCTCCCCCATTTCACTTCATCCCACGCAGTGGAAAAGGGCACCAAAAGACCCCAGTCCAGTTCATTTTTAACATTGAAGAACCAATTAAAAAAAACGCATCCTATTAGAATTCAAAAATGTTGTGTGAACCGACCCAGCCGTCTCTATTCAGTGCTAGGGTGTTAAAAGGATAGTTTTACCCCAAAGAAATTTCTGTCATCTCACCCTCAGGTTGTTCCACACCTGTAGTTTCTTTATTCTGTTGAACACAAAAAAAGATATTTTAAATGGTGGTAAACAAACAGTTGATAGCCCTTACTTCCATAGTATGTACGTTTGCTTTACCAACATATTTTGCTAACTGCATAACCAACATATAACCATACACACTAGAACATCAGTAAGTCAGTCTCAGCCCCACAACACAGACCTCAAACCAACCACAAACCCACTGCTAAACTCTCATCTCCTCCTTCGGATCCCCTCACTGAGGCAGAAGTACTCAAAACTTCCCCTCAGCCATCCTACCACAATGCCTCTAGACCATCTCCCCTCACATCTTCTCCAAGCCATCTCTCCTACACTCTTACACACGCCACCACACATCTCCACACTCTCTCCTCACAAGAGCACTTTCCCACATGCAGCTCGTGTACCCCCCCACTGCTCAAAAAACCTACATTAAACACTTCTCTTATAGACAGCAACCTGTCTCTCTCCTTCCATTCATAGTGAAAACCCTCGAACGAGTTGTTTTCAAACAGGTATCATTGTTTCTTTCACAGAACAATAAACTGGATGCTAACCAGTCAGGTTTCATGAGTGGCCATTCAACTGAGACTGCTCTACTGTCAGTCACGGAAGCCGTGCGGATTGCAAATGCTGATTCCAAATCATCGGTTCTTATTCTGCTGGATCTATCTGCTGCTTTGGGACACGGTCAATCACAGATCCTCCTGTCTGCCCTCTCATCACTGGGCATCACAGGGATTCCCCTTTGCTGGTTTGAATCCTATCTCACTGGTCACTGGGGTTCCTCAGGGATCAGTTCTTGGACCCCTCCTCTTCTCCATATACACAACATCACTGGATCCCATCATACAGGCACATGGCTTCTACTACCATTGCTATGCTGATGACACACAGCTCTATCACTCATTTCAACCAGAAAAAATGAAAAAAAAAATCCCCCCAACGGTAGCTGCACGGATCTCAGGCTGCCTGTCGGACATCTCGGCATGGATGAAAGAAAATCACCTACAGCTCAACCTGGCAAAGAATGAGCTCCTTGTCTTCCCTGCCACTCCAAATATACAGCATGATTTCACTATCCAGCTAAGTTCTTTTACAATTACCCCATCAACTTCGGTCAAAAATCTTGGTGTAACCTTTGATGACCAACTGACCTTCAAAGACCACATTAAAAAGACCGCTCGATCTTGCAGGTTTGCAATGCACAACATCAGAAAGATCAGGCCCATTCTAACGGAGCATGCTGCACAACTTTGCTCTTGTCATTCTAGGCTGGCTACTGCAATGTCTTTCTGGCTGGACTTCCATCAAGGCACTAATCAAACCTCTACAATTATTCAGATGGCAGCGGCACAACTGGTCTTCAACCCTGTTAACCCCTCGTCGTTACCTTTCCTTGCCTGGCCTACCCTGTCGCGGCCGCATCAAAGTTCAAGACATGATTCTGTCATATAGCACAGCCATATGGCTCAGCACCCCCGCCTACTACTTACTCACTATTACGAACGACATCCCGCTCCAGGAATTCTGAGATCCTGCTAGTGAGCGATTCCTCGTGGTACCCGCACAGAGAGCTCAAAATCACTTTCCGAACATTCTCCATGTTTACCATTCCTGGTTGGGTTGGAATGATCTTCCCACCCCTATACGAATGCTGACCCTGACAATTGGACCTGTGCTAAGGGAAGCGCCAGCTGAAAACTCATCTCTTTCAACACTATTTGACTTCATCCTAAATTTAAAAAAAACAAAAAAAAAAAAAACGTTGTCTTTCTCTTTATTTATTCCTTCCCTTTCTAGATTGTACTTCTTTGAACAAATGCCTGAAACTTGGTATGATGATCACTTCCTGTGTCTGTTTGCCTCTTTAAGAAGAAGCGCTTTATGTATTCCCCAATTGTAAGTCCCTTTGGATAAAAGCATCTGATAAATGAATAAATGTAAATGTAAATGTAACATATCTTCTTTTGCATTTTTTGGGTGAACTATCCCTTTAAGTCCAAGTGATTTTACCATGTTTTGGCACTCACTGCTCGCTTAGAAAGTAAAATTAGACCTCTCATAGCACAAACTGAGCAGGCCAAGCTACACATCAAAGTAAAATAGTTAACACTTTATTTTGATAGTCCACTTTAGGCATTCTACTAACAGTAAGTAACTTTGCAGCTACATGTTAACTAGCAGTCGTTAAAGTTTAGTAAACTGTCTGCTTAATATCTTCTAACACTTTATTTTGATGGGTCCACAACATACAACATACTGACTATGAGAAACTTTGCAAGCATATGTCAACTTATTCTACTAACCCTAAACCTAACCTAACAGCCTACTTTAGACTGTCTACTTATATTTGTAGAATGCTCCTAAGTCTATATCAAATAAAGGTGGTCAACTTAAAATATGTATAAGGTTAGGGTTTTTTTTCACATCCCTGTATTTCTAGTATGAGTACTAGCAATAGATGTCTTAGCAAGTATCACTATATTTATAGAGAGTATGCTATATAGTAGGCCTATATAGTAAGGGGCTGTTCACACAGAACATGTTGCGTTCCACTGTGCTGTTAATCTATTGTTTTTTCGTATAAAAGTGCTAAATGGACATGATTCACACGGCATAACATGGCATTCTAAAAACGGTCAAGTTAAAAGAAGTTCAGCTTTTTTTGTAGATTTTTTTTCATTTGTCCTGCGTTTGAAATGCAAAAATTAGTTCTGCATAAATGGCCACTAAGATCCAGTGAATACAGTAGGTGTACATTTTGGTGTATTTGCGATCTATTGCAAACATGAGCAGAAGAAAGAGTGAAAAAACAGCTCCTAAATTCCAACGTGTCCAATGAGTGCCAAAGAAATTAGTTGTCACATTGCATGCCAAGAAAAATGGCTGGAGGGGGACTTCTGGAGAACTCTCTGAAGAAACAAATGTGCATCGAATCCTGTCAGAGTATCCCGGCATGGAGCCATAAAGATTAAATACAGACCCGGTTCTTCTTTTACAGTCCACTACAGTGTGAATCTCCGTACAGAGACATCCTTCAAAATAAGACCATTTGAAAGCAGTGAGCAAAAGGAAAGCATGAGGAGATGATGCTGGCTGCTTATAAGAGAGTGACTTGGCAGAGCTGGATTCACCACAGCCAAGCTGAACAGAATTCAGCACATGCTTCTCTATCATCTAGGTTTCTTTTATGTCTCATTTCTGCTTTCTCATATCCATACATGGCCGCAAATGCTTGCTCTGTGTGTGGAGGAGAGGGAAAGTAAAAGGTAATGATGTTATACTCCCTACATGCTCAGACATCTCATCATTCGTCATCTGCTATTGTTTTCAGTTACACAAACACATGTATCCTATTGCGCACACTAGTTTCACTCATTCCCTGAGGCTATGAGATTGTAAAATACACTGTTACTCCACTACCCTGACCACCACAGTACAGCAAAGTTGAAATACTGTACAACAGCATGTCACACAAACATACATGCCTGATTAGACCATCATCTGGTCTTAGAGACATTCCATATAAAATCTCTCACTCACACATTTACACTCATCCTCTCCTGATTCTAACCCCACCTCTCCATCCCTAGAGAGAAAGTCTCTATAGCAACTCCTCACCTGTCCTCTTGTTCTATGTCTTCAGAGACAAGATGTCAGAAGAGTGTGGTAGTGCAATTATTCATTTATAATCAGTGTTGGGGAAAGGTACTTTTAAAAATAATGCATTACAATATTGCATTACACCCTAAAAGGGTAACTAATTACGTTACTTAGTTACTTTTTATGGAAAGTAATGCGTTATATTACTTTTGCGTTACTTTCGCGTTACTTTTTAAATATGAGCAGGGCTTGATTGTTTTTAATACAAGAAGTTCTATTTATAGCAAATGTAAAAGCCATTTCATACCAAAAAGTGTAATGAATAAACCTCTGAAGCAAAAGTAAATTCACGTCTGAACGCAGGAGAAGAAACAATCTTCAGCAATAAAAAAACTAAGCACAATTGTTCATTTCTCTAAAGTCATGTTTGCTTATTAGTACGGTTGAACTGAATAATCGAAGGTCAGAAGCAAAGACATTGATAGAATGGGATTAAATACATTGTGTTTTTAACATAATTTAATTATTGCAGATTTGCGTCAATTTCGAAGTTGCATTTCACTGTTTGAATTCAGTTTTGATGATCTAAAATCTGTTTTTTTTTGTGAGTGTGATGATAAAGACCCATTCACCATTTATCTGCCTACATCATGTTTCACACAAGCGCACACAGCGCCTCTGTACTCCCGATGTCTCCCAATATGGGGACAGGAGAGCTGTCAGTCAATAAATTGGAAAAAAAGTAACTTGCTTTACTTATTTGAAAAAGTAACTTTTCTTGTAAATTAAAAAGTAATGCGTTACTTTACTAGTTACTTGACAAAAGTAATCTGATTACGTAACTCGCGTTACTTGTAATGAGTTACTCCCAACACACTTTGAGATTTCCTGCTTAAAAGCATCCCTCCACAAGATAATGTATAGGCCTACATATTAATAAGCAGGGCTTGACATTAACACCCGCCAAACGCCGATTCAGCTGTGGGCGTGTAACACAGTCCTCCTACGCATCTTCGTCGGGTAACAGTAACAAGCTCGACATTAATGCTTGTCGGGGCAAGTGGATATTTTGAAGGGGCAAGTGAAAGAGAATTTGACTTGCCCGACCGGACAACAAACGTGATTAAAACATCTAATTAGGGAAGCACGGAAATTTCAGCAAGAATGATTCTGATTTTGTTACATTTAGTGCAAATGGCAATTTAGGCTATAGTGGATAATGTACCGACAGTGACAAGGTCGTGCAGTTGAGGCCCACGCAGCCTGTCTGTGTGATCAATCTCGTTTTTAAGACATCAAATAAGTGACTGCACTCAAAGAAACATAACTGCGGTAAAATGTCGTTTTTTATAGTTATAATATAATATAGCCAAGCAACCATGACTTCAAAGTTTAACATTGATTTTATGCAAGAGTTCAAACAAGTAGATAATAGGCCCATTAAGTGACTTACATTTTAGACTTAGTCAATGCTTACTGTTTGTACTCGATTGAATGAAAATAGTTCCAAAGATCACAGCATTAATCGCGCATGTCTGAACAACACACGCAGTGCTTCGTTACCAAATGATTCAGTGTATCGAACGAATCAATGATTCAGTAACCCACTTGGTTCATTCTTGAATGAATCGTTTGAATGAATGACTCAATGACTCACTCAGTAAGACAGTCACTTGAACGGTCTTTTGAACTTTCTGTTTACTAGAGAATAGGCCTGCTGAAAAGCACAGTTTCCACAAAATTCTTAATGAGCACAACTGCTTTGATTATATTAAGAAATGTTTCTTGTGGACTAAATCAGCATATTAGAATGATTTCTGAAGGATCATGTGACACTGAAGACTGAAGTAATGGCTGATGAAAATTCAGCTTTGCTAAAAACGTATTTATTATTTATTTTAATTGGTAATAATTCTAAATATAATTTTTCAATTAATCGACCCCAAACCTTTAAACTGTAAAGTAATTTTATACTATCAGCATATCAATTTTGAGTGAAAAGCTGAAAATATACATGAATTTTGTCTCCTTTTTGCTTTAATGACTAAAGCTGAGATGGACTCCACAAGTTTTAAAAAATACATTACATAAAATCGTAATGTTAGAAGAAATGTCCAACACATGGTAGTCATTTTGACTACCCATATACATTTTCATCAAAGCAATTTTTTCTTTCTAAGCAACCAACAAGAAAGTGTATGTACTGCATTGTTATCTCAGCAGGTAGTAAATGACAGAAAGAAGTGCGAATAAGATTTAATGCTTTTTGCAGTACAGAGAACATGTTAGGTGCAGTTAGGTATGAAAACTCAGGGTTTAGCTGAGCTCTAGATCTCTTACAGAGCCGCAGTTGATTTGTGAGCACCGCTATAATTAAATGTCAGAGGAGAAATTACGCTGCATGTTGGAACAAGATAGTTTCACAGAACTGATCACGACAAAGTACCTTAGTGAATCAAAGAGGGTGACATCCAGCTTTGAGAAATTACGGATAATGTATGTCAGACAAAATGGAGTGACAAATTATCCACAGGAGAGCGCAGGCATACTGATGCTATAAGACACACAAAGAACAAAGATGCCCTCTGCTGGTAAAAATAAACTACAGCTATACACACAAAAGTAGGGCAGAGAGAGAGAGAGCGAGAGCGAGAGAGAGAGAAAATAAGTAATTTATCAAATTTTAATAAGGTAAAATCTGATAGCAGAACTGAACAAAAAATGAATAACAGTACACACACTCAGACAGGAATGACAGAGGTACAAGACATCAGTTTATTCCACTTATTACATGAATTAAATTTTTAAAAAGGCAGTCATAAACATGAGAAAATAAACAAATGTGCATATTCAATTACAAAAGACAGACAATTAACAATCAGAAGATTAACAATCAGAATTAACAGGCACATTTTAGTAATAACGTTTGTGTAGTTCACAATGTGTTTTTTGGTAAGAGGCATTGTCAGAAAATAATCAGCATATAAATGTGGCAAAAAACTGTTCTAAAAATATTTGTGTGGGAAAAGTGAAATAAAATGAATGTTCCAAAAATTTCATATAGACACATGACTGAGTGATAATTCAAAAATACAAAAAGAATCATGATTTCATGTTTAGAACTGGATTTTCATGATCATACTCCTCAGCATATACACACCTCAACATAAATACACATAAATATACATACATACATGCACAACTAAAGCCACATTTAAGGCATCATATTAACATTCAAATATCTTATGATGGAAATAAAGAATTATTTTCAAGGCAGTAACAAAAGAAACTAAATTGCTTTTTAAAAGAATTTCTAGACATTTCTAAACATCACAGTTGTGAACAACATAAGAGTTTGTTTTCTTCAATGTTATGCACAGATGCAAGAGTAACAACAACGGCCTGAAGAGTTTGAGAACTCACAGGAGTACAGTAAATACCAGTGTATAAAAACTTGCATAATCTACCTTTCATGGATAAAATTGTAGTTTATAAATACAAGCTTTTTGTACGGTTCATGAACTCATGTAAACACTTTGTTCCTCCCACCAAACACTACATCAGGCTGTTAAACGGTGTGCTTGTCTTGCTGTTAGCAGAGACAATATAAATCACACATCCTTAGCCCTCATTCCTCATAGCTGGGTGGACAACGTAATATTAAACACTACAAATTGTGACACTACATAAACACTACATGACACGAGCTTGATTTAGCTCTTCACCAAGCAACCAATGAGGCAGAACGAAGAGTAACAGATTATATTTATAGAGCGGACATATTCAGCACACCCTAGGAAATTACTAGGCCTAAGTGTCTTTAATAGTAGACACAGCTGATGGTGAACGGTAACAGAAAAAATATATTTCTAGTTGACTGGCATGCCATAGACATGATTTAAATATTCAATCAAGCTTAAGACAAATTTGAAATAAAAAGTCCAGTGTTTATTTAAAAAAAACAAAAAACAAAAAACATATGCAGACCAGCAGGGGTCACTGTAACTTAGTTGGGGGCCACTGTGTAAAATTCAGTAATTAAGTCATCCAGCTGAGACCCGTTTCCTGGCCTCTTTATAGAAGGGAAAAAAGCAACGACAGAATGGTCAAGACAGCGACAGGCTTAATTTAGGTCTGGAAAACTGGCTGCAAAGTTTCATTCATTTAGTTAAGAAGGTAAATTGTGGGATCCCTGGATTTTAAATGGAAAACGCTTGACCAAAACTCTCGAAAAACAACCTGAGAATCAGATCTGAGAGGGGAGCAAGCACATCGTCTGGTTTTTCCAGCAAAGGAGTTCATGATTTTGTACATTTTAAACATTTCTTTGATGCAATGACCCAGTTTGGCTAATCTGTTAATACAAAGCTTTATGACTTGCAGCTGATTGTCTGCTCCTGAAAAAGAATAAATGATCTAGAAGGAAAAGAGCCAGTAATGCATGAAGTCATTACTGCCTATATTTAGTCGGTATCCAAAACCCCTGTCCCCACAAATAGGGCTCTAAAATGAGCCAACTCCTCATTAATCTAAAAGAGCATGGGCTGTGGCAATATGAAATATAATATAAACAGGAAGGCAATATAATGTTCCTATACACATTACAGAGAACTAGAGCAGCAAGTATGGATTAGGCTTGTGATGGCTGCATAGAGTGTTCAAACATGTCTGTTCACTTTAGCATAATGCAACATAATTCTCCTATAGAAAAAGAAACCACATTTGATCAAATTGATCAACAGATATTTATGCTCAGGTGTGCTGTGTATCGTCTGTGCCATGTTCAGACCAGCTGAACTACATTTCCCACAATCCTCAGCACCGCTGATCTCACACCCACAGAGCACTGTATAACTACTTGTAACATTATTAGCAGAATTTGTTGACACAAAGTCAAGCCGTTGAAATACTATGTGGTAGCGATTTAGAGCTACATTTGAAATATATACATCTAAAGAGCTCATCATCGCTTCTGACCTTTGACATGAAATTAAGTACATAAAGATGCTAAATAAAATCACAGTAGAACAATGGTAAAATGTTATAGAGCTAGTTCAACCAAAAATGACAATTTTATCTCATGTTGTTCCAAACCGCAGAATACAAAAGAAATCCATATAACGAAAATCAATGGGGACCAAAAAAAAAGGGATCCGTGACAGCGTTTTTCTGGTCAAACGAATGAAAGAAAAGACAGAAAGTCAATCATCGGTTTTAAAATGTCATGAGGGGGTATAAATGATGACAGAATTAGCATTTTTGGGTGAACTGTCCCTTTAAAGCAGCCAAACCCTGGATCAGCAGTTCACTGACAGTTCAAAGCTGGGTCATTCAGCCAGGCCCAGATTTTAATCATATGTTGAGGACTTCTGGGATGGACCAGCATCAGGCTGTTATAGGCACAGGCATTATCGCGATATTTCTCCTCGATATCAAAGGTCCTGAAGCCTTTGTTCTTCTCAGGAGCAAGGCCCAGTTTCTTAAGGCACATACCCGTGTAGACATCATCGATGGGGTAGAGGGGCACCAACCTCGAGACGTTATGAAGTTTCTGGACCAGCTGTCCCGAGAACAAATAACCACCCCCACCCGCATAAGCAGGGTACGTTCCAACGAACATGCTTTCCGGGATAAAATACTTGACCTTTTTGTCCCGGTGTGGACCAGCGTTGGTAATCACATCTCCTACAAACAGTTCCTTGGCTTTGGCATGAGAAAGATTGATTAGGAAGTCTATAATGCGGATGGTGTTAACAAAAACATCGTCATCGCCCTTGAAGACGTAACTGACTCCAGGACAGCGGGTGTTCAGCCATTCCAGGAAAAGCACTTCCTTGATGGTGAGGTTGAAGAATGTGTCCCTATAGTCCCATTGAAGAATATCTCCATGTATGGAGCTCTCATGGAGAAGCATCTTCGAGAGATCAGGAAAGTGGTCCTCCGTGGCTGCATTTCCAAGAAGAAACACCGTAATGACCGTTCTGTTTGCAAGGAGGCCAGCTTTGCCCCACGACTCACGGATGGCCTGACGTCGATCAAAGTGCGGGACTAAAGATTTAATAGCTAGGAGGAGGAACGGTGGGTCTTTGCACATGTTTGGCTGATCCATCACGATGGGATAGGACCTGCAGCGCATGTAAAGCAGAAAGTCCTTGAAGCGATCCGGTAGCGAGTTGTAATCCTTGACTTGGGTGGTCACCCTGAAGTCTGGCTCACAGGAGTCCAGACTGACTGTGTCGTTTAGCCAGTCTGGAAGCTTATCAATCGTGAAGTTGAGCTTTTCTAGGTTGCGATTGTTGATGTAGTTCAGCTGTTGCTGCCGGCGATTCCAGTAGGCGTCACTGGGGAGATCTTTTGCCCAGAAACGATTCGTGGGAACCAGCTGCTTATTTTTGTTGCCGTCACCCTTCCCAGCATTGCGAGAGACCTCCACCACTATGAAGATGAACACCATTGTCATCATCACCATGACCTTCACCTTCCTCCGAGGTCCCTGCATGGTGTCGAGACTCACCACCTAAACAGCAGAGACAAAAAATAACATAGATGAGGACATGTGAGGGACTACTGACTAGGGATGGGCGATATGGGCTTTAAAATATATCACGATATTTCTGGTATTTATTACGATAACGATATCAATGACGATAATTCAGGGAATCATGTTTCTTTTAAGAAAAGTATTATCTTTCCTATTTTTACCCAAAATAGGGTGAGCAAACTGAGCATTAACCTCCTGAGACCCTGCATCCTCATATGAGGACATTATATTTTAGTGAATTTCTCTGAGACTATACATGCCACAGTCTGGATGTCCTGTACAGAGCACATTCATGGCTTTTCAGAGATACCAAATGATTGAATGTTTCACCATGACCACTACCTCTCCTTGGTCTTCAGAAATGTCTGATATTAATTTATAGACACTCTTATGGAAATATGATAATATTTTGTAATTATCACTTAATCTGACTAATTTTCAAATTGTTTGTCATAAATCAACATCTCAGGAAAATGTTATGTGGTTTCAAATCAAAATATAACTTTGTTACGAAACAGGAGGTTGATTTCATACATGTCCACTGTAGAAGACACCAGGACTTAAAGCATGCTTATTACACATATTGGGAGACACAACAAATGAATAGAGAAAAAAATATATATCAATATTCCTATTAAATATTATTATGAAAATCTGGTCAATTATTACTCTCAATAGTACACTATCTTTTTTTCATTACAGACATTTGCCCCAAAAACACATAATATGCAAATAGATTAGTTCTAGATCCATTATATTAATAGATAACACCTGTTTTGTGGCCTTTACACACATTTTGCATGAAGACAAATGCTATGCATATCAAATCAATCTGTTATAACAGTTGAGAATTATCTTTATACAAAGTTTAGTAAAAAAAAATCCAAAAAACTAAAAATGTATTGGGTGATTTAAAGAATCGATTGTTTTTTGTCTATGCATTTCAATGTCTTTTTTTTTTTTTTTTTTTTTAGTTGAGTCCAAGTCCTCTACCAAGGACGTAGCAGAACTTTGAATGAAATCGGGTTTTTTTTTTTTACTTTTTTTTTATGCTCTAAACAATGTAATGACATCAAAAAAATACAATTGTTTTCCTAAAATGTTTTGCCGGGTCTCAAGAGGTTAATATTCACACGTAATGTAAGACTGTTTAATTCATACTGGAAGCCTGAGGGCGCCCTTGTACAGAAACTCCACATATCCATAGCAGAAGAAATACTACTGACGATGCTTCAGGATGGTATCCAGTTATCGTTGAATAAAACGCACAACGGAGATAGAGACATTTTAACTGATGAAACTTGAGGAAATTAACCATACGATTGCACAAAATATATGGTTTTTCTGTGTTCTTCAATCTTGGGTATTTTTTATAAAGGAAAGTATATTTATAATGCAATGTTAATCGACATGGCCTTTATCACTGTATATAATACTATCATTCTGTAATATGAAACCACGTCTGGTCACAAAAATAAGTATTTCAAACACTCGACTATGTCATTAAGTTAATTTGGAGAAAAAGCATGTCAATAAATTATATCTTTGTTGGACAAGTTTTGTAAACAGGCTCATGCACATGCAAAGCTGTATCGCACACGTGCTACTGTAGTAACGTTACATTTATTCAGACCGATTTTTTTACAGCTCGAGCTCCTCATTTAGCGATATAGGCTACTCCTCCTCAATTTCACGTCCGCCTTCCACGATGTCGCTCCACATGGTCGCACACAGACTGCCACACTAACCTTTATCTTTTATTATCGCAGGAAGCTCATTCCTTACGGGGGAAATTTTTACCGGTATATCGCAAACGATAAGATATCGCCCATCCCTACTACAGACTAAAAAAATAACTAGGAAGCCATTGTTTCTTAAACTTTTATGAGCCAATGTGTGACTTTTTAGTTTCACAAATTACAGATAGAGCTGAATACAGATGGCTTGGTTCCCATTAAATGCTGTCACTGTAGTGATACTGAGTGTATTTGTGGCATATGCATTTTTTAAATGCTTAATTCAGCAAGCATGCATTAATTCTGATGACAATTGGTCAAAAGTGACAGTAAAAGACATTTATGGGAGGAAACACTAGCACACTAAAGATGTGATTGACCAACAGCACTTTACAAGATAATATTGGATTATAACTGCACAGCTAGTTTCAATTATTTTTTACTTGCCTTGCCTCTTGGAGGTTTAACATTTTTGTTAATAGGGAAGAAAAAGGAACCATTCCATTATATATACACATCTAAATTTCTTTGAACACATTCAAATGTAGATCATCCAAACAGTTTCCATTTCCTAGGATAGATTCTTCAAACATCTCTCACCGGAACCGTTTAGTTGACAGTTTCAGCTAAAGGTTTCTACTCAACCACATGCCCCAAAAAAATGAATGCCACACAGATAACCATAAAGCAAATCCTGTTTGATGATAAAACGTGCAATGCTTCAGAGTTTGTTTGTGCGTGTGTTGGCAACTAAAGTGTTTGAGAACTGCATGCTAATAGCAAGTGCAAATCGAGAAGACAAACTAGCGGTGGACACAAAGCTATAATTTACTTGAAGAACTTGGCCCCATTTCAAGCCTGGCTGTTTTAAATTTAGAACGGCATGCTAAAATTAAACCACGTGAACCTCTTTACGTTTAACTCTATATGAGAGTTAACCCACAATTGCATAAAGAACACTTTATTTGGGACGACTTGGAATAATTTTGCCATTTAAAATTACAACAATATGAGAAAGGTTTAATTTCGGCCAATTCACACTTATTGAAGACTAATATTACTTCTTTTATTTAACCTGAACATGTAATTTTCTCATCCATCTGTTGCTTCTCTTTCACCATCTCCTCCCTCTTTCTCTTGTTTCGTTGCTTTTGTCTCTCAGCAACCCCTCTGCTCTGTTGCACATGGTTTCTCTCATTTATTCAACTCCACATTCTTCAGTTCAGCTTACTTTTCCATTCTCTTTCTGCTCTATCCTAGCCCACTTTCCGCTCACTCCCGTCTTATTCTTTGTATAACCCACACCCTTCGCTATAACTCTCTAAGGGATACCAGTATAAGGCCTAGTATTTCCTATGGAACAGAGCTGAATGCGAGTTTAGAGGTAGTCTAGCGTTGCAGGTACGACATAAAGGACTAAATTTAGAGTGGCCTCATGGGCCAGTTGGCCTCTGGGATCAGTGGTGATTTAAAGACTACATAGGAGCCAGTCAATGACAGAGAGACATTGATTTCCAACAAGAAACGGCATTATCTTTATGTTTTGACTTGAAAAAAGCATAATGTCTAATATTCCTGAATTAAATTATAAACCATTAAAAAAGGTATTTTAGTGAATTATGACTAAACAAATGATACAATAAGAATAGTTTTTTCTAAGCTGAAATAATTACTCAGGGCCAGTGTGTACCTGTGCACAGGTGAGACTGTGGAGGGTTCAGGTGTATGGTGCGCAGGTGCTAGCAATTGTTTTTAGCCCATCCTGACACACTAACAGAGTGAATCACAGAAACAGGGATGATGTGGAGAGGAAATCCAGATCTGGGGAGAAAGAAAAACAAACATGTTTTGCTGCTGCTATAATAATGGATACATGGAAGATCTGAGGGAACATAAGAGCCTGAAACAGCAAGAATAAACAGTGTCTGTTCACCCTTGAGGATTAGTCCAGGTGGTCTGAGCTCAATTATTTGTTGGCCTTGCTTGAAATGACCAGAAGACCAGCTTTTATCTTTGAGTGACTGAAAATCTGGTAAGTACTACTTTTCGCAAAGGCAGTTTGAGCACTAAAGCTAAACAAAATCTGAGATTATTAGCAAAAAACTCTCTCTTCCCTTCACACTCTCTTCCACTGTGACTCCACCCAAATGTCTTCATATCCACAATGAAACTCACCAGCAAAGTGACAAATTGAAATCGAAAATGAAAAAACTAAAAGCACACATATATCAGGCTTATGACTTTTTTCATAAGAACATGACAACAGTTGACAATAAAAAAATTTTGATAATATCTATATATATCATAGATGGTATATTCTTATAATATCTATATATATATATATATATATCATATTTTAAAAAAAAAACACACCAGAGATAGTTTTTTTCATCCTAAATATAAACAAATTCTTTTTTTATTTAAAAGGGTTAACCTAGAATTTCAATATTTTGCTGAGGAGAAAAAAAAAAAAAGTTTAATTGTCGTAAGCTACAAATGAACAACAAACAATGTCTAAACGTTATAAACATTTCAAAGTCATGTCCAGGGCATAAAGTAATTTTGATGGCACTGATGAGTACAATCCAGACATTTAGTGCATTTGCTCCTCTTCTCTCTAACCGTAAGTGCACCAAGTAGCTAAAGAGTCCACAGGAGGTGAAGTCTCTTATTAATAATTAACACTACATTTGCGGTGTAAACAGTGAACTGAATCTCTCTCCACCTCACATCAACAGACTAAAGACTGATCCTATCACTAGCCCTTTACAAACGGTTCTGACTCTGCCCACATTTTTTGGTTATGTCCACATATTCAATCTTTTTGAGGAAGGGCGGGACAATTAATATCTAGGGTAATAGGCTTTAACATAGATTTTGTCATTTGCCATTATGTTTCTAGGGGTCACGCCGGAGTCCGGAGGGTTTGAATAAGTGTGATAATTAGCTCTTGAAGATGTTTTTAGTTGCATGTAAGAAAGCAGTAACTAGAAGTTGGCTCAAGAGAAGCCCTTCCAAAATGGATCTTCTAAGTATTGTCAGTCAAATATGATCTATGGAAAAAATTACCTTCTCTCTCTGGTTACAGAAGAACAAATGGGAAAATTATTGAAGGAAATGGGATTGTAATATACTTCAAACAAGCAATGGCTAGACTTCCAAAGTGGACCTCAACTTCTATCTGTACCATGCGGTTCTTGATTTCTTGTAAGACTTCATGTAACTGTTGTCGTTAATTGTAAATTTTTTGTATTTTATTACTGCAATCTTTTTTTTTTATTTTTTCTCTGTGAATGTGAGTGTCTCCTTGTTGATATTTTGGTTTACGTTCTCTATTTGTGTGTACTAAAACAGAAAATCTGTATTAAAAAAAAAAGTTGAACTAAATTAACTGTTCACTTTAACGATCTAGCTCATCTGTGGTTGTGAAAGAACTTTCCTGGTTTGTAAAACCAACCAACTTGTTGGTTAATCATCTTGCTGTTGGTCAGGAAAGGAACTTAAGCAACAGTGTGCAAAATCCAAAGCAGAAACCATAGCAACTACTAGGCAATGCCAAAAAATAGGATAATACAGCATGCGGTGGTAGATATTTTGTGCTACTGCTGTAGATGCATTTGTGTGTAAAGAGTATTTATTTGTATTTTTGCACAACTATCAGCAGGCAGGATGGATTTAGATTTTTTTTTACATGTGAGAAAAGGTGAATGTAAACGTCACGAGAATTTAGAGCATCCTCGACATGTCCAGAACAAGTCAAAACAAGGAACAAAACATTGTTCTGTCTTTAGGCAAAATGCAAAGCAGAGCAGAGTTGACTATAGCTGCCAAGCAACATCACAACTTGTGTTCATATATGCATTCATACAGAACTCAACCGATGTGCTGTTACAGGTGTGCATGTATGGTTGTTTTCACAATTTCAGAGATAGAACTATGGGTATTACATTAGCTTTCGTGTCTTTACTCCATTTTTATGAGATATGAAGCCATTTCTGTACTGATGCCAAACTTATTCTCTTGCTTTGGCAAGTTCTAAATAAAAAGAGAAAATCAAAACGTAAGTATTTAATTCACTCATTAGGAAAAACTTGCATTAAATCACTTAACTGGTAACCCAACAATGACATATGGTTCAACAATTATTGACCCAACAACACACAGAAAAGGTGCACACTGTACAAAACTAAACAGAAAATCCTTACAATCATAAGTCCAACAATATGCAAAACTGTACAGATGACATATGCTGAATAGGAAAATTAGCAATTTAGTTTTTTAAATGTCTCGAGTTTCAATAGTTTCCTGTTCTCAGTGGTCAGTGATTTATTGTTTATGCACGAACCATGTTTACCCTCAATGCATTTGAACCTGTATCTAACATAGTCATATTTTCTTTAACATTACATAGTTTGGTTAATGGCTTTTGAGGATGAACGGGTGTCACGCAGCTGACCAATTTGTCACATTTCAGATGAATATATAGAGAAATCTCAAAGTTTGATTGGATGCAAATCCTTTGATGTTGTGCTTACCAACACTTTTAAAACCTAAAACGTCTATTTATTTTGCCAACCAAACTGCTAAATACAAAATGCAGCTAATTATGCACTGCCCGCATACCCAATAAATAGACCAGTGACCAACCAGCTGAAAACTACTGTTTTAGTCAACAAATCAGCACATATGAACAAGAAACTAAGAAGCAGAACCAATATGTAACACGTGTGTGCCTGCATGTATGAATGAGAACAGAGCACACTATATATAGCTCCAGTTAAGATTAAAAGCACTGTCTATATATACACCCACTCACTGATGATCATTAATGTGTGACTTCCAGTCCACTGCTGTTGTACGAGATGAATAATAATGTTTGGGGTTAAACAAAAAGCAAGCTGGCCACTCTGTGATGAACTACCTGGGCGCAGGTGCATGGTCATGCAAGATGTTTATGTGAATTAAATCATATTTAAGAGAGCGTCTTTGAAAAAAGAGTCACAAACTAATTTCTGTATAGGTCAAACACCCTCAAAACATGATCCACAAACCATCTGACTCAAAACGATGGACAAAAAAACAGGTCCAAATGACCTGATGATTTGAATGATTATACCATTCAAAAGTTTGGGGTCGGTAAGGTATTGTTTTTAAAAGACGACTACCATGCTGCTAAAGACTGCATTTATTTGATCAAAAATACAGTAATATTGTGAAATATATTTGCAATTTCAAATAACTGTTCTCTATTTTAATACATTTTAAAAATGTAATTTACTCCTGTGATGGCCAAGCTGAATTTTCAGCAGTCATTACTCCGGTCTTCAGTGCCTTCATTTTAACATGCTGATTTGCTGCTTAGGAAACATTTCTTATTATTATCAATGCTGAAAACAGATGTGTTAAAGTATTTTTGGGAAAAGTTTTTATTATTATTGATGAATAGAAAGTTTCACAGACACGTTTGATCAATTGAATGCTTTTAACTTTTGAAGGGTAGTGTTATTTGTGAAGGAAGAAATGTGAACAAAAATTATTTACGCTTATCTTTTACATATACAGCTTGGCAGTGTGAAACAAAAACAAGGCCATGACCAGTCTATCACCTCCCCTTTAACAGTATAATGTATCTGAAGTATCTTCAGGCACTCAGAAGGATTCCTGGAAGAGGGAGACTTCTCTATCACTGAAACTAATTATCTGGGGTGGAGTTGGGTGGAGTTTTCCCATGTGACGGCTAAATGGAACACAAGTGACCAAAACATAGTGACATGAAAGAGTGCGAGAGATCTTAAAGGACACTTCTGAGGAACGCCACTACATGCAGGAAGGCCCCCAACCCCCTGTAAGAAACTGACTGACTGCAGGGTTTTCTCAAAAGACAAGCCTCTAAATCTTTAACACATTCTGTAGTTTACTTTAAAAATGCTTATGTTTAAATGGGTAAAATGAGACTAACACCTTGGGGGCACAAGCTTACACTGAAGGACATTCCTTGAGTCATCATGGAAATGTATAATGAGTCTAACTCCAAGGGATTTACCCTAGTTAGTCAGTCAAAAACCCCACTGATGCACACTGTGCACTACCTGGTCTTCCTACTCCTGTTCAGCACAATGACTTGAGAAGTACAAGAATAGAAAACATGTGCTCCTTCATTAATTCTAAAATGTTTTGGAGTGCTAAAATTTAAGCAACATTTAATATACAAAGGAAATCATTGATGCAAGAAACTGTACTTCAATTTTTCCAAGCCAAATGCACTGCCACAACCTAAAAAACCTAATCTGGGGGTTGTGCTAAGCTCAAGCACATACTTGAAGAAGACTGTAGGCTACATTCCCTAAGAGCATGCAATCTCTCAGGCTAACATTCTACACGCTAGTGAAACCCAGGCAGGAATGAAACTCGTTCTGACTCCACAGTTAAAACAGTTTGTTAATGAGGTAGGACAGGCTGTAAATGGTTACCAGTAATAAGGTTAAAGCAACATTTGCGGTCTTTCTCAATGTCCAAACGTCATGCAATTCAACGGATAGTTCCCCCCAAAAATGAAAATTCTGTCTGCTTAAACATCTTAAGAGGCTTCCAATCAGAGCTTCTGTGATCACTAAACAGAAGGATATATTATGAGTGTGAAACTTTTAGATAGTACAGAAAAGTTGTAATATTATGAATATTAATAGTTTTTTTGTCAATGCTTCCTTTCGAGTACTCAAAAGATCAATAAAACAAACATAAGTACTTGGGGAGGTCAAATGTTTAATTAAAACATTTTTGACAAATATACGAGTAAAATAACACTGGTACATTAATAATAATAAAATAGCAATGATTTTGAAAACACAACACGTAATATTACAACGCAAATCTACAGGAGATCTTGACCGTGGTAGTCAGAATGTGTCAGAATCCAAACTGTGCTCTTCCTGTAACAACGCGCTAAAAAATGTGGTTGCATAAAGAATTTACAACATTTGATAAAAATCACATTCCTATTATAATGTATAGAACAGATTGGCACTGCACATATTGCACTTAACTGTAATTTAATTATCTAAAGACATTAATGCACAAAGTTTCACATTAGTTTTCTGGTATGGCATGCTTACCCAATGCCAAGCAAAAGTGACACCATAACCAATCATAAAAATGAAAAATACATTTTCATGACTAGTCATTACTGTTATTTCTTCCTAGTACATGGTCACTCATGTTAATCCATAAGGCTGACTTTCTTTTTTCTAGGATCAATTTATCCTTCTCTGAGAAAGGGCATTCAGAATCAAACAGGTCTTAAAAAACATTCCTGGAAGTGGCCACTGATCTAATCTTCGTCTGCACTTTCAGCCCCTTCAGGGAACAGTCTGAATACATTTAGGTTACAAAGCATCACTGATGAAAGCAAACACTTCATATAATTTCTAACTTACAACTGTAACAACAAATAAAGCTTAGGGGAATAATGAAGTTGTAAATGAGAGGAAAAATCTTAAGTTACATTATGAATTCTTGATTAGGCTGGATTCATAGAGAGCTGGAACTTTAAAGGTCATTTAATGCATTTTAACTGAACAGCGGTCATTCGATTCCCTAAAACTATTGTTTTAATTTAACTGACATTTCCCTTCCCTTTCAACCTGACTGTGTGCAGGAATCAAAACCAAACTACATGCAAACAACAAGGCACACAAACCATAAAACTGTGCAATGTGCTTAGTTAAAAGGCAATTGAGATATGATAGTTATGACAGTAAATTATACACTTTATGAGAAGAATGTTCCTGCTCATACTATGAATTCAATGAGCTGTAGCTGTACTAAACCCAGTTACACCAAACCAACTGTCAAAGTAAATGAACCCCTTGTACAGACATGATCAGGCAGGTCACAACTTGATGACAAAGACCACAAGTACAACCTAATGAGGATTCATTCAAATTACAGAATATGAAACTGAAAATGGTAAAGAGCTGATATCCGTTAATAGTAATCTACTATTCATACCAACATTACATTATAAAATCTAACATAGATATTGTACACACTAGACACACGTAAGCATCAATAAAAACAGCTTCCAATAACACGAACCATGGCAGTGACTAAATTTAGATTGTTTTGGAGTAGCCTAGTTATTTCTCTGAATCAGCCTACCGGTTGCATGTATTTCCCGAAGCTGTTTTTAACTATGATATGCAATCTGTGACTGTACCTTTCACCCAGGTGACGCCGCCGAAGGGATACTAACTAACTAACAACCAAACTAACTTTACTTCTGACCGGTAAAATGCCGAAAAGACACCCACCAGACACATTAACTTTCGCTGAAACAGAATTTGTAAAGAGCCCGTTTACACCTTCATTTAAACAAATCTGTAAAGCAAATAAAAAGGAGTGTTTAAGCGGACCTGCTAACGTCAAAACTCACCCGCACGCGGACGACTCCGTGTCGCTCTCCTCGTCACAAAACATTTAAGTTAAAGCGGACTTCTTGCTATCAAAACTCAGCGGACACCGACTGGAACCGAGCTGATCTAATACCAAACTTCTGCCTTTATCTTTGTCAAAGTCATCGTTATCTTTCAGCTCCAGCTGCGCGAGAGCGCGTTCACATCCTGCCCGTCTCCAGAGCTGCATATGATGAATCCACTCCTCCCAGGGCGGGGTATAAACCCTCCTCATTTACCGCACTATTTACCATACATTCACTGTTTACAGTGCTTCCTTCGTCACTGGAATGAAAACTGATTGCATAGTGTTTGCTTTAACGTTACCTGGAAAGACTTCTGACAATTCGTTGTACTTTGACTCGTTGATTTATTTTGGGTTTACATCGTTTTTTAGGGTTATTCTGGCGAATTCTAGTATAAAATGTAAATTATGTATTTAATTATAATTACTTGAGCTCATTCTAAACATTAATTTGAGGAGGAACGGGTATAATGCTGTAAAATATAGGTTTCTATCTAGTCCAATAAACCACTTACCAGCTGGCTATATGGAGGTTTAAAGAGCAGCAAATGACTTGGACCAGCAAAACAACCGACCTCAAAACGCACCTAAAGCCAGCCTGTAAAATCCGTGTATCATTCGATCATTCGTTTTTTGATTTAATATTGAAAGTAGAAAAATGAGAAAACGGCTCCTTTTTCGTTTTTTTCCAAAAAACGAAAAACGAGAATTCAGCTTAAATTTTCGTTTTTCGTTCATGGGTGGAAAAATGAATAAACAGCTTGAATATTTGATTTCTACACGTGGGCGGGAATTAAACGCCCCTTTCTGCTGATTGGTCAGCCGAAGATCAAACCGTGCCATCATCAGTTCTTCTGCAGTATCACGCAGCAGAATAATAGTCCTCCACTGCTGCAGTTAATAACCCATTTTATCAATTTCATATTTTTCTCATCAAACAGACTAATGAATAGCTCGACACAACTCGTACCACAGGTCTTTCTTCTGTGTAGACCAGCGGTTCTTAAAGTGATAGGGGGTCCGCAAAATAATTTGCTATAGCCTAAAGTATTTCCAGACTGTAAAGTCGCTTTTTTATCATGATACATAGGCCTACTGTGATTTATTCCAAAGTGACTTATATGATGCATTTAATGTAAAATAATCTAAATGAAGCCTTTTAAAAGACAAGTATTCCCTGTGGTTCATGTTTGTGGCATGCGCCAGAAAGATGCTCAAGGAGACCGAGACGCTAAAGCAGCGCATTCTGTTGTTCTCTTTATTTTTCAAAGGCATGACATTTTGTAGTTATTTTGAACGTAACGTTACACAATTAAAAATATACATTTTACCATACGACTATAAATGACAGAGTATTAAGTTATTTCCCCTCAATGGGAAAAAAATCCAAGTGAACGTCAAGTGAATGTAACTGGTTTAAATATGACTGCTGCTTGACTGTAGTCGCGTCTGTCTGCTTATTGAGTTTATTTAACCCATCGCAATTTATTGGAACTGTGTGAACTAGAGTGACTACTCACCTTAATGTTGTTCTAAAGGCTTATTACTTAATAACACAAAAAATGTCCTGCTCGCACTTGCCAATTTAATAGCAGAGAATAGTGACTTCAGTTTTTTTTTTGTTTTTTTTAAGTGGATGCATATCTGTCGTAAAATAATCCTATGCATCTCGTGGCGTATATTCCAAGCATTCTGAAGGTATACTGAGGGTTTGGTGAGAAACAAACCGAAATGCCAAGTTATTATATTTTATGAAAGCTTGCTTTGCAGTGCGAGTGCGCAGTAGCTTACGCCGCACACAAGTGCATATCATTTTGATATCAATTATAATAAATTTTAATAAAACACAATTTTTAAAATACATTAAACAACTCTAACAGTAGGCTATTTAATATCTGCTGTTCTCCGGTTGTCAGTCAGAATGACAGTTCTTGTGTGAACATAGGCCTGTATATACCCAAGCCAATGTATTATTCTTTCCTTTTTGTCTTACACTGTAAAAAAAATTCTGTAGTTTTTACAAAATAATTTTGGCAGCTGTGGTTGCCAGAATAATTTTGTAAAAAATACAGAAAAACTGTAAACACATTTACGGCCCAAAACTGTAAATTTTACAGTATAAAACTAATTTACAAACAAGAAAATTTTAATGTAAACCAGTAAATTCAACAATGCACACTGCTATTAAAATCTATTTTGTACCTTTAACATACTGACAACAACCATAATAATGCAGGTGGTAAAAGAAAAAGCCACATGAAGAATCAAAGCTCATCACAAGTAGCTTCGCCACAAGCAGAAGTATATACTAATATATAGAAGGTGCACAGAGTCATTCATGCAAACACAAAACACCATCACGGTAACACACATGATACTTAAATAATGCATTCAACTTTCATTAAACAACAGAAGATGTAACATAAAGCCCAAATATACATAACTAATAACAAAAACTATAAAAAAAACATGATTATTTAAACAAAATACTTTCAAATGTGGAGGGAACTCATGCAGGGAATTCTGGGAATATCAATTTACAGTTTTTTACTGTAAATTATACATTGATCTGTTATTTTTACTTCTAAAAACTGTCAAATTAACACCATTTTACTGTAAAATTACATGGTTAGATATTTTACAGTTTTTCCCTGTATATAGTACAGGAACTTACTGTTAACCTATTAACAGTTTTTTTCCGTAGCGTTTTTACAAAATTTTACAGTTAAAATTACACTTATTTTTTACAGGTAGTGTTTAAAATTTTTATTTTGAAACAAATTAATTAATTAATTTCTTACTTTAACAAACAAACAGACTTACTGGGTGAGCAGCGTAGGCTAAGACAGCTGTCATATCATACCCTGCATGCCCAGCTGATGCAAAAAATAGAATTTACATCTACACAGAAGAAAGCCCTGTCTAAACTCTGCCCCAGTACGAGTTGTGTCGAGCTACTCATTAGTCTGTTTGATGAGAAAAATATTAAATGTAGTTGCAATAAATGCGTTAAGAATCCATACAACTGCAGCAGTGGAGGACTATTATTCTGCTGCAGAAGAACTGATGAAGGCACGGTTTGATCTTCGGCTGACCAATCAGCAGAAAGGGGCGTTTAATTCCCGCCCACGTGTAGAAATCCAATATTCAAGCTGTTTATTCATTTTTCCACCCATGAATGAAAAAAAAAAATTAAGCTGAATTCTCGTTTTTCGTTTTTTCTACTTTCAATATTAAATCAAAAAACGAATGATCGAATGATACACAGATTGGGTTAGTCCATATTTGACCCAAATTTGGGTTGAAACAACCCAGCATTTTTTAGAGCGTATGTATGACTCTTTGTGGTCTGACAAAGTATACATAAATAGGCCTAAGTTTATGTTCACTTTTGTTAGTTGTTAGTTCAGTTTATGTTAGATTCACTTTTTGAATGAATCTCAGTTTCCATTGTTTGCTCAGTACAGACAAAGCTCTTCCTGCTGCATCCCACTGTCTAAAAAGTATCTGTCCAAGTGTATTTTTCTTTGTCTATTGGTTCATATTAACATTAAGAAGTAAGTTTGTCCTGTCAGTCAGCTCAACAGGAACAAAGTTGTGAGCTGAGCGAGATCATATGTCCTTATTGGTTATGTTCTGATTTGTTTTCACCTGAATGGACAGTTGAGGCTTTGCCTGTGACTTCACACACAACCTCCTTAGAGAGGTTTCAGGAGAAGCATGTTCATATGAATCCACCAATCACAATGCTGAGGAAGTATAAACCGCTCTTACCTCATTCCTTACCATAAATCTTGTGGCATTCCTGCTCCACCACAACTTTTTTCAGCACACTGAGTTTTCAATTCAAGACAGTCCTGTATGGACAGCAAACCAGACCCATCCACATTCTATCCACATCTATTTTTCCAAAGAAAATGGAATGCTATATATATATATATATATGTCACGGTTCATGGGTCCGGACGGTCTTTCTGCGTCTTGTCATGTGGTTGTTTGTGCGTACGTCATTTCGTTAGTGATTGCAGCTGGCGCTCAATCAGAGCGCGCCAGCTGCAACTCGTTAGCGAGTCCTTTATAGGTCACCCTGTTCAATGTGTGTTTGTCGGTTCGTTATTCTCATGTTCCTGTCTCCCTGTCAGTTCTCTGTTTCCAGTTCTCGCTCAGTCAGGGTGCAGATCTTCAGCCTACTCCTTGGTTTGGTCAACGCAGTGGTTGAAGGGATTTCTCAGTGGAGCTCTGATTCTGACCAGGACCCGAGGATTATCACCTTGTGTTTCCGTTATTGTGATTACTAAATAAACCTTACCTTTGCACTCGCACTTGGATCCTGACTCTTCTCTGCCGTGACAGAACGAACCGACCATACTCGTGGATCCAGCGAGTGCGGCAGAGCTCAGGGACTTTTTGGCCAAGACTAACATTCGCATGGAGCATCAGGAGGATCAGATGATGGCCACGGGACGGGCCGTCCAGACCCTGGTGAGTCAGCTGTCTGAGCTCACCACTCAGATCCAGCATCTCAAAGCAGAGAGGGTTTCTGCTCAGCAACCAGCCATGCTTCATCCACTGGTTTCGGTGGGTCCGATTGTCCGCAACACTGAACCTCGGCTACCGCCTCCAGCCTTTTATTCTGGGGAACCCCAATTATGTCGTTCTTTTTTGGCTAAATGTTCACTCTACGTTTCCCTCCAACCATCCGCGTTTCCCACCGAAGAGGCTAAGGTGGCGTTTGTCATTACGTTGCTCTCGGGTCGAGCGGCTAACTGGGGAACCACAGTGTGGGAACGGAGATTACCTTGTTGCTCGTCCTTTCAGGCTTTTTCCGAGGAGCTACGGAGGGTTTTCGATCATGCTGCTTCGGGCAGAGAAGCAGCACGACTTCTCACCGAGTTACGTCAAGAACCGAGCACAGTCACTGACTATTCAATCGAATTTCGCACATTGGCTGCAGAGTGTGGGTGGAATGCAGAGGCACAGTGGGACATGTTTCGGTTTGGACTTTCTGAGAGAATTAAGGATGAGAGATTCATCAGAATTACCGTCCGGGGTGGATGAACTCATAGCTCTAGCCATTCGGGTGGACACCCGATTGCGGAGGCGGGATCAACGACAACTCCGAGAACCGCCGTTCGCGTCACAGACTCAATTACCTTCACTCACTAATAAGACTGTTTTCTCTCTTCCGGAGTCCGAGCCCATGCAGGTGGGAAGGTTCCGACTCTCCCAACAGGAGAGGCAGAGACGTAGGAGAGAGGGAGTGTGTATGTACTGTGGCGGTCCCGGACACATCGCAGCACGGTGTCCAGTAAAAGACAACGCCCGTCAGTAGGTAGGAGTTTGCTGACGGGCGCCATTACGGGACACAAATCCTCTGGTTCAAGCACTCATCTTTCTGTCAGGCTGGTAATTCGGTCTGTTAATCATGACTGTGAGGCTTTAGTGGACTCTGGAGCTGAGGGGAATTTTTTGGACATTGGGTTCGCTCGGTCCCTTCAGATTCCTATGATGGAGCTTCCTCAGCCCGTCTCTATGCTTGCACTCAACGGCCAGGCCTTACCCGCTGTCACTCACACCACGGCACCCTTAAAACTCATCACTTCGGGGCAACACACTGAGGACATTCACTTTCTCCTCACCGACACCCCCTCGGCTCCCTTAGTGCTGGGTCATCCCTGGCTGGTCCTCCATAATCCTCACATTAACTGGAGTAACGATACTGTGCTGGGTTGGAGCAAATATTGTCATGCCACCTGTTTGTTGTCCGCGTGTTCTCCTGTTGTTTGTTCTGTGTTTCAGGAGGATCATTCGGACCTGTCTAACGTGCCACAGGAGTACCTTGATCTGAGGGGAGTGTTCAGTAAGTCTCGGGCTGCTTCTCTACCTCCTCATCGTCCCTATGACTGTGCTATAGACTTATTACCAGGTACGTCTCCGCCTAAGGGCAAATTATATTCACTTTCCACTCCGGAGAGGGAGGCCATGGAGAAATATATTTCTGATTCTTTAGCAGCCAAGATCATCCACCCCTCTTCATCTCCGGCCGGAGTGGGGGTTTTTTTCGTGAAAAAGAAGGACGGCTCTCTTCGTCCCTGTATTGATTATCGGGGCTTAAACGACATCACGGTGAAGAATACTTACCCTTTACCGTTGATGTCGTCGGCTTTCGAGCGTCTGCAGGGGGCGTCATTTTTCACGAAATTAGATCTCCGCAATGCTTATCATTTGGTTCGCATAAGAGAGGGGGATGAATGGAAAACCGCTTTTAATACCCCCAGGGGGCACTTTGAATATCTTGTTCTTCCTTTTGGCCTTTCCAACACTCCCGCGGTTTTCCAAGCACTCGTTAACGATGTTCTGAGAGATATGCTAGATCAGTTCATTTATGTTTACCTGAATGACATACTGATATTTTCTCGTTCTCTCCAGGAACATGTTCTGCACGTCAGACGAGTGCTTCAGAGGCTGTTAGAGAATGGGCTTTTTGTCAAGGAGGAGAAATGCGTTTTCCATGCACAGTCTGTTCCTTTTTTTGGGGTACATCATCTCGGCCGAGGGGGTGCGCATGGATTCTGAGAAGGTTCAGGCTGTGGTGAATTGGCCAACCCCAGATTCCCGCAAGGCCCTGCAGAGGTTTCTGGGCTTTGCCAATTTCTACCGGCGGTTTATTCGCAATTTCAGCCAACTAGCTGCCCCTTTGACGACCTTAACCTCCACCAAGACTGCATTCAGGTGGTCTAGTGCAGCAGAAGCGGCATTTTCCAAACTGAGAGGCTGCTTCGTTTCAGCTCCCATCCTCATAGCCCCTGATCCTTCCAGGCAGTTTGTGGTGGAGGTTGACGCGTCAGAGGTGGGGTACTATACCAGCGTTCCCCCACGGACGGCAAGGTACACCCCTGCGCGTATTTTTCTCACCGCTTATCCTCCGCCGAACGCAATTATGATATTGGTAACAGAGAGTTATTGGCAGTCAAGTTGGCCTTGGAGGAATGGCGTCATTGGTTTGAGGGTTCGGGGGTTCCTTTTGTCATCTGGACCGATCACAAGAATCTTGAATACATCAAGTCCGCTAAAGATTGAACTCTAGGCAGGCTCGGTGGGCTCTTTTTTTTTTTCCGGCCGATTCGATTTTTCCATTTCTTACCATCCTGGTTCTAAGAACATCAAGCCGGACGCGTTGTCCCGTATTTTTGATCATTCGGAGAGCCCGTCTTTTTCCGAGCCCATTGTGCCGCAGAAGATTTTGATTTCTGCGGTCACGTGGGAGATCGAGTCAAAGGACCGCACGGCCTCTCAAGGGGTAACGCCCCCATCCGGGTGCCCACCGAACCGGTTGTTCGTGCCAGAGTCCGTAAGGTCCAAAGTTATCCGATGGGCTCATTCTTCCAAGGTAGCCTGTCATCCTGGGGTGAGACGTACCATGTTTCTGGTTAAACAACGGTTCTGGTGGTCAGGTATGGCTCGGGACATTGGTTTATTTGTTTTGGCCTGCTCCGTCTGTGCTGTTTCTAAGTCTTCCAATCGCCCCCCGCGGGTCTTCTTCAGCCGCTTTTGGTTCCTTCGAGACCCTGGTCCCACATTTCACTAGATTTCGTCACAGGTCTCCCACCCTCAAGTGGGAACACGGTGGTTTTGACCGTGGTGGACCGATTCTCGAAGGCAACTCATTTCATTCCTCTGCCCAAATTACCCTCAGCCAGAGAAACAGCGGTTGCTGTCATAGATCACGTCTTCGTTTACATGGCCTCCCGGTAGACATGGTCTCTGACAGGGGGCCCCAGTTTGTATATGCAAATTTTGGAGAGTTTTGTAGATTGTTGGGGGCGACAGTTAGTCTTTCTTCTGGGTTTCATCCCCAGAGTAATGGTCAGACAGAGAGGGCCAACCAAGATTTAGAACGAGTGTTGCGACGTTTGGCTTCTCAGAACCCCTCCTCGTGGACCCAGCAACTCTCATGGGTTGAGTACGCACAACTCATTACCAGTCTCTGCCACGGGCCTGTCTCCATTTGAGTGTAGCTTAGGGTACCAGCCACCACCTTTTCCCAGTATGGAATCCGAGGTCGCGGTTCCCTCTGCCCACGCATTCGTCCAGACGTGCCGACGCACCTGGAGTAAGGCCAGGTTGACCCTCCTCCAGGTGGGGGCGCGCACCAAGGTCCAGGCCGATCGCCACTGGTCGAAACCTCCCGTTTACGTCGTCGGTCAAAAGGTGTGGCTTTTAACCAAGAATATTCCTCTCCGATCTGTCAGTAATAAGCTTGCTCCCAAATTCATTGGCCCGTTTACTGTCACCAAGATTATTAGTCCGGTGGCAGTCCGCCTCAAACTTCCTCCAGCGTACAGGAGAATTAATCCATCGTTTCATGTATCCAAAATTAAGCCTGTTTTTCATTCAGCCATTAATCCGCCAATCCCGGTTCCTCCACCGCCGCGTCTCATAGACGGGGAACCAGCCTATTCGGTTAAGCGTATTCTGGACTCAAGGCAGAGGGGAAGAGGATTTCAGTACTTGGTGGACTGGGAGGGTTACGGTCCGGAGGAGAGAAGTTGGGTACCTGCTAGGGACATACTGGATCACTATCTCTTATCGATGAATTTAATCGTCAGGTAGGTCTTCCTGGGAATGTCAGGAGGCATTCCTAGGGGGAGGGGTACTGTCACGGTTCATGGGTCCGGACGGTCTTTCTGCGTCTTGTCATGTGGTTGTATGTGCGTACGTCATTCGTTAGTGGTTGCAGCTGGTGCTCAATCAAAGGTGCCAGAGCAACGTTAGCGATCAGTTATAGGTCAACCTGTTCAGGTGTTCTGTTTGTCGTTTCGGTTTCTCATGTTCCTGTCGCCCTGTCAGTTCTCTGTTTCCAGTTCACGCTCAGTCTGGGTACGGATCTTCAGCCCTCTCCTTGGTTTGGTCAACGCAGTGCTTGAAGGGATTTCTCAGTGGAGCTCTGATTCTGACCAGGACCCGAGGATTATCACCTTGTGTTTCCGTTATTGTGATTACTAAATAAACCTTACCTTTGCACTCGCACTTGGATCCTGACTCTTCTCTGCCGTGACAGATATATATTATATATATATAACAAAAATAATGTCCAGTCTGTAACTTTTTTTTTTTTTTTTTTAATGAAAATGTAATACGTTTTCTGATTATATTTCAAATAAATGCTTCTCTTTTGAACTTTTTTTTCAGAATCCTGGGGAAAATTGCATCACGTTTTCCACAAAGATATCAAGTAGCCAAACAGATTTTAACATTGATTACTATCTTTTTGATCAAATAAATGCTGCTTTGGTGAGCATAAGTGACTTCTTTCATAAACACAAATTAGTCCCAAAGTTTTAAACAGTAGTGAAGAAAACAATCTGAAAGAAAAGATAGTTACAAAAAAACATGAATATTAGAATGTCTTATCTGGTTTGTGTTACTTGAACTCCAGGAACTCCAAGTTTGCACAAAACCTGATCTTCATGTTCTCAAGCTTGATTTGAGATGATCCAGACAGTAAGAACATCTGACCATCTGTAAGTCACATGGTCAATGTCACAGATGTACTTAGTTAATTAGTGACCCAGAAATAGTGCAGAATCTACAACATTTCTTATTCGTTTTATGTTTCACTAACATTTCTCAAAATTGTAAACCTTTCAGGTTTAAATCAGAGTTTGATTTGGATGCTACTCTGTACGAACATGTGAAATGAAAGCTGAAGACCAAGCTCTCTTTTACCCCTGACTTAAAATAGACATTCATATACAGACACACATATGGACTCTAGGAAAGCCTCCTAACATCTGTCAGTCATGTCTGCTGCATCATTTCAGGCAGGTTTGCATGCCAGCCATGGTAGCAGCAACTCTAGATCCATATATGCAAAGACTGAACAAATTATAGCATTTGGTATGCGTATGGGTCAGACAGGGATCACAGATTCAAAAACATCCACATCAGTGATCTATAAAAAGACCTAGTTCACATTTTGCTCAAGTCACTCACACACAGATCACTCCATATGCGAGAAAATGGAGATAAGATAAAAACAGATAATACTGCATTGCTTTGGCAGATGAGAGGAACTAAATTTCTTATTAAAGGTGCCATAGAATGCATTGATTCAATATTTTAAATTGTTCTCTGATATCTACATTGAAGGTATGTGGCTTAGGTAATGGCAAACAATCTCCAGAAACCTGGTTTTACATGTCCAGTTACAACCCTAGGATTTGTCCCTAGAATGAAATGGCCTGTTTTACCTTATTTGGAAGGGTCATGAATAATAATATTGAGCTCTGCTCTGATTGAGCCTTGTTCCAGTGTGGCTATTGCAGTAGCTCACACAGCATGAAGGAAACACAGGGAAAATATATATTTCAATACTCTTTGTCGCAGTTTTATATGTTGGGTACATTAACGTATTAAATGCGGGCATCAGGGGAGCGCTATTAATATATTCGAAATTGGATGCACGATCGCTTTTTACTTTCACTTTCGAGATTTGCGATCGAACAGGCTCTGTCGTAACTACAGCGGCAGTACTTACACATTTTACAAGATCAGATGCTTGTCAGTGGTAGCTCAGGATCTGTAAATCATTCGCCATCATCCTCAGTATATCTCCTTCTCAGTTTTTGTGGTAAGTGAAATCTTATGTCCTAACAGGCTATCGCTAGCATGCGCGTTATTTGGTTTCTGTGCCTTTCTGAATAGACACCAAACCCATCCCTGCACAGCCTGGAACATAACATTTATTTACATGATCTGCCATTTTCGCTATTATCCTAGCTTGTTTCTTCACAAAACATGCACAACTTCTGATGATTCGACTGTGCAGGTTCGGCTGGCGGCTGGCATAGAACGAGGGTTAGGCAACTGTTGGGGCGTAAATTTAGTGATCCGACTGCAACATCACAGTCGGATGTTATTGCTATCTGATTGCCTATTTTTCAGTGGTCTTTTGCATGCACGAGATTTACATAAGAAGGAGGAAACAATGGTGTTTGAGGTATGCCTTTCATGTACGAAAATGTTATTATTCAACTATGCCAAGGTAAATACAGTTTTCCATTCTATGGCACCTTTAACAGGTGATAAAAGAATGATATCAAGACCACTCTTTGTAAGTGTGATTAGATTAGTTAGAGAGGATGTCAGACCTTTTGTAACAGACCCTCACAATGCCCACAGCTCTAATCTCATTGAGTTTATTCTTAGAGCCTGTTTTCTGATACACAAATTAAGGCTTCTGGACTAAACAAGTTATTTTTCATGGAAGATGTATCATTTAGAAGATTATTTTGTCTTAGGATAAGACATTTCTGTCTAATGGTTTACATATACAATGAAAGTCTGTGGGATCCAGTGTTGTTTTGGACCCCACTGACTTTAATTGTAAGGACAGAAACAGTTGTAACATTCTTTTTCAAAATCTTATTTTGTGTTCCACCAAAGAAAAAAGTTTAAAAGTGTAAAAGTTTGGATTCTTAAAGGGATAGTTCACCAAAAATGAGTACTTCCATGGACAATCAGGGGTTCAACCATAATTTTACGAAGCTACGAGAATGGCTCCAAAATGGCGCTAGGGCAATGCGGAGGAGACGAATTCATGAATAAAGTTTTTTTTTTCTTTTGCACACAAAAAGTATTCTCGTAGCTTCGTGATATTATGGTTGAACCCCTGATGTCACGTGGATTATTTTATTGATCTCCTTGCATACGTTTCTGGACCTTGATCGTGTAAGGATCCTTGCTGTCTATGGGAGGGTCAGAGAACTGTCAGAATGCATCAAAAATATCTTAATTTGTGTTCAGAAGATGAACGGAGGTCTTACGGGTTTGGACGACATGAGGGTAATTAATGACAGAAATTTTATTTTTGGGTGAACTAACCCTTAAATAAGTTCAGCGCTTCAGATTAATATCTTTAATAGACAGTTTGGGAATATGATCCACATGCAGATATTCAAGTATGTGAGGTCATGTGAAAGGATATGCTCAAATATTTGAGTGTGTGTGTGTGTGTGTCTCAAACCTCCTGTTGTGGAAAGCAAATTGTTTGTGGCAAATTTCAGAGTGAAATAAAATGCAGAAACAGTGCAAGTCAAAATAAGTAAATGTCAGCTCTACTGCTCTCTTTGTAATAAACTGCTGACTTTAGTAGACATGCTGAGTATCAAATAGACCCTACAATACCTTAATACCAAGAACCGGTTTTCCCCTAGAGCGTGGTAAACCAAACAGTTTGCACAATATCACAGTAACATACGTTTAATTTGTTCTATGCAGTCTGGTGTAGACTGACATTTCCTTACAAATAAGGTTGTCATCAGCATCGCAAACCACCATCTGTTTCAGGGCTGTACGTTAACTTTTTTTTTTTCACATAGCACTGGTGCTATAGAGGTTGAAAGTTTTGTAGCACAGGCAAAAAGTTGTAGCACAAGTGTTAGGGGTGGCGATATGCAAAACTATATATGACATAATTTTATTCAGGACTATCACGATTCACGTTTTTTCATGATTACTGTCATTTGGTTTACTATTTGCAGGTTGCGTAAAAAAAAAAAAAAAAGCCTTTAAACGGTAACAAATATAAAATTAAAAAAAAGAATGGCCAGATCATTTCGGCCAAAGTGGGCGAGTAAAAATCTTTGTCATCATTGTACTTGTTATTAGTGAACAAATAAGAACAAAGAGATCCATTACCACAAAACACATAAGAGGCAATAATAACAAACAGTGCTTATTTTCAGGTAGTATTTAGAAGTAACATTAAATTATTAAAATACAAACCTTATAAACTATATAATAATTATATTGTTTTAAGCCACTGTATTAAAGTTTATCAGTCATGAGCAGTGAGTGATTTTTCTGTTTATTTATTTATTTATTAATATTAAAGGGATGAAAAATCTGTCATCTGTCTGTCAATTCTGTCATAGTGTTTTATTTTTATACCATAATTTACTCACTCTCAAGTTGTTTTTAAACATGAATCTTTCTTCTTCGTTGAAATCAAAATTATTTTGAAAATGTTGCGAAACAAAAACGTTGCGGGTCAACGAATGCTAGTATTTTTTCCTTTCAAAGTCAATGTGGACCAGCAACTGTTTGGTTACCCACATATATGTCGCACTGTACAGCCCTGGTTGTGATTAATAAACAGTCTACACTTTTTCATAAGAACCGTTGTCTTTGTCCACCCACTTTGAGATTAATGACCCTTAACAAAATTCAGGTAAAAAAAATACGGCAAACTGACAGGAAAAATAAAAGTGCAGTTTCCCCTGAAAAATATGTTTTACAAAATAATAGGAAATTATATGAAATCATAGAAAATGCTTCTCAGACCAGGCCAATGTTTTTCTGTAAAAGTTTTTTTTTTTTGTATGTGTGTGCATTACAGTGAAAAGGAGGAGGAGAGAAGCTATTGGTTTTAGAGAAATATACAATACATAAAAACACATCTTGAGTGACAGTAACGCTTTCCAATAAAAACACTCTAGAATAAGCTATTGTCACCAAATACAAAATATACAGATAAGAAAAATAGCTTAACTTTTACTTAAGCACAAACTCAAACCTAAAATCAAGCATTAACATTAAATAATTTCATGCTTATCCACTGATTTCGGCTGAGAGTATCTATCTCGAGCTACCGGGACAAAGAATATTTGACAATTAATAGCTATAATTCTGAAAATTTCACTTTGTGTTGTATACAGTTGTAAATTAATTCAGTTTTGTATATATAGGCCTAAATAATTCTAAGCAGATAATCATACAGCTGACTACTATAGTAAGTCAAAACTGTTCAGGTGTGGGTTTTGGTCTGATTTCTGTGGAACTCAAGAGTGGTTTGAAGGAAATACCTCTCATGTGTCTCCAAAGCTTGCGTGCATGTTTAAATTTCAAAGTCGACACAAAAAAGACAATGCTTGACATGTCAAAATGTTATTTTAGTACTTATTCTGTATTTTGCTTCACAATCCACTGCTGCATTATTACAGATTATACAGAGCGCAAGGTTAAAATGACTGACATTAAGATGTTAATCCACCAAGACATGCTGAGAAGAACAATATGTGCTTTGTTCTGTGGTCTTGTGGCCAGCTCTGCTCAAAGGCCATTAAGTACTGAGTAGCTCTGCTCTGTTTATTTTGCTTGCTTACAAGTTCTCAGTACAGTAGAATTCGAAATGTTTTTGGTTCTGTGGAACCCTGTAACCATAGAGATGGTAAGGAAGAGAGCATTATCAACACCAGGGGAAAAAGAACCATGGAAACGAAACGAGGGACTCCTGAGAGTATGTTCTGTACACAAGGCCCCTCCTTGAGTATTTTCAAAGAAAACCCTGTTGTCTCCTTCTCATTACTGCTTTGAAATGATGTTGCATTGTTCCAAGACAAGCGCATAGAGAGACCTTCTGTCACCTCAGAAGTGTGAAGAGGTTTGTTGTTCTTCTTGTCACATGTTTGCTGAGTGCTCAAAGCGTGTAAAGATGCCCATGCATACAAAACCAAGCCTTTAAACGGGCAGATACACAGAGCAAAAGACAGACTACTGTTTTCCATTTGAGACCATTAGCTCTGCATCCCCCTGAGGGCTGTCTTTTTAATAGACATTAAGCAGACTATTAGGCTTAATTTCCTGCAGAGTCTTCATGACATACAAAGCTCATAATCTAGGCTGTCTGTAGCCATACAGCATGTCACATGCGTGCAAAGTGAGGATTGTGGGATTGCGGTTTTGCTTTAAGTTGTAAAGTTAGTTTATGTGGGTGTTCATATATTATATATATTCATATAGTACACTACTGTTCAAACATTTGAGGTCAACAACATTTTTGTTTTTAAAAAAAGTCTCTTAAAGGATACATATCATGAATAATGAAAATCTGACTTTTTCCATGTTTAAGTGATATAATCGGGTCCCCGGTGCATCCACCAACCCAGAAAACATTAAAAAGGACAACCCAGTCATTTTTTGGTAAGTCTTTCTCTGCAAGCTTGTGAAAAAATGAGCCGCTCAGATTTTGCTTCCCCCGTGACTGTCAGGGATTCAGCCACACCGCCCATCTCGTTAACCAGGTCACTCTTACCTGCCTACTAATCACTGCCACCTGTCCCTCCCTGCCAATCAAGCTCCCTTTATCTCTGCATTGTCCCTCTGTATTACTGTCTGGTCTCGTAGCTTTGATGCTGACTTACCTGACTCCCTGTATGTCTGCGTACCGACAAACTCCTACTAGGATTACCTCTCCGTGCTCAACGCTCCGTCGTTCCCCGTGGCTCATCTGGAAGAAGGAACAAGACGTTACTTCGATCAGCTAAGCCTTTCAGCTTACCAGCTATTCGTATTCCTCCTGTTTGGATTGTTGACCTGTATTCTCTCCTGACTCCTTCGTCATTAAACCTTTTGTCACACATCCTAGTGTCTCCTGAGTATTTGCTGACAGAAGACCAGACCTTAAAAGCGGTATGGATTCCAGGCACCCCGATCAAGCGGACGCTCTTGGCGAGCTTGTCAGTGCCCCCCAGGCCTCCCTCACACCGATCCCCACTCCACCATCTGCCTCAGCCAGTCCCATGGCCATACCGTCTGCTTACACGGGCGAGGCAATGGAATGTAGTGGGTTTCTGCTCCAGGTCTCTCTATATATCGAAATGCAGCCCCAGAAATTCGCCACGGAAAGATCTAAGGTGGCCTTCTTGCTCTCTCTCCTGTTCCGTGCAATCTGGAATTTAAAAATGCGCCATAATTAACTCCTTCAACACCTTCGTGGCTCACTTCAAATAAGTTTTTGGGCAGTCTATGGGCTCGCTTTCCATACCAGATCAGCTCATCCGCCTATGCCAGGGAAGATCAACTGCAAGTGACTACACTTTGCAGTTCCGCAGCCGTAAGCGGTTGGAACGAGGCTGCCCTGCTGACTGCCTACCGCCAAGGGCTCGATTCACAGATCTGCACGCAAATGGCGATTTACGATGACAATGTGGGATTGGAGAGTTTCATGCTGCGAGCCGGGCGGATCTCACAGTGCCTTACTTCTTGTCACTCTAACGGTACCACACTTCCATCAGCCTCGCCCTCTGTCGGTTACCTTGTGCCTGAACCCATGCAGATGGATGCCACCAGGCTCTCTAGCACGGAAAAAGCACGACGACTGTCATCCGGTCTCTGCTTGTATTGCGGATCTTCCGGTCATTTCATCCGAGCCTGTCCCACTCGTCCTCCATGCCCTGTGGTGAGTACCCTCCACATTGATCCAGCAGTATCTACCTTGAAATTACTGACAGTCCAACTACTCACCCCAAGTCTTTCTGTTTCTGTGCCAGTCCTCATTGACTCGGGCTCTTCAGGGAATTTCATCACCCAAAACCTCTTAAAATCGCCTTCAACTACCCCGAAGCAGACAGGAACAGGTACATAAAATTGAAACCATTCAGGGAAAACCACTTGGGCGTGGGCGGGTCAGGTTTCGATCCCCGCCTATCTCCCTGCATCTCGTTTCTGGTGCTGGAGGAAGCAACCGTGGATATCATCCTGGGACGCCCCTGGCTCACCCAACATTCTCCCAAAGTCAGATGGGAATCCAGTGAAATTCTCAGATGGAGTGAAGAGTGTTTCCAAAACTGTCTGTCCCCAGTGCCGACTCTGCCTACTTCTAACCCTAGACTCCAGATCAACTCCACTCTCGTTGAAAGCCCCGAGCCCCAGGAGTATCCATCCATCCCATCTGACTATGGGGTGTTCTAGGATGTGTTCAGTAAGCAGGCTGCCACTCGACTTCCCCCTCACCGGCCATGGGACTGTGCCATAGACCTGCTGCCTGGAGCGAAACTCCCCAAGGGTAGAGTTTATCCGCTGTCCATGCCGGAGCACCAGGCCATGGAGGAATATATTCAGGAGGCTCTCCAACAACAGTTCATCTGTCCTTCGACGTCACCTGCAGCATCGAGCTTCTTCTTTGTAGGGAAAAAGGACGGAGGCTTACGGCCCTGCATAGACTACCGAGCACTGAATTCCCAAACAGTCAAACTCCCATATCCTCTTCCTCTGGTCCCGGCAGCCCTCGAGGAACTCCGAGAGGCGTGGATCTTCACGAAGCTGGACCTGCGGCGCGCGTACAACCTCGTTCATATCCGGAAGGGCGACGAGTGGAAGACGGCATTCATTACCCCTTCTGGTCACTATGAATATCGGGTTATGCCGTATGGCCTGTCGAACTCACCATCTGTCTTTCAGGGGTTTATGAACGAGGTGTTCCGGGAGTTTCTCAATCGATTTGTGATCGTGTACATTGATGATATCCTTATCTACTCCCGGAACCTGGCCTTTCAGACGTTCCGAACATCGCCACCATGTTCAGCAGGTCCTCCAACAGCTCAGGAAGCATCAGCTGTACCTAAAACTTGAAAAATGTGAGTTCCACAGGACCACCGTCCAGTTCCTGGGGTACGTCATCAACCCAGAAGGAATTCTAATGGACCGGGGAAGATTCAAGTCATTAACACCTGGCCCCAACCCCAGTCTGTCAAAGATCTTCAACGTTTCCTAGGATTCTCCAATTTCTATCGACGATTCATTCACAACTTCAGCCTCCTCACCGCCCCTATCACTTCCCTGCTTCACCATCAGTCCAAGACTCTTTGCTGGACCCCGGAAGCCATCACTGCATTTGAAAAGCTGAAGAAAGCTTTCTGCACCGCTCCCATCCTCAAACACCCTGACCCCCAACTCCCTCTCATCGTGGAGGTGGATGCCTCCACCACTGGGGTGGGAGCAGTGTTGTCTCAGTACCACAGAGAGCCTCCCCTCCTCCACCCTTGCGCATTCTACTTCAAGAAGCTTACCCCAGCGGAGCAGAATTATGACATCGGGAACAGGGAGTTGCTGGCCATTAAACTGGCACTCGAAGAGTGGCATCACTGGCTGGAGGGAGCACAACACCCTTTCACCGTAATCACTGATCACAAGAATCTAGAATTTTTCAAAATGCTAAAAGACTCAACTCTCGTATGGGACTCCGCTCATGTCCACCTGCAGCAGGCAGTGCATAGACAAAGACTTTCGCCGACACCAGACGTTCCCCCACTCCTGTCTATCGTTCAGGGCAGGGGTAGGCAAGTTCGGTCCTAGAGAGCCGCAGTCCTGCAGAGTTCAGCTCCAACCCTAATCAAACACACCTGAAAAACGAATCAATGTTTTCAGGATCAAGGCTAGGAAGGTGAGGTCTTTTTCAGGGTTGGAGCTTGAATATGCAGGATATGGGCTCTCTAGGACCTAACTTTTCTAACCTGGTCCAGTGGATAAGGTTTGGCTTTACACTCGGGACCTACGTCTTCGCCTGCCTAGTAAGAAGCTGAGTCCCCGCTATATAGGTCCATTTACCATCCAGAGGCAGATCAATGAAGTCACTTACTTGTTAACTCTTCCAGCCCAGTATCGTGTTCACCCATCCTTCTATGTTTCGTTACTCAAACCCTTCTCTCCCTCTGCCTCAGGTCCCGTGGAAGCCAAAGTACCTCCTCCTCCCCAAATCAGAGGACCCTACCATCAACAGGGTCTGAGAGATCCTGGATTCCCGGTGACGAGGCGGCCATTTGGAGTTCCTTATCGACTGGGAAGGATACGGCCAGGAGGAAAGATCTTGGGTCGCTCAGGATGATGTGCTAGATCCTTCTCTATTGACTGAGTACCATCACACTCACCCGGATCGCCCAGCGCCCGTGGTCGTCCTCGTCGCCGTGTGCGGGCGTCAGGAGCCGCCCATGGAGGAGGGGGTACTGTCAGGGATTCAGTCACACCGCCCGTCTCGTTAACCAGGTCACTCTCACCTGCCTACTAATCACTGCCACCTGTCCCTCCCTGCCAATCAAGCTCCCTTTATCTCTGCATTATCCCGCTGTATCACTGTCTGGTCTCATAGCTTCAATGCTGACTTACCTGACTCCCTGTATGTCTGCGTACCGACAAACTCCTACTAGGATTACCTCTTCGTGCTCCGTCGTTCCCCATGGCTCATCTGGAAGAAGGAACAAGACGTTACTTCGATCAGCTAAGCCTTTCAGTTTACCAGCTATCCGTATTCCTCCTGTTTGGATTGTTGACCTGTATTCTCCCGACTCCTTCGTCATTAAACCTGTTGTTTTGTCACGCATCCTTGTGTCTCCTGAGTATTTGCTGACAGTGACATAGAAAGGGGATCTTATTATAATATTACCACCCCTTAATCTGTGAGTTTCCACCCACGGCACCGTCATTTGATTTTGCAAGCGACAATGGCTTACCAGTTCTAATGCCATGGTGAAAGTTCAAGCAAAGCATGAGAACTGTTCTGTCTTTTGGCTGCACTGACGAGCACAGAACACTATTTAGAGTCCCAGCCTCAGAGGAGACCAGAGCAGTGGATTTATTGATTTATTTACTGTATATTACGCTGCTGCCAAACAGATTTAATATAAACATGCCATTTCCCAGCTGTTTACCTTCACAGACATAACCGACTGTTTTGGTAACTCGTGTGTTTTTAACGTAAACTTGTGTGTATTTGACAGTTTAAGGTCAATAAGACACGAAAGAAAACTTAGTTTAGTGTGACAGATGCTTTCTATGTGCGTTTTTTGGATGTGTGTGTGCTCAGAAAACCATATATCATTTAATATGCTGATTTGGTGCTCAAGCAACATTTTATTTTATTATTATCAATGTTGAGAACAGTTGTGCTGCTCAATAGTTTGGTGGCCGTGTGACAATCCTTTTTTCTTTGATGAACAGAAAGTTCAAAAGTCTACTGTCACATTTGATTATTTTAATGAATCCTTGCTGAATAAACCTATTCATTTCTTTTTTTTTTTAAATGTAACTTTTTAAAAATTAAAGTGTAGGCTTATATGTATTACAAATTGTCTTGTCAGTCACAACCTACAGGTAATGTTTTTGTTTTTGTATATATGTGTATGTGTGTGTATATATATATATATATATAGTAACATACCACCAGGTCACTACTGATTCCCCCCGTATTATATTGTAGTTATAATTTTAGACCTGGGATGCACTGTGAGTTCCCAGAGGCATCACACACACATACTGTATCATAGACATCATTTAGTATGATTTATATGCTTTTTCCTTACTAGGACCCAAAAAAATGTCCCCACAAGATAAAAAAATGTTAGGTATTACTATGCTTGTGTGGATATTTGGTCCCCACTGTGTTGTGAATACAAGGACCAAACACTCACAGAGCAGGGTATAGGTCAGATTACAGACATTTTGTCAACAGAGTCCTTCTACACATTCTGCCACACCTTTAACTCATTATCGCTAATCAATAATGCAGTGCTCCCAGCACATTTATCTCACTGTTTCTGTTGCCATGGCAACATAACAACCCCAGCATTGAGGGAGATGAAAAGATCAGTAAGAAGAAGAGAACAGAAAAAAAAAATCAGATTAAGAGATGGGAACTACTGAATCAAAGAGCCAATTTTATTCTAATGTGACACCAAGACATCAACATATAGAGGTGAAATATCTCCCATCTCTGTAATTCAGTTTGAGCATCTTGCCATGTAGCAGATGCCTCTTATGCAAAGCCAATTACAATTGTGGAACCACCTACCTGCAGGAACCTGACATTGCCAAAAAGCACAATAGATCAGGTGATCTGAAGTTCACCCTGACTTGTAACTGAACTGGCTACCACCAGCATCCATGCCATAATTTCTGCTTTTGCCATTCTTTATTGTTAATTTAGGATATGACCTCGCTCTGACTCAGGGTCAGTACTTCATCATCTTTTGTAACATCAAACCACCAGATCGGTCAGATTTCTATACTGCTGACTATGGAGTAAAAAAAGAGCTTGTCTTTCAGCCCAGTCATTGAATCCAAGTGGGCATTCTCAGTTCTCTCTGACACAGAGGACCAGCTGTTCTCAAAGGGAACAGTCACCTGTACCTAAAGGATATGCCTTCACAAAACCAACCTAAAACGTAAGAACTTCACCCTCACACTGCTAAACATTTGGAAAACATCTGGAATTGCATCTTTATATTATCCTAGGTCTGGTCTGGCCCTTTATTATTTTATTTCTCATTTCATCTAATTTTTGTTGTTTCACTAACTCAACTTTTTAGTAATGAGATTAGATCCAGAGGAAACTTTTACTTCTCGTTTCTCACAATAAGCTCACTTGTGTTTTCTCTAGAATTACAGAAGATATCTCAACATTAAGTCCGCTTATATACATAATGTTTCTTTATTACTTGAACTAAACCATTAATCAATCATTTTCATATATAAACTAGACTGACTGAAATCACAGCAGTCCAATTTTTGACTATTTGATGCAATTGACCCTTCGCAAGTAGCCCTGATGTTACACACTCCGGTACAGTAGTGATGGAAAAGAGAGAAAGAGAAAAAGAAAGAGAGAGAGAGAGAGAGAGAGAGAGAGAGAGACCCTTGGCAAAGAGCTTGATTGACAGGTGATCTGACCAATCATAACGCCAAATCTGCCATATTGTCCGACAAGCAAATCAGACAAGAGAGTAGATTAACTTCGGTGGACTAGAAAATTGTCTTTTTCCGGAGTTTAAATAAAATATGTTCTGATGTTCATTTATGTTTATTTCATGCTTTAAGTAAATATGAAAAGACGATTGGTTCACGTGCCACTTGAACTGAAGCACTACAGTGATCTGTCACAACACATTAAAGAGCCACAAAACGGTATTTATTGTTTGAATTTCTTTTAAAAAAATGACAAAATTGGAAAGCTAAGACTTTGTTTCCTACCAGAAGTAACCTGCTCTGTCTTGTCTATCAGCGTGTTGTCAGTTTTCTCTTGCTCCGATGATTTTTTACTGCATGAGAACATGATGTGTAGTGTGAGAGCGGCATGGCTTGTCGGACATAGCAACAGTAACTAAGGAGGGCGGGTTTTTGCGAAGGGTCAGTTGTAGCTCATCTTTTTCTAGCAGGTATTGTGCGCATGTACAGAAAGACAGAGATACATGCAAGGAACATAATACAAGCTAGATATTGTACCAATCTGTATCAAATATTCATTTGTTGTTAGACATATAGCGCCGTAATGCCCCGGGTATCCCGAGTTCGATTCCCGGCCTGTGGACCTTTCCCGCTCCTGTTTCTCCTTTGTTTCTTCAGTAGAACACAAACGAAGATTTTTAACACAAACCGTTGCCAGTCATATAATGGAGGTGAATGGGAATCACGGCTTTGAGAGTAAAAAAAAAAACATACACCAACAAAACCAAATTAAACCCTGCGGCTCGTGATGATACATTGATGTGTAAAGACACAAAATCATCGGTCTGTGCAAGAAACTTAACAGTATTCATATCGTCTTTTACCTCTGATTCACGCAATGTCCGAACTGTTCTCCTTCTTTGTAAATAATTGTGAAATTTATCTAGATTTTAAGGATTTATTAGAAACATCTGAGACCAAGCTGACATATTAAACAGTCCTAAGAAAGGCATTATGTTTAAAATTAGGTCATTAAAAAAATGAGGCTATTCAAATATTTCATAATGAGCACGCCTACAAGATTCAGATCATATGTTTTATGAAGGAAAGTGATCTGATGACTGCCCTATAAATAAACAGGACATCCCTGAATCCTAACAACCCAAGTCTACACCATACACAAAGGGATTTCTGCACCAAATCCCTAAAGAACATAAGACAACAAAAGGATTTCTGATAGGTTAGCTGATTTTATAGGTGAACAATGAACTTTACACAGCACCTCCCTTCTGCTTTCTGTCTTCCATCTCATCTCCTGTGTGACATGATCTCCATACTGGAAAACGAGAGCGAGCACATAAATATAAGCCCTTTTAACTTCCAGCAGACATGTAAACACAGGCCTGGAAGATTCGTAATGTTCCATAGACAAAGAGAGAGAGGAAGAGGAAGGAGCGCAGTAGTTCACTCACGGTTTACTTTGTCCAGAGTCTTCTCTCCAGCCATAAAAGGCAAAAGTCTTCAGGCCTTGATCTCACTCTCAGCCAGCTGAAAGCTCTTCACAGGCTCTTGACCAGGCTTGACTTGTTCTCAAATGCTTGCTACACAAGATATCCAGAAAGCCAGCAATGCAAGCCACTATTTATGGAACCAACAGTGCCTAAACTACACACACCTGAAGGTCAGAGAGCAAACTCTCTTCAGAGTCTCCTCTCAATGGAATCACAGAGGAATGGACAAGAACTGTTTCTCAGTATGCACCTCAGAAAATGAAGCAGTGTGGAAAATATCAAGGAGAGAGAGAGGAGAAAAGAGAAGGCCCTTCTGAGATCTAGAGCGCTGATTAAATCTGGAAAATAAAGGAAGCCTGTGTTCTTAGAGTAACCGGACAAAATTACCCCAGAACACAATTACACAATTATGTGAAGTCGGTTTTTCATAGCCAACAGCATAAGTCAAAGCATGAGAAGAGATTTTTTTAATGAAAATATAAAGTGAAAATACATTGAAACAAGAAAACAAGGCCAGAGAAAGACCACATTTAGATGGCAATCTGAAGGAAGACACGACTGTGTATGCGAGAGAGGAACAAGAAAAGAGTGAGAGAAGAAAGATAAAAATACAACATAAATGAAAGTGTGTGAGACAGAGAACGAATCAAGATATACCTGGGCTCAACTCCTCTTTCGGTTTCTGTTCTTGCAGATTCCTTGTACATTTCCCCTTGATGTGGTTTTGAACAGAACAGGAAGGAGAATTCTGTTGAACCTCAAGCATGCAGCATGAGCAGGGTGTTCTTTTCTGTGGGTTACAGGGAAATAACCAGGAGAAAAAAAAAAAAAAAATCACAAGCATTTTAGTCCTGTTTTCCAGTACAAATATTAAATCCTCTAAAAAAGAAATTGTGCATATGATAATAATCAGAGATCATATCTGGAAATAAAGGAATAGTTCAGAAAATTAAAATTCTGTCATTATTTACTTTCCCTAACAGAACTGTAAATTATATGGCATTCTTTCTTAGAAAATAGTATAATTTTAGAAACATGTCTAACCTTTTCAATAATGAAAAATAATGGGGACTGGGAATAAGAAAAGTTTAGGAAACTATAAACACGTTGTTCTTGTTAATAATATCAATAATAATAAAATAAGGCGCTGAATATAAAATAAAATATAATAATAGATTAAAAACATAAAAATGAGAAATGTTGCCTTTCCAACTAACTGAAATCAAATGAGTTTAATCTGAAGTACCAAAATATAATAAAATGACAAAGCACAATAACTACTAAAACTACGATAAAAATGAAAACGGAAAAACTAAAATAAAAACTTTTCTGTTTTAAGTATAAATTACAATGCTTAGTAAGGTTTTTCTTAAAACAATAAAAAAAATGTAATGAAAAATAAATTAAGATTACTTTGTTGTATAGTAAATCTAGTTATCTAAATTAAAAGTTAATAAGCTTAAAAATATCTCGATTAAAATAATCCTGAAAACATGTTATATTATGGAACTTTTCTATATATCATGTACACGTTTTAAGAATTTTTTTATATTTTTACTGACATACAACACAGAAATGCTGATTAATAAAGTGTTTTTTCAGTGCTTTCTGACCCCACACATTTATAGCAGAGAGCGTGATCTTGACTCTCCACTGACACACTCGCACTTCCAAGTTAAACATACGCATTCATGCATGTTTGGCTACAGTGGGAGCAAGACTTGTTTACACAAACTGTCCTTTTACAGAACACAGGGATCTTTCATATCCAGATCAGAACAAGAAATTCAGTCTTGTCCAAGAGCACATGTGACGTAACTGTGACGCTCCACCCAGGCAATGTTTAAGGAGGAGAAGGAGTCACCTCATTATGATACCAGACTTCAGAATGACTGCGTGTCTGCGAAGTGCTCTTCTGGGTCTGTACATTTTTAGCCACACAAGCCTATCAACACATTCCGGAACTTTCCGTAATTCATAGCTGACCTCGAGTAAGGCATCAAGCAAATCATTGACTAATGTACTCTGGATTACATGACCTTCAAAGGAAAACTTTCTCACACATTTGTATGAGAGCACTGGTGTGAGGAACTTGTGATTATCGGGCACACTGACGCAAGTGTGATTTGACACATTTAGGGAAGTGCAGAAAGAGGAAGGAAGGTGAATGAAACAAATGAATTTCAAGCCTTACAATGCTCATAATCACATGGTTTACTTCATGAGAAGTGCACGTGTGTTTAAGAATAATGCTGCAATAAATAGACTGCTCAATCATCAGCAGTGACCAAATGAGATAAAGTGAGGCAAACTTCCGCTTATGTATAATTTAATAACTGACCGATAAAGAAGCTCAACATTTAACAAGGAATACAGCCCTAAACCTTACAGCACCTCAAATTATCTTCTGGTTTGTCTCACTTCCACCTGGCAAATCACAACATCAGTGTGACTACTTAAGAACAACTACGCCCCCTTGTGGACAATATGAAATATGTGATCAGCTGTGTAAAGAAAGTTTTTTTTTCACCTTTAAGAGCTGCTGACAATCTGGAACTCTCAACAGAGACCTGACTTAGAAATCCTAGTAGTAAGTCTATCCAGTAAATGGTAGGGTGCCAGAATTGGGCTAGTAATTAGCTTGTGGTGTGCATGTGTTTGTTATTATTTGTGGTAGCAGATGGGTTGGCAGATTGAAGTGTCAGGTGTGTGTTAGCTGTAAGAGTGTGAACACAGGTTTCTACAGTAAACGGATTAACCCTGAACACATGCACATTGAGTTTAACAGCACAAACAAACACATGCATTCACTAGGCAGACAGTTTTATATGCAAGGTTTAAAAAAAGAAACAGTCACACTGTGAGATATCAAGCCACAATTATAATCCATGTCACATTATTGAGATGGAAAGCCTCAATTATTTTAAAAAAATGCAATTATGAGATATAAAATTGCAATTATGAGAAATTAAAGGGATAGTTCACCCAAAAATGAAAATGTTGTCATCATTTAATAGAAAAAGTAATTTAAGTAGTCAAATGTCGTTCCAAACCTGTATGAGTTTCTTTCTTATGTTGAACACAAAAGAAGATATTTTGATGAATGCTGGTAATCAAATAGTCCCCATTGACTTCCATAGTATTTCTCAGCCTACTATGGAAGTCAATGGAGACCAACAAGTGTTTGAGTCATCACAATAACTGTAACTGTGAGATATTGTAACAAAGCTGGAGTTATGAGAAATAAAGACGCAACTGTAAAATAAGAATCATAATTATGAGAAATTAAGTCACAATTGTGGGAAATTAAGTCCTAGTTACAATAAATATACTTACAATTGCAAAATATTAAGTCACAACTGCAAGAAAGTCAATTGTAAAAAATAATGTTGCACTTGTGAGATGGCTTGGCTTCTGTTACAAATATACCCATGCGACTTGAGACTGGTTTTTGTGGTCCAGGGTCATAATTTACACTGAGGAGGAAATGAGCTTCTGTAGTGTTCTCAATAGTGCTATCATGTTTAATATATTTAACTGTGATAGTTATAAAATAAAATAAAATCCACCAAACACCTTTAACTGCTGAACCCTTTCACATTCCTGGACTCACGCTGTAATTGACATTGTTGTTAAGCTCTAAATCTAATTTGAGGTTTAGAATGGGACGGTTCACTTTAAATCACATTTGAAGGTGTGAATCAGGGTTTAAAGAATATACGGAACATATGGTGAACAGGCATGGGCCTCTAAACCGTGACCCTTTGGAGCTGATCCTCAGGGATAAACTGTGATTGGCACATCTAAATGTGTGAATGTGTGGTGAGAAATCCTAACCTACTGTAGTATGTCAGTCCCTCACCTGAGAGGAGCTAACGAAATCAAGAGGCGCAAGGAAGCAGAGAAATACTTATCTGAAGCTACATGAAAGCAGATTCACGAGCTGTGCTGTACTGAAGAATAAAGCACCTGGACCATGACCGCGATACTGCGCACAGAGAGGCTGCAGCCGAGTGAACTTCAGGCTCTGTTTGGAGAGGAGAAGGATTATTTGTGCTCTCTCAATGATATTGTTCATCACACAGAGGTAGATATCTGACTGTACAATGTAAAAGACTAATTCACCTCGTAATTAAGCATTTCAGGTGAATTGATACAGAAACTCTGTAATGGAAGAACCACTTGATATACTTTTTAATAATGTACTGTAATATTTTAGGTAATTTTGGTTTAAATTTATAATTTGAACAGTAGTTTGCTTACAGTTTGCTTGCTTTTGGTCTCTCAGGAGTGTGAGCTGCAGTCAGAAGGTGATAATATAGAGGCGTGCGACTTGAGTTCTCTTTCTGTTCTTGACTATGGGCAGCCATGTGCAGTCCCTCATCTGCAGGGACCTGTGTTCTCCAAACAGCAATACAACACCAAACTAGAGGAGCTAAAGAGAGAACACCTGGGAAACATAGCTGAACTGGAAAAAGTCTACCTGAGCCAAACCAAACCTGGTCAGAGAGAAAGACAGCTTATTGCTTGCTGGAGACAAAATGGAGAAGATACAGAGAGGTCTGCAATTAAAAAAAAAGAAAAAGGAATGTGTCAAACAAAACATGGAAAATAAGTTTAAATAATTGTCATTGTCATTAATAATACATTTTGAAGTTTTTTTTGTGGCTAAATTGAAATAAATGACTATAAAAATGATATTTTCCAGCATCCAACTACTTAAAACTAGAAAACTGATGGTTTATATTCAAAGTAATGTGCTCCCTTCACTAAACTGTATCTAAAACCTCAGATTACACACATGGTGTTTGATCCCTGACCTTTGACCTCTTGCATTAGTGAACAGGTGGAGCTCATCCAGATTGGGAGAAAGGCTTCAGTGGGCCGTCTGAAGAATGGTGTTTCTCACCTGAAGTTAAAGGTCAGTGAGTGAACCTGGAGAGCTGAGCTGAACTTACTCAAGGATTTGTTCATCAAATATTTTAAAACTCTCAGAAAACAGACATAACTGAAGTTGTTTATAAAGTGCGGATCAGACTGAACAAGCTGTTTTTAGGTACTTGAGAAGCCCAGACTTTAAAAGTACTTTGTTTACTTAAGGTTGTTATGGTGCACATTCAGTATATATGCAGATCTGGATACATTATAAATATGTGCATTACAAAACCCCTCAAATTAGTCATAATTAGTCACCAGTCTAAATTTATTCAGCAACATTCAGTGGCCTTTTCTAGTACCCTGTACTGTCTATAAGAAGAACGGAGACAGTTTCCACTGAAAATACCATTATCAGCACATGGTTACTTTCAGATGCTTTGTGGTTATGTAGGAGGAGTTGAGAGATCCACACAGTTCTTGAGTGTTAATGTCACCTATCAATCAAATAAGCAAATTTGTAATATTAATCATGTGAACCACTTTTGTACAGATCATCAGATGATCTTGCTTCCACTGAAGCACAAGATCCTCTTTGGATCATCCTCAAATCATGCTGGAGAATATGATCATCAGGTCAGGTGTTATACAAACTTGTGGAGGTCATGCAGCTCAAGTATTGCTGTCATTAAAGCAAAAGGGGGACAAAATAAATACTGACATTCTGAAATTTATGTTAATAATATTAATGTTAACTAAATTTCTGTCATTCAAAATCTTATGCAGATAATGTAATTTGGAAAAAAAAACTGAAAGTAATGAAACTGAATTTTTCAACATTTTTGACTCCAAGATCCACCTTTGTCCAAGACAATATTCAAAGTCCCTTCAATCTAAGCTGACATGCATTTCTGTTGTAATATAAATAAACTAATAAATATATTATGTCAATTTAATTTGGTACATTTTTATTTTAAAATTGTAATTATATTATCATAGCTAAATATTTTAAAGATTTATGTTTGGCCCTGGACATTTGCTGAGGTTCCTTAGTTGAGAACCACTGCTCTAAATTATAATTCTTAAAGGGATAGTTCACCCAAAAATGAAAATTCTGTCATGAATTACTTACCCTCATGTAGTTTCAAATCCATAAGACCTTCATTCATCTTCATAGCACAAACCTTAGTGATATTTTTGATGAAATCCGAGAGCTTTCTGACCCTGCATAGACAGCAACGAAACTACCACAATCAAGGCACAGAAAGGTAGTAAAGACATTGATAATATAGTTCATGTGACATCAGTGGCTCAACCATAATTTTATGAAGCTATGAGAATACTTTTTGTGTGTAAAGAAAACAAAAATGACTTTATTCAACAATTCTTCTCTTCTGTGTCATCCTTTGATGCTTGATCATGAGAGTGCCACGACGTATGCGTGTGATGCTGCTGAAGCAGGAGCCGGCGTTCTGACGTAGAACTGATGCGCTGCTGCTTGTTTACAAGCAGAGGAATACACATGCATGCATCGTGGTATCAGACATGTGTCAAAGTCTGACACGGAAGAGAAGAAATTGTTGAATAAAGTCATTGTTTTTGTTTTCTTTGCACACAAAATGTATTCTCGTAGCATCATAAAATTACGGTTGAACCACTGATGTCACATGGACTATTTTAACGGTGTCCTTACTATCTTTCTGGGCCTTGAACGTGTCAGTTGTTGTTGTGCGGTCTATGCAGGGTCAGAGAGCTCTCTGATTTCATCAAAAATATCTTGATTTGTGTTCCAAAGAAGAACGAAGGTCTCACATGTTTGGAATGACATGAGGGTGAGTAATTAATGACAGAATTTTCATTTTTGGGAGAACTAACCCTTGAAACCATGAAACTCTAAACCATTTTTTTTTTTTGATATTTATGCACTGCACATTACTGAAAACAATGTCACATCACATATTATTTTGACCATTTATTGTTCTGATTTAAAAATCAAAACTGCATTTAAGTCTGAATCGCAATTGTTACAATGAGTTGCAGAGAACAGTACAAAAATCTAACATGTAATTCGATTTTCTTTCAAAACAGGCTCGGCAGAACTCCTTAGAGGAGCAAAGGAAGTTGCTTCACTCTCAGCAGGACTCATCTCACAGTGCAGCCAATCAGGGGATGGACAGCCTGAGACAGAATTCCAAAGTAACCATTCCCAAACCGTTTCGCATGATGCTTCGTGAAGAGGATCGCAAGCGGCGCAATGTGAAAACCCGCTCTGAGATGGAGCTAGAAAATGAGAGACTGAAGAAAGAACTGGACGAGCTAAAAGAATGTAGCAAAAAGTTTCGCGCTAAACCAGCCCCCGCCTCTACTTATTTGCTCTTCTATGACACTATCAATAAGCACCCAAATAAGCATCAAATCAACCAAACGGATCACCATGGAAACCAACACAAACAAGGCACCCAATGCCAATCCCCACCTCTTCCACAACAGCCATTTAGCTTCATTGAAAGAGAGAGAAAAAAAAGAGAGAAAAAACTAGCGGATGAGCTAAACAACCTGACTCCCAAAGCAGAACGAAGGGCGTTCAAAGCGAGACCCATACCGAGGTCTCTATATAGGCCCAGCTCACCAACCTGCCAGATATACGAGGCAGTTAACCTGCATCACAGGGGCTCAGCACTGCCTCCTAGCATTCTGGATGACACACTGCAGGAGGAAGAGGAGGCCGAAAATGAGTATGATGATGAATTTTCAAGGCCACAGAGCACAGATATATCACGCTGCAGCAGCAAGCTCAGGAAATGGAAGCACAAGTCTGCACTGCAGGTGGAGGAAGAGATGGAGAGAAAGAGGAACAGAGAAAGTGACAGAGACTGGTCCTACTTTCATCCCCTACGCAGGACCAGCCTCTGCCACAGCAAGGAACCCCTGAACACCTGCAAGAGTGACTACATCAGCGTTTAAAAACTGACACAGATAGAATAAACCACAGCCTACAATACAAAATGTATCATCAGTACTATAACTCTATAACTACAGGATGTGATAGAAACAGATATTGTTTTGGTTTTTCATTGTGTTACTTTGGAGAAAAAAAAATAATGTAAACAATAAATAAACTCATAAAACGATTATTTAATAGTCTCTGTTACATGTCTTGTCTTGACTGAACGCGTTTTCACCTGGATTTTAAATGATTGCATCGAATAACTGAAATTACTTTGGGTGTCAAGTTCATTACTTTGTAAGCGGTGCTTTATCTTTATTGTTCCCTTAGTTAAGTTAAAGGGGTCCTATTATGCTTTTTCACTTTTTCAACTTTAGTTAGCCTGTAATGTTTCTGTTTTAGCATAAAAAATATCTCCAAAGTGACAAAGCTCAAAGTCCAATTCAAAAGGAGATATTTTATTTAACAGAAATCACTTTTCAAAAACTACAACGAAGGACTCATTTGGACTACAACGCATATTTTTCCGGATTTGGAGATCACAGATATCGACGAATGGGACGAGACCTGGTTGAGCTGCACTAGAGAAGGCAACGAGTGTTATCATCACTAAGTCGGAGACACGCTAGCTTTCCCAAGGCAGGCGAAAAGTGATTACAATCATCTGGGTTTAAATCACGCTCAAATTGATTTGATTTTTACGCAGTATTTACACTGAAGCTCGCAGGCGGCTATGGTAAGGGCATGATATTTCCCGACCAGGCGCCGAGTGCTGCCAATCACAGCATACACTGGCCCAGCTAACCAATCACAGCACATTTCGTATTTCAGAAGGCTGCCTTCATTTGATACAGGAACTATTCGAGCCATTCGTGCCAGACTGGGGAGAGAGGTGTTGTTTAATAATGTAAATTATGTGAAAAATAATGTGTTTTTCGACCTAATATCTAGTATGAGAGCCTGTTCTAGTAAACCCCCAAAACAAAATCAAGACTTTGTAAAAGAGCATAATAGGACCCCTTTAAATATATTATCAGGACAGTTTTAAAGTGAGAACACTTAAAGGAATAGTTCACCCTAAAATGCATTTCTGTCATCATTTCCTCGCTGTCATGTTGTTTCTAACCTGTGATGACTTCATTTCTTCTATAGAACATGGACATACAGCACCGTGCTGGTCATTCTAGTGTATGCAATTGCAATTGGAGCCTTTAATCTTAAAAAAAAAAAAAAAAAAGCATCATTAAAGTAACATAAAGTGGCACAAATGAATGCCTCATATGACTCTTCTGAAGTCATACCATAGCTTAGTGCGAGAAACAGACTAAGATTTAAGTAATTTACTGATAATCTATCAGTAATTTTCAGTTAACTGTGGTGATAATTAAGTCAAAACAATTCATACATAAATTGAACACTTTGCCTCATGAACTTTTATGATCTCCTATGAACGCATGTCAACATTTTCAGTGAGTAACAACTTAAAAGTTTGTCTGTAACTCATATAAAGCTATTGTATGACTTCAAAGGTTCTATGTACAACTTTTATGATAATTTTACAGTGCTTTCAAACCTTGAATGCTTCTTTACCCATTCATTAAAAAAATAAAAAGATCATTGGGGCAGTACTAATACTAAGTACTAAGGTTACTAATCTTTACACTTTATCTACTAATATGTACTTAAAAGTACTAATGTGTACCTTTAAGGTATTCATATGTACCATTCGAGGGTAAATAAGGTACAAATATGTACCATTTTTAAAAATAGGGTGGCTTTTTGTACCTTTATTAGGTGGGCCAGCTATTTTCTGTTATTTTAAGTGAACCATGAGTCTTACTATTTATTCAACGACATAACTTTTTACTCTCTACATCCCTCATTTCACCAGCAATAAGTCACAGCACGATGCATTTAAGGACACCAAGGTAAACGCTCCTTTAGTCCTATAGGGGTCCTCGCCTCAATTCCACATCTTGATAGTTCCTGAGTGTACGTCTTACATATGGAATGGCATCCTGCAGAAACCACGTCATCAAAAAAAACCTTTGCGCTGTTAACAAAACGCAGCACACAATGTCCATCACAGACTGTGCTCCCTCCTCCTGCAGAAACCACACAGAATCAACTACATAAGCTCTGACAGTCAAATATAACTCCTATAAACTCATATGTCACTAAGAATACACGTTCACCTGTGTTTTTTGACAACCGATTCTCACTGACCCATTCAAACCGATGCCTTGTACTAGGTTTTGCAGGTTTATACGAGGCTTTTCACAGTTTCTGTTGTTTAGTGTTTTCCTACTGTCTTCTGTAACCGTCCCGCCCTTCGCCACAGCGATGCGAAACTCCTTCACAACTTGACTAACTCATCATTCACTTCCGCTGCATGCCAAAAACAACATCTACCAAAACCAAACTCAACACACCTACCGCCTAAACAACCGGAATAATGAAGAAGCTTACGTGCTGGTGTTTAAAATGAATAAAGGAGAATATAATGGATCTCTGCCTTTGTGTGACCCCACCCTGCAGGATACTGCTGAGACCCTTGATTTGAGACGTCGGAATGCATGCTTGGTGTTGCGTTGTGACTGCGTGGTGTGTGAGTGTTTGTGTCTGGACTTGCTGTGATTCTGTAAGGGTGCAGAGTGGGATCTCCCTCAAAATGCTTGAATTATCTGTCTCAAACCAGCATTTTCCAAGCACACCTGCAGAAGCAATATGCATACACATGCAAAACATGAATCTTTTGTTTATTTGAGTAATTATTGCTTTTTTAACAAAATTAAATTGAATGAAAAAATGTAACCCACTACCATCAAAGTCAGGTCAGTAAACATTTTTTTTTTAAATACTGAAAAAATGTAATACAGTTTCCAAAAATAAAAAAATAAAACACCACAACTGTTTTCAACGTTGATAATAATAAGGAATGTTTGAGCACCAAATCAGCATATTAGACTGATTTCTGATGGATCATGTGACAATGAAAAGACTGGAGTAATGGCTGCTGAAAATTCAGCTTGGCCATCACAGGATTACATTTTAAAATACATCGTAATAATATTTCACAATATTACTATTTTACTGTATTGTTTGTCAAATAAATGCAGACTTGGGGCCTGTTTCATAAAACAAGTTTGCCAAATAAGGCAGGTTTATTTCAGTTAGTCTGACTTTTTGTCAGTTGATTTGGTTCAAAATAAGTCAGACTAACTGAAATAAGCCTGGCTTATTTGGTAAATTGTTTAATGAAACAGGCCCCTGGTGAGCATAAGAGATTTTTTTCAAAAACATAAACAAATCCTACCAACTCCAAACTTTTGATTGCAAGTATATGTCTTTGGTTACCTTTTCATAGGAACTTTTTATGTCCTCTAAGTGTGACATCAGTTCAGCCTGTAAAACGAAATTAAACTGCAGTTCACATAATCTACCAATAAAGGGCAACACACATCTAATTTCATTCTCCAGTTAAGGTGTGGTGTTTTTTCAACATTGAAATACTTTATTCTATGCCTTAATATCCAGAGACATCTAGAAGTAAGCAATGTGTAGGTTGATTTCCCCAAAAGTGTAAAAAATATTGAGGTTTGTTTGAGCCTCCCTGTGACACAATATAACAACATTGGCTCAACCTATGGTGTGAGTTTGGGGTGGGACTAGCTGTTTGACTAACCAATGCCACACCGGGGGAGTATTTCTGAAACAGTTTGAAGATAGTTACTATTTTAGCAAATTGGTGATGGTAGCAGCACAGAAATTACACACTTCTTTTAAGGTTTGGTAATGGTGTATTGTTTCCAAGTTATCTGTAGAAAGATCTGAAACATGACCTTATGAAAATCTAAATAAAGATAAAATAATCTTAAACTAATTGAATAATACTTTAAAATAATAAGGACAGAATAAAGCATGAAACCTTTTCAGTCTCGAGCTGGCTGAGGGTAAGAGACACACTCTCTCGAAATCTTTTGAGCTCTTCTCTGCTGGTCTGTAGTTCTGCCAACAAGCTCTCCTACCATACAAACAGCACAATAATAACATGTTCATATAATCAAATAGATGTTCTAAAAGTCAACATTAGCAGACTGTGTGTGATTTGTACCCGCTGGTTGTTATGGGTTGACACAAGCTGGCTGTTTCTCTCTCTGGTGCTGTTGAGCTGTGTGAGCAGTTTCTGGACGTCCTGGGTCAGTCTCTCGCTCTCAGAGTGCAGCGTTTGTGTCAGCATTTTCTCTCTCTCATGACATGTGCTCAGCTCTGATCTCAGCTCCTCTGCTTCTGTATGCAAACACACCTGAAGGACAGGCATCTTTATTTTTTCAACACTGTGCATGGCACAAAACTCTTACACATACAATTAGCATTTTAAGCTGAGGGCTGGGGTTGGAAATGGCATCGTATATGGTCAAATGCACTTTTTTGATCAAAAATGACAATTTTTCCAAAATATTAATATAAATGAATACATTAATGAACGTTTACCTTTATATTTGGTTCCACTTTTAGATAACTGAATAACTTAAAAAACTATTTGCTTAATTTATATGTTTTTTGTTCTATTACTGTTTGTTTTTATTTTATTATATAGACTGTTTCTACGTTTATTTAATAAGGATGCAATAAATTGATTAACAGTTACATTTATAATGTAAAATAAGTTTTCTATTTCAAATAAATGCTGTTCTGTTGAACTGTTAATCAAAGAATCCTGAGGAAAAAAAAATAGTTTCCACAAAAATATTAAGCAGCACAACTGTTAGAACATTAATAATAATACATGTTTCTTAAGCATCAAATCAGCATATCAGAATGATTTCTGAAGGATCATGCGACAATAAAGACTTGAGTAATGGCTTCTAAAAAAATTCATCTTCGCCATCAAAGGAATAAAAACGTTTTTTTATTTAACAATTTTACTGTTTTTACTGTATTTTTGATCAAATAAATGCAACCTTAGTGAGCATAAGAGACTTTTAAAAACATAAAAAAAATTTATGACCAATTCATAGAAAGATTTTATCTTACACCTTTACGTTTAAAAAAGATTTACAGAAACTCCTCTGATCGTTGTTTTAATTGCAAAAAACGCAAAGGAATATTCCTTCACTGCTTTTGGTATTGTGACAAAATCATTTCTTTTTGGACTAAAATGCATAATTTTTTACAAAGGCTCTTTAAGTTGAAATTTTGTTTTTCTCTGGAATTGTATTTGTTATATAGTGGAGTGGAGACTATGTTTGACTTCCACACCAAACATTTGTTTCTAATTTTGGTTTATCGGTCAAAGAAATGTATATTGTTACTGTGGTCATCTTCTTGGGTACCCTCTTTTAAAATGTGGTTGTCTCAAATATCTACGGCACTTCCACTTGAGAAACTCACCTATGATATACATCAACAGTCTAATGATTTTTGGCAGATATGGACACCTCTCTGGTGCTACATTAACAACCTCTCTTGATCTTCTATTCTATGGTGCATATTTAGCCTCTAGCCTGACTGAATTAACTTTTCTTCCTGATTGTATACTTCTCATTGTTTTCCACTGTATAGCTGAGACTGTATCTTTACATTTTATACAGGTTTATGTGCATTCGAATAACCGACGAAAAAAAAAAAAATCGTATGACCCCAGTGCATAAAATATATAAATATAATAACTCCAGATGCTCTCTCTATAGCAGGGGTGGCGAACGTCGGTCCTGGAGAGCCGCAGCCCTGCAGAGTTTTGCTTCAACCCTAATCAAACACACCTGAACAAGCTAATCAAGGTCTGAACGTTTACTAGGAAGCTACAGGCAGGTGAGTTTTAATTAGGGTTAGAGCTGAACTCTGCAGGGCTGCGGCTCTCCAGGACTGGAGTTCGCCACCCCTGATCTATAGGAACAAAGTGACTGTAGATACTGTGATATAATCCAGCGCATTACTGGTACCTCTGCAGTCTTTAATATTCCCATATCTGCAGATGTGTCGCTTGCAGATTCTTGAATTCCTCTTGTCTTTTCCCAGCTCAATCCCTCTTGTCTCTCCTGTGTTGCTCTTTTTCTCAACTCATTCTCCAGTTCTGCTACTTTTTGACTGAGAGAATCTTTGTCTCTCCTAGCCTGAACGATAATCTTGTCATAGTCCTCTCGGATCTTTCGTTGCCGGGAACAGTTAGGACACTCTACAGCTGCTGAGGGAGCTGAAAAAGCTTCAAGAGAGGATGTAGAGAGCCATTCTACAGAACGGCGCTGTGAAGATGAAAACTCTGATCCCTTTCCAGTTTTTTCTCTCCCTCCAGCATCATGGAGAACTGCCCCAGACAGGTAACGGGGCAGGGAGCGGGTCCTACCTGCAAAGCAATTAAAAGTTCTTCTTTAGTGTTTAAAGTGATTACTGATTTTATTTGAAAATGCAGCTTGTTACCATCAGCTCTGTTTTTCTCATCTCCAGATCGAGATCCACAGCTGTAATGCCCAGGTGGTTCGGTTTGGCCTGGTTTCTCCAGTTGGGGGAGAAAAGTCCCATCTCCACAGTGACCTGAGCTGAGTTTATGTTCAGAGGGACTGACTGAACTCAAAAGATTGGGAAGCAAGCATGTCTGCGACTGAAACTACAGCAAATTAAACAATAAATATGAAGATACCAGATCATACTTTCTCATAAGAAAAATGCTGTGAATGATAAAAAGTTAATTTCTTAAAATGTCAAAAGCAAGACATTTTCAAAACAATGCCTTAAAGGTCTAGTGTACCATCTTTCTATCAAACCTATTACATTGCATGCAGGTCTATCATCTGACATTTAACTAAAAATGTCTATAGTTAGAACAGAAGCTTGTCAAATTTTTAAAAAGACATTGTTTACAAATTTCTCATTTTAGCTTTAAATATATCTGATAACTGCAATTAGTGAGAAGCTATACAGGGCACCAGTCACTGGCTTTTAAAATTAAACATTTAATATGTTAAACAATAACCAATAATACTGAAAAAAAATAGTAATAGGTACATAATAATAATTTTTACAACTTTATATACTTAATTATAATCATATTAACAATAATTCAGTAAATTGACTGCCAAACTTATATAAAGTATACATCACAGTTGTGACTTGTTCAAATGGCTAACTTGAGTGAGTTTGAGATGGCTTTGTGAATCTTTTTACTGACTTGTTATAAGGAAGTAGCTCATAAGAGAATCCAAATCGAATATCATAACTTGTGTTGTTTATGCATATTGATGCACAAAACAGCTTTCCCAGCTAAGTTTTAAATAAAATATTCTCACACATTTGATCTTTTCTCATATTTGCAACTGTTTTAGCTGCAATATGGGGCTCTGCTATATAACTTTAAAGGGTTTAACATGCTTTATATGCTGTTTATAAAAGAATTTTCCAGCTATCTGACCCCAGGCTTGTTTTATGGTATTCGTATCTCGCAAAAATGTACACAAAAAATGAATATCCCAATAAAACATTGTATATTGTATATTCAGATTAACACTGTCCTCCTCTGGCTCAGAGTGTTTGGATGATGTTCTCTCTCACTATACTGTAACTTTAGAAACAGGCCACTAGAGGCAAAACTATTCAAATGAAGAGTCAAACTGATGAGCACAATAAAAGTTGCCCCTTTCATCTTTACGACTCACTCGGCTGCAAAAGGGCACTTGACATACAAACACATTCAGGGTTTAAAGTGAAGCTATAAATTATGTCTATGTGAATATGTGCTGTGTATGTGTGTGAGTTTGAGTCTCACCTTTCTGTCAGATCCGACCGGTGGTAAAATCTGCTGTCTGTTCAGATGATTAATGTCCTTCTTCCCATTCAAATATGCACATGAATAGAATATTTTTGTGAGATTACATAATTTATTTATGAGCTGATTTTATTAAACAGTTAGATAAGAGTGGAGTGTGTAAGACTTCACCAGTATTGTGCATCTGGGTATGATCTGTAAAGTGTAATCATTGAAAAAAAGGAATAGTTCACCCAAAAATGAAAATTTGTTGAAAATGTCCTCACCCTCAGGTCATCCAAGATGTAGATGAGTTTGTTTCTTTATCGGAACACATTTGGGGAAATTTTGCATTATGTCACTTGTTCACCAATGGATCCACTGCAGAGAATGAGACTCCAAACAGCTCATAAAACATCATAATAATCCATAAGTAATCCACATGACTCCAGTCCATCAATAAAGATTATCAGTTGTTTGAACTCTCATGCTGAACGGCACCCATTCAAAGCAGAGGATTCATTAGTGAGCAAGTGACACAAAACTAAATTTCTCCAAATCTGCACAGATGAAGAAACAAACTCATCTACATCTTGAATGGCCTCAGTGTGAGTAAACTGTCAGCAAATTATAAGTAAAAAAAGAATTAAAACTGTTAGCAAACATTAGTACAAAGACAATTATTATAGGACAATAACTTATTGTGGTGTTTTTCTATTAAGGTGAGTTACATGTAAGAATGAGATGTGTCTGGGAAGACTGTATGCACATTTGTTGAAGTGTGATGTATATTCTGAAAGTATGCTCCTGGGAAGAGTGTGTATACCTGTTCAGGTGTGTAATGTAATTGAGATGTGTATATGGGTCGTGAAGGAACAGCCATGGCTCTGGAGGCAAACTGTAGAGAGCTGAGAGTTTCAGATATTAAAGATGATTGAGATGACACCATGACCACTAAACACGTCCGGCAGTTCCCTCCCAAACTAAACCAGATAACAAAAACAGTCAACATACGTACACAAATGTTGAAGAAATTGGAGAAATAATGATGGCGATGTTGATGATGCTCACCAGTCCCTAAGTGCTCGGGTTAGTTTGGATTCTCTGTATGGGACATGCTGGGACCCCGCAGAGCTGAGGGCAAAAATCACCTAAAAAGAAAGAAAGGATTGAGATTTTCTGTACTTTGCATTTTAATACTTTTTATAGTATTATATACATAATACCAGGACAGGTATCAAAACATTTTTTAATGTAATTTATGTCCAAAATGACTATCATATTATGGAATATTTTCTTCAAACACAGTGAGAAAACTCAGAACAGAGAAGAAGAGGCCTCCACATTATCTAAATGTAAATAATCAAAAGAAGGCCAATATTCTGAAAAAAATCTTAATGTGACATGACATCTTCCCTTCCCTAAATGGAAAGCTATGTAATCCTACAGATCATTTCCTGTGTCTAATTTCCTGCATATGCAGCCAACACATTGATATGATTAAGATAGGGCTACTAGACTGATAAATAATCACTGGAGTACGTCTTGAGATACTCAAAACAAACTCTGCTCTTCAAAAATGCCGTTAGTCTGACCGGGACAACAGTGATAATAGATAAAGCATGCTCTTTTTTTGCTGACATGTTTGAAGTATTACTAACATTTCCGAATATGGTGAGGGAGCGTTTCAGCATCTTGGTCTCTTGTGGGTTTTCATTTGTGGCATTGAAATTTCTCTTAATGTCAGGAACCACAGAACTACGACACTGGGGGTAGAGAAAGAAAGTGAACATTAAAACTGAAACTCTATTATTTGTATCCCAAACCTTTGTATTAAAGTATATAACAACACTGGAATGTCTTGACCATTTGTTGCAGGTAATCAACAGCACTGATATTCAGAAAAACAACACCATTATGACACATGATTTCTTTTTAGTTAATATTGAACAAACTTACATTTTAGATAGATACAGTTACTTTGTCAGTTTATTTGTGCTTTGTTTGTTGTGCCTCTATGAGCAACACGAGGTAGATAGTTTTTTATTACACTACAACTGAATCAACCATTTTGAATGAATCATTTGAATTAATGAAATTCAAAGACTTAATCGTAAAGGCAAATCACCTGTTTCATTCCTGGATGAATCAGCGTGTTTGAAGGAGTCAATAATTCAAAGACTTTATCATTAAGGCACCTGTTTGAATCAGCGTGTGGCATTCGTGTTTGAACGAATTAGGTGAATCATTCATAAAGACGATGAATCATTCATAATGACTCATTCATAAAGATGATCACTTGTCGCCACAGACTGGCGCATTGATGTTTTTTCTTTAGGTAAACATTAAAAACAAATTCAAAAACTTGGAAACTTGTCCCATGATTAATATAGTGGTCAGTATTTTATAATAATCATAATATTTTACTATTATAATAGGTCAGTCAATGGTGGTCAATCAATTTCTTACTAAAATATCATCATCTGACACAGAAACATTTCAGAGTAACATAAACTTACTTTTCCTGAGCTTGCCAGATCCACCTAACAAAAAGCAAAAATCATGCGAGTTTCATAAATCTTTATTAATTCACAAATATGGTGCTCACTACAAGTATGCCAAGAATGTGTACTTCACACAGAGAATACCTAATACTTTAGTTATGCCAAAAGGAGTCTCCGATGCTATCATCTTACCAGAGTGAGTTTGCTGGCTGTCAAAACTCCCTCTGTAACCATTAAGCACAAACACACACAAAGGGAGGTAGTTAATCAGATCTGTATTAATAGAACATAATTACGCCGTGACACTGTGAGTTTGCAACACACCACTGCAGGGGGTACAGGGAGACCCTGTGGGAGGCTCTGGTATGTTCATATCTCCCTACAATAACAATCAGACCGCAGGCAGAGGTTCCTAGAGCTGACTAATGCGTAGGGGGTTGACTGAGGGGAGCTATTGACCGACAAATGGACTGAGTTACCCATTAAAAACAAGTAAAAATGTTACAGAATGTAAGTGTAACTCTCCTAAAACATCTTTAGTATGAAGAATTTATTTTATTAATCTAATAAGATAATAAAAACATGGCAATATACACAATTCAGGAAAACTTTAGAAATACATATATCTTTAGGAAACATAAAAACACCTACCAGGGGACTGGAGCATTGTGTTAATGACCACAATGTTGAATACCATGTGGGATCGGCTTGGAAAATCTCCCTTTGAAATCCCTGAAGAATGTTAGAAAGGTATGACAAATTAATCTGACTGAATAAAGCAAGTAGAGATCACTCTGATCATCATACTTCAAATGAAATAGTGTTTGCTCATCAGATCAGATTGAGTTACTGGCTCTTACCTGTGTGTCTGAGGGCAGAGCCACGGCGATGCACCTGTAGCAGATCCTGGGCGGAGTTCACTTCCACCTCCGTCAACCCATCGAGACGCACCACCTCCTCACAGTCACGCACCCAGATCACCTCACTCCCTTTTGGATCCTGAACAGATCAGGAAGAGAGACAAAAGAGCAGCTGAACACTTTCCTTAATGTTAGACTTCACATGTTTCATATATTCCAAGCTTTTTTTAAACAATGAGACAGTTTACTGGTACTGTAAATGTTCAAAAGTTTGGGGTCAGTCCGCTTTTTTTTTATATTCAGCAAGGATGCATTAAATTCATCAAAAGTGACAGTAAAGACTTTCACTTTGTTACAAAATCAGCAATTATTTTACATTTATTTATTTAAAATAAATGCAGATTTTTTTTGCCAAAGAATCTTGATTTTTTTTTTTTTAAACCCCCCCCCAAAATAAAACCGGGGGTTTTTGTTTTTTGTTTTTTTCCCCCCCACAGCAAAGTTTTAATATGGCAGCCACCGCATATTAAGGCAGAAGTTTACAACGGGGGGGGGGGGGGCGGTATTAGAATGATTTCTGAAGGATCATGTGACATTGATGTCTGGAGTAATGGCTGTTGGTTTGCGGTCACAGGAATAAATTACATTTTAAAATATATTAAAATTGAAAACACTTATTTTAAGCTCTAATATTATTTCACAATATTTCTGTTTTTATTTTTTACTAAGACTTCATTCAAAAACATTAAAATGTTGTAATAAGAGTCAAGCTTTATGGCAATGAGGCTTAATATTTCATCCCTGAAACTCACAAACAGTACTACATGCCACCAGAAATACAAAGGCCACGTGAACAATATATGCAATGTAATTTTCTCTGAAAAAAGCATCTGCCAAATGCATTAATGTAAGATAATTGTGATTGATTGATTTAATTGATACAGTGATTTACTTACTCAACAAATACTTACCAACAGGTCATAAATCTTTTCATTGAAAATGTGGTAGAACGAGACTCTGATTTTGCAGTAAGATACCTTTGGGGCTGGATTTTTCAAATTAAGGATTATTCTAAGATGCTTCTGTACAGGTCTTATTATGTGTAGTCTGGTGAGCATGACACTATGAATGAGGAGTGGAATGTTACTGCAATATATAGTATGTGTTATACAGTAAGTCACTCTTATCTACAATAGAACATGAAATCTTAAGATATGACTTTCTAAAACCAACAGCCTGAAGGTTTGATACAGGCAAAGATGTCCTCAGCAGCACGGCTGATGATGCCTCTGTGTTTGGCTGACACGCTGCATCCCTGCATGGTACGAGTTTTACCGCTGCCCGGAGAGCCATAGACAATTACACAGCCATTATAACCCTGCATTAGATACTCGACCAGAGACTGGCACAGAAAGACAGAGATAGATTAGTATCTCAGTTTACAAATAAAATATATTAAGGACTAGTATTAAACATGACAATTGTTGCTAAGAACATTCTTTGAACCTTTGTTGTAGACTCATAAACATCTCTCTGTGATGCCTCCTCATTTAAGACTGCATCAAGGTCTATAATATGAGGCTTGTGACTCTGGAGAAGGACAAAAAATATTTTGAAAACACCTTCAACTTGACTTTATTGCATACTTTGGTTTCACTTGAATCGTTTCATTCTGTTTTTTGCAAAAGAGCATGATGAATCTAATTAAGTGACATCTTTGATCTCTTTCGAAACAACACTCACCCTTCCAGTGTCAACAACTACTCTGTTGAGATGTGTCACTTTGATGGAGGCTCTGGGTTCAACTAAAGAGACAGAATGTTCTGGTCTGTTCGCTGAGGAATTGAAAAATTTGGGTTAAATAGCTTCAAGAAGATAAGAACACTGGAACAAGGTAATACAATGAAATAAAGTAATCTTGCAAACTTCAGTAAAAGTTGTGAAGACCCTTATATACATTATTTTTATATATATGTGTGAGAGCATGTGTGTAAGACCTGTGTGTGAGTGTGTGTTCTCACGGGCACACAGACGGACGACCACTCTGAAACTCCTCTCTGTATTTAGGCGTTTTACTGCAGACATCCTCTTCAAAATTTGGCTTCTTGCCCAGTGGATAAATGTTGCAGACAAAGACAGAGATATAGATGCATGATTCTAATCATAAACAAGAATTTAAAAATTTAATTAAAGCATAATGTAGCTTGCTTTTTAGCCAAATATGATTAAATTAATAAGGCAGAGAGGTCATCAAAAAAGTGGAACAGCAGTTTTATAGAAAATAAAATACAGTAAGAACTCCAAAAAACGTTTATCACATTGTAAAATAGCCTACTGTATGTGTAAATATGTAAAAAGTATCAAATATAATTCTAATATTAATGTTGCTCAAATTTACATGTAGTTTTACAGGAATACATGTTAAAATTAGTTTTTTTGTGAGCATATATTATTATTGCTGTTAAAGGCAGTAAAGCTTTGATTGTCGGAAATTACCATAAAATACTGAGACAACGATTTTGGTAAATAAGGACTAATCCATATATAATCCAATAGGCCTATTTATTCATATCTATGTATTGACTTTAATAATAGCCAATACATAGACGATGCAATGTGTCATAGCCTAGACACAAATACAAAACACCATCACGGTGACACCTATAACTTTTAAATAATACAATAAGTATTAAACATTAACTCAACCGCATAAAGTGTAGGCTACGATAACCACCACAATGTACACGTAAAAACCAGATGAAACTATAAAAAACATACAATAAACGAGAGTTGGCCTACGCAAACTGTAGGCTACCTGTTTATAACATTATGTACTGAAATTAATAACAAAACTATTTGATATTAATTCAAATGACATAAATATAAATGTAGTTCCCTTATAAAGTTGATGCGCTTCAAATCGTCAAATGAAAAACACAATGTGAGATAAGATAATTTGTGCAGAGACGTACCTCTGTTCAACTGCTTCAGCGGTTTCTTTATGAAATCAAGCTACAGTCTCTCCAGAGCACATTACTCCTGGAATAACAACCTTGGAATCCAATTCCAGATAACCAGCCTGTCTCTGTAGAGCTGCCAGTATCACACTTGGAGTGTTGCTGACATGTTTCTGTTTTAATATTTTGAAAGCTCCTGTTGTTCATCACTCCTCACCTCTGGTCGCGCGGATGAGCGCGCTGTCTGTCTCGCGCACTGTTTAATTGGCGTTCATACAATCCACGCGCGCGCAGTGAGGCGAGTGAACGCTTCACTCCGACTGTGACTGCGTGCTGAAAATGTCAACATTTTTTAACCAATACTTCAACCCCCAGAAAAAAAACATGCTAATTGTCTTCAGATTTGGACTTAAATGTTATTTTATTACATTCAAACTTAAGCAATAAACTATATCTTACTAAAACCAGCATAAGATGGTTTTCTTGATGGTTTCACAAATAATTTCCAGAGCCAGCTCATCTGAAAACTGTCGAAGAACCCTTATAAAACAAGCAAAATGAAGAGCTAAAATCAGAAAATCATTTTAAGGTGGTTTAAGATGTTAGGAATGATCTGTCCTGTATGTTGTTTGCCGTATTGCAGACTTTTGACTTTTAAATAAGCTAACCAGCATGGTCATATTTGTATATTGATACAGGGTTGTATTTCCAACCATGCCACACTCTTTTACACCCAAACGTTGCCGGAGCAGCAGTCTGGAATGCTTGTGTGTGACAACTTATGGCTGTTCCTCTTGACCCCCTGTACCTCTCCTCCAGCAGTGTCCTTTACTCCTTTACAAGGTGCTTGGAGGAGGAATGTGCATCATAAAATGGGATGTTTAAGTTTCTGATGACCAAATGAAACATAGGAGTCACACATATCCAAGGGGGGATGGGGGCAAGGGATGGACTTTTTGATATAACCCTAAAATACATTTATTATGTCAATACACTGTCAGAAATATTGCACAAATTGAGCCTACATAATTGAATAATGAAGATGTACTATACGCACAATGAAAGCAAAGAACCACTTCTCATTGTATAGCATTGTATTTCTATTTCATACTGTACCAGGGATTGTGAGTGAAACAAAGAGGGAGAGAGAGGAGTGATGGGACACAGCTTAGTGCTGCCATTGCCAGCTGTGTCAGTGTCAAAGGGCACAGATTCCTGATGCTCTGTATCTCGGTGTCTTACAGTTTAACTGTCACTTCACCTGACATTTATCCTTTCTCTAGAACTAGTTACAATGGGTAAAATTTCATAAAGGTATATGCAGGGGCGCTGTAAAGGGGGTAGGGGAGGGGAGGGGGATGAGTGTTAGGACAAATCCAAAATATCTTCCTTGGGCCTTGGAATCAAAAAGGTTGAAAAATGCAGTGTAACGTAAAGGGATAGTTCACCCCAAAATGAAATTCTGTCATCATTTACTCACCTCATTTTGTTCCAAACCTGTATGACTTTGTTTCTTATGTTGAACACAAAAGAAGATATTTTGAAGATTGCTGGTAATCCCATAGTAGGAAACAAAATACTATGGAAGTCAATGGCAACCACCAACTGTTTGATTACCAGCAATCTTCAAAATATCTTATTTTGTGTTCAACATATGAAAGCAACTCATACAGGTTTGGAACGACATGAGGGTGAGTAAATGATGACAGAATTTTCATTTTTGGGTGAACTATCCCTTAAAACTGCGCAGCTTTACATGCAACTGGCTCACTTAATAGTGCAAATCACATCTATAGATGGCAGTATAGGCTTTACAGCACTATGAACACGAGACAGTACAGGTTGTGACCATAGAATCTGTATAAAAACAGGTTGTGACCCACATTGCGAAAGAAGGATAAATTATCTCTTACTGTTTGTATGATTATATAACATTCATGTAAATCACATTATGGAAAACACGCCCCTTTTCTGGACTATTAAATAAAACCGCACACGATTGATATAGAGCTGCAGATGTTATAAATATTGCTTTTTTGTATTTTTAATGGACGTCAAAATTTAGACAGTATATACAAAAAATACTCCACATATTTTACATTCTAAAATCTTTACTTTCAGAAGTAAATAGATAAATAGGTTTGTTTAACACTAAATCACTTGTTTAAATGAGTAGGGGGTGGACTTGATTGACCCTTAAACAGCATTTCTGGAAGAGGTTCTACTGGAACCCACCAGATTCCAGTTGTAAAGTGGGTCAGGGGGAGAGAGAGCTCATCTTTCCATGAGAGTGAATTTTACTTGTCACACAAGCTCACAGGAAAGAGATTATTACCAATTACAACACAGGGCCAGTTTAAAACTTCAAACCCAAAGTTATAGAGTTTTCAGAGTTCTAGAACTTCAGTGGATTCCGGAGGGCTTCAGAATGTCACTTGGGTGTTTTCTGAAAAGTTCTAGACTCAAACACATTCCCTGGGAACTCCAGAGAATCATATCTCCAGAGCTGTGCTGGATGTGGAACTGGCAAAAACAAACAGCAGCGATGCATTCAAACAACTGTCACTGTATATCAAATGAGGCCTGCGTCTGCATACGGATCACTCGTGAGAACACAAAAAGAGATGCGTTTCTTGGGATGTGCATATTAGAGTAGAACTATTCAAGGAAAATGCACCAGAGGAGAAACTCAACACTACCCTTCCGTGCCAGTCACATCGCTCTCGAGATCTATTCAAACAGCAGGATACTGTTAAGAGCTCAGTGGATGACGGGTTTCGTTTTAACCAAGGCCTTGGAGGAGCATTAGTGTGGAAATGGATCTCAGCTGCTAGGATCGAGCAGGTGGAGGGTAGAACTCGTAAAGATCAGCTGCTTTGATTCGATTTCCAGCTGCTTGTTTTTGAGCTGGTGCGGTATACAACATCCTCTTTACCACCTAACATGGTGCTGGACTTAAAGGGATAGTTCCCTCAAAAGTTAAAATTCTGTCATCATTTACTCAGCCTCATGTTATTCCAAACACGCATAACTTTCTTTCTTTTGTGAAATGGTGTTGTTGTTGTTAAGTAAAATTATATTTTTTTAAAATGCTGGTAAAATCTATATTGAAATAGAAATAAAATGACCAAATTAATAAAACTTAAAAAAAAAAAAAAGTTTAAAATTCATTTAAAATATTAATATATAATAGTATATATATAAAAATAACACTAGTAGATATTATGAAAAGTGCCAGAGTCCAAACAAGATCCCAATTGACTTTAATTGTATAAGACGACAATTTTTTTTTTTTTTGCATGTTCATGCAGAAGAAAGTACACATAGGGCTAGTAAATGACAGAATTTCCATTTTGGGGTGAACTATTCCCTTACTTCTATCTCCATTATGAAGTACACAAAAGAAAGAAAGAAAAAAACCCCCAAGAGAAATCAGACAAAATTATAAAATTCTTCCAACTTTAATCAGTTTAAAAAGTTTCACAACAAACGCAACATATATAGTATAAGGGGGAAATTAACCATTGATAATCAGTATTTGGATTGGTACATTCTTCTTCCTAATGAGAATGTTGGCATTTATGTCGGTTTCTCCCAAATAAACCATTGCATTTTATTTGAACAGGACTTAAAGATAAAAATAAAAAATACAAAATTAAATGTAAACTGAGATTTATTTTGCTCTAAATAGTGTCCTGCAGCAATAAAGCATGGTAAACAATGTAAATTAGTACAATTCGGAAAAACTCCAAAGCAGTCTCTGAGTGAGTTAAAATGAGCAGTTATAAAGGTGTAGCCTACAAGAACCCATAAATATTTCAACCACTTTTTTTAAACTTCAATTTAATGAAAGCTCACAAAAGGAGCAACCGTCCTCATTGAGGAAAACAAAAAACCTGATGTCGGCTTAGCGACAACACACACACACACGCTCACACACACAAACAAACACAGGATGAAACATCTGGCGTGTTCTCCATGGTAGTAAGATCGGTTCCCAGTTATGCTGATATTGAACTGTAGAGGGCTGCCACATTCCTGTTTAAGACAAAAAAAAAACAACGGTGTCGGCTTCTAACCGCCACCACAACCACAGCAGCATCGATCAGACCGTTCAACTCAGCAATCCGCTTCACATTCTGCTGAGAGCTACTTTATACTTTAGTCCCCAACCACTTATGGCTGCTCACCCAACACACACGAATCACAGGCTAATGAGCACAAAGCACCTCTGCTATCTCACCAATCACAGACATTCGTTGACATTCTCATTGGCTAGACCAGGTGCGTTGCTCATTGGCCCACACACTGACACTAGGTACCATCTACCTACTGCCAGAACACATACAGCTCTCTGCAAACACAACAAACTGCACTCTGGTATTTATATATAATATACATGAACAAATACATGATGTGTGGAAGGAGAGGCGGAAATAGAAGGGAAGAGGGGCAATGGAAAAAAAAGAGAGCACAAGCGAGTTAATTGTACAGATGTGACACTTCATGCACGTTCGGATTACAATGACCAAATGGAAGCAGTTAATGGAAAGGTAATACGTAAATGTGTCTGTATGAAATGCATACTATGCCAATAGGGCCACTGGGTGACAGTATCTTTTACATATTGGCATTGTTTTGGTCAAGAGACAGCCAAGTGCAGAAATCGCCTCCTTGCAGGAAGAGCCTAAAGTACTCGCACACTCACACACACTTACGAGAAAACACACAGATGGCCCACAGAAGAGCAGCCACAACACCGCTTTAGTCGTGTTTAGTTTGTTTAGGAGTCAGCGCAGTGTGTGTGCTGTGCATTTGCGTGCCAACTCAGTCGCACATCTCCTCTGGTATTTCGTGAGGGTTGAGGATGCCAGGCACGGACATCTGCAGCTTGTGTTTCTCCTCCTGGGCCTGACGCAGCGACGCCTCCCTCTCCTCCAGGAAAAGATCCGAGGTGTCCTCACCCGCAAATTCCTACAGGTACACAGAGAAACGGGTAAGCATTTGTGCGTTCTGCTTGCACTGACCGGTCTGCCAGAGTGCTGTCATCTCTGCTATAATCTAATGCTATGATCGCTCTCTCTCCATCTCTCACACACACCTTCTGTCCCAGTGCACTCCAGATGACCCATAGAGTTACACCATGCTTCACGATCCCTTAAAGGTCAAAGGGACAGCACGCTCTCTCTCACACCATCTCCATTTCCTCTACCACACACTCTTAGCTGCATAAACACTATTGCTACTGATATCAAAATATTTGCATATGGCAAAGATAAGATTTATTAACCGTTATTACTATGGCTCTCAGTGTCCTTGCAGCTCACCTTGATCTGTACAAGGAAATCCCTCAAGTGTTCCTTGAATGCTGGGATGTCTTGGTTTAAACTAAACAGGCCATTCACAAATACTTTGACCTGGGCACTACAAAGAATAAGAACAAACATACAGTCAGCCAGGAAATACTAATAAAACCAGACATAAACAGTCCTAAGTATTTCAAAAAGCCTGCCGCTGAGGAACAAAAACCTTTCTAATTAATCTGAGAGCAAGATGTCTACTGAGAGACAACAAGCTTATACCTAAGAGATATGTTGTGCAATACTCAACCAAATGCAATAATCATCACAACAACTGTAATTGGTTTATTTACAGGCACTTCAGACACAGGTTCTTGACCTGTGTGTTCTTAAATAAAATAAATACAAAAAAATTTGGTTACACGTTATTTTAAGGTGCCCTTGTTACGGTGTAAATGCTGAGTAATATTAATTAATTATGTACTTACTATATGGTTAGGGTTAAAATAAGGGGTTGGCTTAGGCTTACTTGCATGCAATTATGCATAATTAATTGTTATTCTAATAGAAAGTACATGTAACGTGTAACAAGGACACCTTAAAATAATGCGTTACCAAAAATTCATGTATCTCCAAAGCTCAAAGATTGGACAGATGCAGCCTCTGGAGTGCACAAGCTTAGGAGCACTGTGGGATACTCACTCTTGTAAGTGTGGAAAAGCTGATTTGAGCAAGTTGGCCACATACTCCTGAATAAACACTTGGTTGTTGACTGGGTTTGAGGGATTTAGAGCTGCACTGATTTTTCCTTCCTCGACAAGGTTAAACATGTACGCCAGAATAGAAGCATGCATGGTCAAACCTGCAAAACAAATATGCAGAGGTTGAACAAACAGGAAAAGATGCATTTATAGATTTAATCATATTCCGTAAAGTCACTATAAAAAAAATGGATTTTAATGTTATAAAAATAATATTAAAATAAATTGTATTACAATTAAAATACAAACACTTGTTTTAGAAATTAAAATGAATTTTAAATAATTGTTAATAATTAAATTGCTTAATTATTTCATCAAACTAAAACCTTAATATTCACGATTACTACATGGTTACACAGTGTTTAGATAAAAAGAGTCTTTAAAGCGCAAGAGAGAGAAGCGAGTAGCCAGAACTGACCGGCTGTATGTGATGTATCTGTGACGACAGAGAAGATGTGTTGTAGGATGTCACAGAAGTATGTCTGATAGAAGCTCTGAGCTGCTGCTTCCTCCTGGGCCACGTTCTGCAGCAGTGTGTAGAGAATCTGAAGGCCTGCATGACATTTTTCATGGTTCAGTTGTCGTATGCATGTTATGATAAATGATTAGGGTAAATATTGCTTTGATAAATGATATTTGTTTTCTCACCAGTGTCTGCCACATTTCTCATAGTGTGTTTAAAAGCCCATATAATAGAGTCAAGCACAAGCTTAAACTGGGCTGGTGGGATGGCCAGGAATGCTGGAAAACAGTGAGAGTTCACCGCCTGCAGCAGGTAGAAGAAATGCGTCCGGTGTTCTGGGTACTCTTCGAAATCCTAAAAAAACCAAAACAAAAAAACAACATGTAAAAACAAAGAATATTACACACTTCCAGATTCAAACAAGAAACATTTCAAAAGACTCTTCAATAGAATAAACACAGAAATTGCTTTTAATAATAAATGACAATGGAATATTAAATATTTATCACAGAACGTTGAGAGATGAATATGGGCAGCTTACTTTGTTGATCATGTTTAATGTGCACTCAAAGACTGCATCAAATATCTGTGGGATCTCTCCAGTAATGTGTCCACCCAGTTTGTTTACGATTGTTGCCATGGTACTAAGCACTTCAGGTTCTCTTGCCGCTGGGACATTACGCTGGTAATCAATGAGCACAGCATCCAACAGTGGAGGAACAAAATTCTCCCCCACCTGGAGTACGGAAAAAAACACACATGCGCAGACAGGCTTAAAGGATGAGCGGATAAGTGTGTTGTGTAAGGACAGCACTAATCTGAACAGGTCCAGACTGACAGACCTGAAGCAGGTATGACAGAAATATCTGCACAGAGACACAAATACTGGATCTAACCAACACAAAGACATGAGACTGTGCTGTGACAAAGATTTATAAGTAAAAATATGCTGTATGCACAAGTTTTATATTTGAATAATTTTAAAATACATTTCAAAACGATGTATAGTAATTACTAAATTCTGTTAAAACATTAAAGTTACTTCATGCTGCTGGTTACATTGCTACTTTGAGATTTTATTTAAAAAGTACAAACTAAATTAAAATGAAAAAATTTGAGATTTAAAAATGTATGAGAATGCAATACTGCAAGACATGTCAATTCCTCAAAAATATTTTGTCAACTACACATTTAACAGCTTGATTTTCTTTTTTACTTTCAGTACAGACCCTTTGCTTTAATTAATCTGTGATTTATTGGAGTCTCACCATCTGTGGGTCATTGGAGCGGCTGACCCAGCCTGATATCAGCTTTAGAGTCTCTCTCTTCACCGTGCGCATGCTCCTGATTAGAGGCTGCTTTGTCACCATCTCACCTATATAAAACAGACAACCACAAATCAAATAAACAGATGTAAACAAAGCGCTTGTGGTTCTTGAGTGCAGTCAATTACATAATGTTTACGCAAAAAAAGTTCAGAGAAATAATGACTTTCTCATTAGGAAGAATTTTCTTTGGGCAACTATTTAGTTAAACTTCACTCATTCTGTTCTAGCTGCAGTGCTATATATAGCTGCCCAGACAGCCCTGTAATGGACTGCTGTTCACACACGCACATGGCGCTAAGCTCTGCGGCAGCCTTTTGTCTTCTAGCTGAGTGAGTATGTGTAATCAAACAGACTTCAGTTTAATGTGAATCTGTCACTCTGAGATAACCAACAGAGATGCAAATACACACATGCATAAGGTAATTCTGGAATTAAACTCACTGTTTGTCTAAAACACATGCCCATCTGTGATGATAAACTCTGAAAACACACACCATTACTTTGGATAGCAGCGGAGATGTTTTCACTGAGGCACTTGTATACATTTAGCATATCCAGGTAGATCCGGCCCAGCTGAATAACAAAAGGGTGTCCCACGGCTTTACATGCTCTGACATTGGTCTTCAGGATGCTGCCCAACTGCTTCACTGTCTCCGGGTCCTTCAGGATGTCCACATTCTACAGCAGGATAACAGCATCCATTTAAGGTCAGTCTTAAAAATGAGCAAAATTGGTTGTTTGGACAAAATAAAAAAGGATAAATATCACACCTTGGTGGCCTGCTGAATGATGCTGTCCCACACCTGGTTAGGCAACAACATGTACTTCTCTATCAGGTGTTCCTGTACAGCCTGGTCGGTCTGCGCTCCAATCATATAGCCGACAGCTTCGTAAAATGTATGCACCTGAGAACAGCAAATGGTCACACTGCAACATCTCCTCAAAAGTTGTATATTTCTAAAGCACAATGTGCCACGACACACGGAGCAGGCTAACTGAGATGGATGGGGTTATTTGGTACCTGCTGGGGCTGAAGGTCACAGATGATGGTGTTGATGTTGTTGAGGATCTCATCAATGAAGGGCATCACCTCTCCCACCTGCACCTGCACAAAATGCCTCCTGCACTTCTGAGCAATCTTAATGAACGTGTCACACGCCATGTCCTGCACTCCATCGTGGGTTTCTAAGAAAGAAAGAATACTAAAATATTACTAGGAGAACATAATTTCCTCAGCGCTTGTGTGTAGGCGCAAGGTTGTCAATCGCTGATCCTCATTGTTCTGCTTCTGAATGATTAAATGCTTCAATACCATAGTATCATCACCAACCGCTGTATACACTGATGCCTTCTATCTTCTATCCTTTTTTAATGGCTCACTAATTAGACTTTGTTGTACTTGTCCCTTGGGCCCTCTTGAGTAGATAGCGTCTGTCCGTGCGTGCCACACAATCAAAAATTGCCACTTCGGGGGCTGCCGGGGTGGCGCGGGAGGAAGGGGCAGAGCATTGCAACACCAAGCACGGCGCGGAACTCGGCCATCGGTGGGGCACCCTTGCAATAACTCTCTGCACTCGCTGCCGATGAGCACTGGGGGCCGAGCACTGGAACCGCACTCCGCGGCCCCGTGTGTTGCGACTGCCCAGACTCTGCCTACCGGGCGCTGCGTCGCGGCGTCCTGGTCCCAGCCCGCGGAAGTCGCGAACGCAGGTCTACGTAAGCCTGCCCCCGACCGCGGCGGCCCGCGGCGGGGGCCGTGGGCCGCACGCTGCCCGCTCGAGTAATTCACGTAAAGCCCGTGTACCCGTGCTGAGCCACGTCGGCCAGGGCCTCGTCCGCTCGCGCGGGGCTCGCTCGTGCGCCTGTAGCGCCCGCGCCGGTTCTGCTCCGCGTCGCTCCTGGGAAACAAAGAAAGACAAGGGGACAAGCGGGGAGGCAGAGGAGCGGAATGGGGTAGGCGAGGGGGGGAGGGGGGGGGCAGGGCGAGAGGCAAGAGGGGGGGGGGGGGGAAGAGGGAAAGGAGAAGGCAGGGGGGGAAGACGACGGAAAGGAAAAGGAGCGCGCAACAACACAAAACCAGGCGGGGCGATAGGCCGAGGGGCACAAGCCCGGGAGGGGGACCGGGACACCAGAGACGGAGGGGGGAGTTGCAAAGAATAGAGCCCAAGGGGAGCGGTGAGAAACCGCAGCAGAGGGGCTAAGGCAGGCCCAGGGGGGCAGGCGGAGGTGCCGGAGAAGGGGAGGGGAAGAAGAAAAAACCGGGAGCCCCGAAAACGGAGGCCAGGAACATAGGGGGGGGGGAGACAAATCAGCATTTGAAGTTAATCATTCAATCACAAACTAGAACAGCTGGAATATGTATTGAGCAAGTGTGTGTGTGTGTATGATTAAGAGAAAGTCTCCGTATACCTTAGCAAATGGGAACATTTGTTCCATGTGAGAAACAACTTGAAAACAACACGTACCATCACAAACTGGCACAACTGGAATATCTGGGAGAACTCATTGCACATGCTGCGGAAACCAGATCACAAAACAATACAGATTAATTAATAAGAACAAGTAATGTGAATTTGGCCTCATTCTCAACCATAAATTAGGACAGTTACTCTCTTTTAATGCCGGCGTACCTGTCCTTCAGGTGTTTGGCTTTCACTTGTGTCATCTGGCCACTGGAGAAGTCAAACACCTCCTCACTGAGGAGCTTGAGAATGATCATATTGTTCTGGCAAAGGCTCTCACTAGTGCGGCTCGCTCCAACAATATCGCTGATAAATGTGGGCCAGTGTTTCGGCCACTCCTGCTTCAGGATCTAAACACAAAAACACCAAGTAACGCATTACACAAACCGGAAGAAAGGTAACAGACATTTTCATTGCAGTCATCAAATATACACACACATCATTATGTTATGTGACAGTTACTGCTGTTCGTAAACCTGTGGCTATGAATCTCTAATGTCCTAAGAAAAAGCAGTCAAACAAACCTCACCTGTACTAATATCATGTTGAGTTTTCCAATGTACACTTTCTCTTTCTGAAAAGAGGCAGAGCATAGCATAAAACAGACAGCCGGACAGAAACCACAGGAAGACGGTAAACAAAATAAGTGGAAGTTCACTGACCTCAACATTGGCTGCATCTGATGATGTCTTGATAATGAGGCCCACGACATACTTTTTAATGCCTGAAATAAAGCAGAGCAGTGAAGAGCGTCAATGCGTACAGTAAGGCAGCATAAAACCCCATGAGCTCTCCATCCGGATGAAAGAAGCTCGTCTCAGAGGACTTATCTTTTCATCTGCAGATCTGCATCAGCATATTAAAGATTTGCTGCCTTTCTCACATTTGAAGAAACAAGAACACTACTTGAAATTAAAATTTAAAAGTGAAATGTTTTAAAGCGAATGATGCAATGTTATGTCTGTTGACTGAGTATCAAATACTGCTTAATTTAACAATTTTAATAAGAAAGATTAGATCCAGATAAATCAAAATTTAATTAAGAAAATAATGTTATACCACAGTATTTATATTATTTTCTTTACCTTTTAGTGTCTGAATCGTAAGTCAAACTAACCAAACTCTTTGTGTAATATTCTATTTATTCATTTGTCTTGGTGCAGGCTGACAGCTCATACAGAGACATGTTTTGGATGTTGTTGAGACATCAATATTGGTTAAGCTGTATGGTGTAGAAAGTATCTAAATGATGATTCATTAGCAATTTAAAAATCTTACATCATGTTTTTCATTTCATGTGATCTTCCACAGAGCAGATTCTGTTATTTTTTCGGAAACAGATGAACACTAAGCTGAGCAGACGATGCTCCATGCATTTTTAAAAGGGGAATTCAGCTCAACTTGGCAATCACACACTTGATTCTAATGAATGTGTTGGCCTGCTAGAAACATCTTGTAGAGTCAAGTCCATCGCAGAGTGAACGGTTTACTTCTACATTTCAATGATCCCTTCACCGCTTGTCCAAATCCAGCCTTTGAGCTGCTTATGACTTAAGAATTGATTTAGACTGAGCTATGAATTACTTGTGGTGAGGGGAATTCTAGTGAGTAAGTCTTACCTTCACACTGGTTTCTGGGCAGAATCTTCCATCTTGTTTTAATAACTGTTTCCAGAATCTGCAGAGCATAGTACTGTAATGCCAAGAGAACAAATCAAGAGTTAATGATCCAAACATTAACCAGCCAATCTGCCAGAGCTGTACCATTACACAAGGAAAACAAAAAACTTTGACTGCCTAATATATTTTCACACACTCTTTGGTTTATTCCAAATTAATTCAGATTGGAAAAAAAAAAAACATCATGCAGATTTGACTTCAGTAAGAATTTTATTATACTCAAAAAGAGAACCAACAAAAAATAAACATCCATAATCCCCCATCAAAACTATACAATGTTTGTATGGGATTCTGCAGAGGTTTTGCTGTTTCTGGCCATGTCACACCAGAATGTGAAAGACAGGAAACAAAACATTAATGGCAAACAGCTAATGGTTTGATTCTGTGCCCGGCCACAACAAAGCAAGCAGCTTGGGGGAGCAACAACAACTGTGTCCCAAAACAAAGAGAACCGAAGGATTCCTTTAAGAGTCAATAGCCACTCACAAGGCTTTAATCATCAGTGATATGTTTCCCGTTGGTCAAATAAAGAACACACCCCTTTCAGTCTTTATGCAACACAACTGTTTTCACCGGTAACTGGTGTGGGTCTCAGGAACAGCAAGACGAGCCACAGGATTGGGTCTATAGACTGCCTTAAGATGTTTTATATACTGCTCTTAAAAGGGTATTCATGGTGCATTAGTGTTCTTGTTATGGTCACTAATGTTATTTGGATTAACAGCATTTCAACTGTAGGGATTAATGAGAAAAGAGAAAAAAATGTGTAATGTGTTAAAGCAAAACAGGGAATACAGGTCACATACTAAGTGAGGATATTAAAGGTGAGGCCTGGAGAAGTAGGTTACTTGCATACAGACACATTTAACAATAAAAAAAAAATCACCAGGATCCTTTCACCTTTAATTTTTCATAGATCAATAAATAAATAAAAAAATTATAAATAAATGAAGGCAAGACAGAAAAACACTGCAACATCACAAAGCATCAAGCATCAAATTGCTCACATGTGATGTTACAATATTTCTTTGTGTACGATTGAGACAAGAAAATAGGGTAGACTAGGGTAGAGGAGAAAAGGGGAACCAGCACACAGAGACACTGATGATCCCTACAGTGGAAATAACTGTTACTATCCATAACTGAGGTTAAAAAAGGGGGTAACTATCTCCCTATCTCCCTGTCGTCTCTGAGCTCCATATGAGGCATGTGCAGTGTGAATGGAGGCACAGCAGAATTGAGAGTAAGGGAATGAAAAGGTAGACCTTGTGGAGGCCTGCCGCCAAAGCCTAGCTGTGTCAAGGTGCACAGGAAGACACACCCCTTTTCGTCCTATTACAAGCAATCAACATAATGGAACATTGTGATTAATATCAAATATGAACAACTTCAATTAATTGTCTTTTGTTTGCTTTTTCACCTATAAAAAAGGCTGTAAATAAATTAAGCAAAAAGCCAAATGTTCAACAGCACTTTAATGCGCTCTTTCTGTATTTTGCTTGATGAATTTAGACAAATTCAAAGAATTTACCTGCTCTGTATATTTTCCTGTCTGTTCTTCTAGAGCCCTCACTTTTGGGCCATTATCATTTTGAAATTACACATACTGTTGATAAACCAACTCAAACATTAGTAATGACCAGAGTGTTAAGAGCAATCTTAAAAGGCAAGCAGACGGCAAACTGGGTCAGCAGTACTTTGAGGAAGTCTATTAACACACTGAGGAAGACAATTCATCCCAAATACTACACTGTTCACAAACTACTAAATCACTTACATACAGTCTACACACTACAAAGTGAACAAATACGCTACGTTGATATGAACACTGGGAGTGTGTAGTTTTCTGTTTTAGTGTACTAGAAATTCTACACTATGAATTAAAAAACGAAAACAAAAAAAATAAATAAAAATCCATGGATAGGAACTTGGATCAGGTGTTTTATATATCTTGACCCTAAACAGTCAGTCAATAACACACCTCTGGCTGCTGTGCAGATGGAAGTACTGAGGTATTTCACTGTCAACCGAGGACCCTCACACACCCATTTTAACTAAGACTTTGCTTAACCAGGACAAGGATGTGAAGAGAGTTGTAGGAAAATGTGATCTCACATGTGTACAGAGGAATCTGGATTTGGCATGATGCTAAGCAACCCCAATACACTTAAGAAATGAGTATTGCTGGTTTGGAGGGAAAGAAAACAAAATTGTGTTCCTGTATAATGTGTGATAAGAGATCAGATCTTCCTCAAAGTATAGAAACCATGACCCTCCACCTGAGTAAGTTGGGACTCAGCTTACTTTGGTGTTCATATTCTGAGAGAACTCCAGAATAGTGTCAACACGTGTCCAAGCGTCTGGGTGCTCCTTCAAATGAGTCAGCACCTCCTGGGCCATTCTTTGCTAAAATAGAGAAACAATTGTCATGATTTGCAGCTTAATATTTTTGTAGAAACAGTGATATTCCTTTTCAAGATTCTTTAAAAAGAACAGCATTTATATGAAGTTGAAATCTTTTGTAACATTGTAAATGTCTTACTGTCACTTTTGATCAATGGAATTGGTCCTTGCTGATTTTTTTTTTTTTGGTACTGTACTTCACCTGTTTGTGAAGAAATCTTACTCACCTGTGGCCCAACCCCATGGTACAGACAGTTGACCACATTATCCAGCAGGTTGATATCCAGTTTCTGGTTAAAGTCCAGCAGCTGTCTGGCTGCGTGGTCGGCTAACATTGTCATAATTGCTGGCATAGAGCTCTGTGGGGAACAGGGAGGAAACATCCAGCAGGGGCAAAGTCAAGTGAAATGAACATTTGGGTTCACAAATCCAAACAGCTGACCATTACCCCCCTCCCTCGACCATCCGAAAAGCCTTATATGACCTGGCCTGCCAACACACCAATGCCTGCTAAAGGGTTTAATCCTCAATAACAATGGGATAGGTGGGTGGCGAGATAAAGGTAACATGCTTGCAGAATGAATATCCTAATATGTCCGAGAAACAAGGGCCACTCACTGGGCTCGTGATCACATGAGCCATTATTCTCTGAATGAGACCACGTGCTAGGCAGCCCTTTCACTGACGTCATTCTGTTTACATATAACACAAGAGACGTACCGAGCTCTCCGAATGTCCTTTTCTACTCGTATAGAGCTTTTATAAGACCACGAGACTTCAATAATGTTTACATACAGTTTGAAGGACACTTGAAAGGCCAATGCTCAAGTTAATTCAATTTGCACCCCGGAGCCAAACTATTGCGTAACGAGGTAAGCATTACGGCCAAGAACCCAGAAACAAAGTTTGGCATTGGAGGAAATTTCAAGAATTTACTTGGACACGACACAGTCAAGCTTTGTGAGACCACGAGTCTCTCAGGCCTAAATAAACCGATGGTGCCATAACTAGTCCTCGGTACTGCGCAACCTGTTGATTTACCCGCCTTTTCCACACCTCACCTTGTTTCATTCATTAAGTTAATATGGCCACAATAGCATCTGTATCCTAACACAGAGCTACTTATCAGCTGATTTCATGCACACGTCTTCAAAACACAACTGGGTTGGACCAGGATCCACGCTGAGGAGCGCAACAACATAACGTTACACTACTGATGCGATCGCTGTGGTTGTTTAGCCACGTTTATGCGTTAAAGTGCCTAATAATGCATCGCTTTACATACAGTGACAACAATTACGCATGCATGCTATCATACTAATGCGCTTAAATGGACAGCAAGGCACATGTTTTAGTGCGCAACTGACGTTAAAAACGGTCCAGCGAACACCTCGTCCATTAAAAACACCGATGTTTCTGACGGTCTACACCCGTCTCGGATGACTTCTAGGGGGGGTGACTTTGCAAGGATCTCCCTCCCTGACTCGGGAGCAACCCCTCCCACCAACAGCATGCTCTACACACTTCACCTGAAAGCTCTGCAGGCTTTACTAGCAAGTAAACCAGGTAAGAAATAGATCGCGTGTATTGTTATATGCCGTTAATTCTTCAAATGAATGCTACAGCTCTACAATTGTCTTGAATGTATTTTACAATTGAATTTTACTCGCTGAAACAACATACTCTGGGACTGCGCTGACGGTTAGCAATGTATTTGTGATTGTTTTGACGTTACGTGAGATATAACGATTGTTAAAAGGGACACAACCGAGATACATTATTCAGTCCAGCGTGACACCAGTGCTGAACACGAGCCATCACGCAACACACCCGCAACATCCCTCATAAACCCTCAGCAGCAAAGCCATTTCACTTTCTCTCGACCTTAACCTCCATACGTGCATATATCTAGGCATTTCTACACAATCTCACAGCATCATCATTCTCCACAGAGCAGAAAACCAACCCAAGCACTCTAGCTGCAAGTTTTCACCCCATATTTACCTACCTAAAGTCCAAGCCTTTGCGAGAGAGAGAAGGTGGGCTTGTCTGCCAGAGTTGCTAAAATTATGTTTATTTGATCCAGTATCGTTGGTGCCTGGTTTGTACACGCTTTCTGGCTTTAGGATGAGCCGTTGACTGGCCAGCCACACTATTCCTCTGTGAAGACTACGTTACACGAGCTAGTTGCTTGATATAAGGACCATTAGGATGTGAATTCCGCACCATCAATCACGGCGAGTTCAGTATTTTCTCAGTCCGGTTCATTTTACGAAACAAAGTTAACCTTAATTAAGAAATGTGCTCTGTACTGAAGTATATTTTGCACCAGGGCGGTATTAGAGACTGAGCCTGTGCCTCTTCTTCTCACAAGCATCAAACTCGTAACCGGTTGAAACCGGTTCAGACTGGGAGATTCCATCTCGGTTTAGTTTTCAGCCGATGGCGCCGCGAAAAGTTTGGATTAACGTCACGCCCATGGAGGCGTGCCATTGGACGCAGCGTTGCTAAGCACGTCCTTACTGGCGATCCATTGGACGACGCGCACGTCAATCAATCTCAACTCTTTCGAGCGCCCACGCGATTGCTCCGCCCGTATAGAGAAAAAGAAGGCAAACTGCGTGCAGACTCAGAGTGGACTTGTAATTAGCGATAATATTATGGCCGTGCATTATTTGTTGCTTTTACAGAGAAATGCCATTTCGGAGTTACGTATTTTGCGCTACTCTTTCGAAAAACAGCCGCGTTTATATATTCCGTGAGCTTTAAATGAACCGTTTTTTGATAGACAACAATAGTGATCGCTTGGTAATTGTGTACATGTTCGGAAAAATGAAGTTCACGGTGGCCTGAAGGAGATCGAGGGCATCGAGTCCGTGAGGCGGATGTTGGAGCTTGTACTTGTGCTGATTGTAAGCTGGTAATTTTCCACGAGCCACGAAGGGGAGTGGTTGTTCAGAGTCAGGGTATGATACGCATGGCATGGGTCAGAGCCTGATACAATTGGCTTGTGATGGTCTCCACAAACTTAACAACCGCGAAGTTAACTCCAATGTGGCAGTGATGTATTATAAACACATCGAATCACTCGAAAATATAATAATAAACTGTCAGTGTGGAGCTTCATAGAGACGTCAAACGCTTGCATGGCACGCTCCGCCCTCCTTCCCCTTCGCAAGTCACGTGACGCAACGCCACTTAAACGTCAGTTGATGGAAAAATACTGGATTTTGTGTGCAAACTACTGTAGTGTCTGTACTGAACAAAGGATGAGAAAAATAATACATTGCCCTGCAGTCAAGTCATTTATGCTTATGCATTTTTTTATAAAACTGTTACATTTCACAAGGTCATGGTGTGCATTTTATACATGTTGAATATCTGATACAGTATTTCCCTTTAGTTCAGCATGTGGCCCATTCTACACACCTTTTAAAATGGTTAACTAAATAAGCAGTGTTACAGCAGTTTAGGACCAGTAATTTGGTAAATCATATGCTCAGATTTAACCAACAAACTGATCTTGCTTCCAGTGAAGGTGAAACTTTAATCCAAATGCAGCAGGTTTATTCTCGAACAGACACTAGCATAGCAGTTTTCTGCATTTAATGGGTCCAGGCATAATTTGATAATCAGCTGTTGTTGTATGAATCAGATCCATATTTACTCCTTTTATCTTTTATACCGTGTAGGTCCCACGCTGAGATAAGTGAGATGTGGTGTAAATGAATTGTAGGTGTCATGTTTACCTGTCTGCGAGTAAAGTCACTGTCACACATGTCAACCTGCTTTCCAGGAATCACAGGCGAAATTCACTCAACCACAAGAAGGTTGATGTTCCAGTTTAGTTTTTTTACTGTTGAATACTTTACTACAGGTTTTATAATAAAACAATTAGTAATTAATGAACAAAGAGTGGTTGCGTCTTCATATCTTTTAGATAATCCTTCATAAATTGTCACCTGCCTAGTATGAGCTGAATAATATTGTCCAATTGTATGTCATGTTTTTGTTTTGTTTAAATGTTTTTGCACAGATCATAATTTGAGAGACATTGAGTTGAAATCCCAAAATTAAGCATGGTAACTGCTTTAAAACTGCAATCAGCAAATGTGCTCTTATTTTAGAACTGATGTTCCTCAGGCTATGACTTCACTTTGTGTAACAGAAAACTCGCCGTGCTTCCTTTCTTTGTTGTCTCAGCTGTTTTGAATTATTTTGAGAAATACAATAAACCACTGAAACTTCTCTGAACGTCTGTTTTTGCTTATTGCAGGTCCCAGAACATGCGATATATACGAAAGGACGGAACGCATTTTTGTTTACGCTGATGTGAAAACCTTGCATGTTTCCTCTATTAAAGTATGTCATTAATCAACAAATACAGAGGGTCTGAAAGTTAACAGGGTCACGGAGACGACCGAAAGAGGTCATCTTGCTGAAGTGAGCAGTAGGAGGGGTCGAGGAGAGAAGCCATGCACATGCATTGTGGCACATACATGTGAAACGAGGTGGGCTGCTCTGTTCAGGATTGGGCTGGCTTAACCCGGTTCTGTCTGGTCTTGCCTTGCCATTTACATACATCATAATGAGATCACCTGCTCCTCCCCGTCACTCAAACAAGTTTGACAGTTGTCATGTTTAGGGTGTGATATGTACTTTTTCATAACCTGTGACTTCTGCCTTATTTCACTTTTAATAGTGAATAATTTTGTATGTGGTCACATAAAGACCAGGCTATCTGAAGTCATTTATTATTAATAATAAATTATTTTTAATTTAAATGATTATCATTATTATACATTCATTATAAAATCAACAAGCTTACCATCATGAAGCAGCACTAATGTAATTTGACGCATATTCACATTAAAAAATAAAACATTTACTTGAATATATTTAATTATTTGATTGCTTATTTAAACTGTGCATTGTATAATAAAGAATTACAAGCTATTTGTTGTAGCTTGGGCTATTTGCAGGAGTGTCTTCCTAATGGTGGTCACTATAAATAGCTCTGTCCTTCTTGAGAGAGGTGAACTTCATGACAACACAGACAATGAGAGAGGCCTTGCTGCACAGAAAGTTTGGCTTCAAGAGGATCATGTTTAGATACAAACTGCTCCCTCTAGCGACGATAGTACAAACCAAAACACGAGTAATAAATTATATTGCCTTGATCTAGAAATGGCATTTGGCTTTTCCCTATTCGTGTGACTGATGGCTAAACGGTGTATCAATGTTTATAACTTCAGCAAATAGTTTATAGTGACAATGTGATTTATTTAGCTTTAAAAAAATTCACATTTGTATATTTTATGGTATATTTTAGCAACAGGAAGATGTGGATTATATAATACCTTAATCCAAAATGGTTAGCATAGTACTTTCATTCTCTAAAGAAAACAAATTCATGCCATTCTAAACAACTGCACAACACCACTGCTAACAAAGCATTTGTTACAAATAACAATAGACAAAAGAGCATTGAATGATGAGGATATGACCTTTGACCAAGTACTGAGGGAATGAGGGCAGCTACTGTCCGTCCACCTTTACCCTAGCTCTGCTGCTCGCTGCTCGTTCTGTTCCTAATAACTAATCTGATTCCTGTCATCTGTATAATTTTTATTACAGCTTGACATTTTCCATCTTGACGCTTAAAAGTTAATTAAGAATCCTGATGACACAGTGAAAATCTGCTCTTTCTCGCGCTTTATATGCCTCAAAGAATCCATACAAAAAAAAAAAAAAAAAATCACAGTTTCCACAAAAAATTAAGCAGCCCAATTGTTTAACATGATGAAAAAATCTTTCTGGAGCACCAAATTAGCATATTAGAAGGATCATGTAACACTGAAGACTGGGAGTATGGCCTGCATGCAAAAGTCAGCTTAGGCAGGCCCTTTTTCAGGACTTACACCACCCTCTTCTAACACCTCATACTCACCAACATTAAAAATAGTTATTTAAAATTGTAATTGTAATTATTTTTTACTGCATTTGTGATCAAATAAATGAAGACTTGGTTAACATGAGAAACTTCTAACATAAAAAAAACTCATGCCCTTTCACACTTTGACGGGTAGTTTAAAATCACAAGATTCTTTTTAAAGCGTTCCACAACACGACTGGACATAACTGGAATTGTAATAAAATGCAGTAAAGGACATCAAGCATAATTGTTTTGAGTCAGAGTGCTATTTATTTTCGCTCTTCATACTACGTGTTCATTGGTTCGTTTTTTACTAACCCATTTTCCTATGCGCCAGTAGTGTTATTTTAGATGTGTGTTTGCCCTCCGGTTTTTTTTCTAGGGCACTCTACCTGAAAATCCTGTACCGCTCTTTGTCTTAGTTATCTCTTTACGTTTCAGTTACGTTGTGCAATGTTGATGACTTTTATTAGTTTTTTCAGTCTGTCTTATGTTTTTTATTAGTTTTAACGTTTTATTTGAGTTATCTTCAGTACTACCCATACCAACTGGAACCATGACCCATCATACTCATCGACTCTCACATATATATATATATGTAAATGTCTATGTGCCCCTCGCGCGGCACCTCCTGCTACCTCAAACCATATGTAGATTGTTTTTTGGTGTTTGGCGTAATGTCTTTGAGAATCATTATTTACTCATCCTTTCTGTTACTTTTAATATTTGATTGTTTTAGCTTTATTTTTTGGTTTCCCTTCCCGTTTAGTTTTGAAATGTTGTTGTCATGCATTGTCATTTTCTTTTCATTATTTTTTCACTGTGTTATTATCTATAATAATTTCTAGAGTTTTAGCTTTTCGTTTTAATTCCTTTTTGTTCTTTGTCGTCGTTTGGATAAAAGCGTTGCGCTGCGACCTTCAAGTATTTAGCACCACTGCCGTATGCCTGCCTCACGAACTGTCAATACACCGAGTAAGAGCGAGATCATCTTTGGCAGCTCAGACGTCCTCGTACGCCCACTCGCATCGGTCGGCCCCGCGGGTTCGTGAGGCGACTATTGCTTCTCCCACACCCGCCAACGACGGGCTCAATTACACACCCCCCCCATGTCACGTTCGTGTTCTTGATACACCAGTCGGTGGCCACGACCGGTAACCCCAACAAACTGCCGAGCTCCAATCAACCACGCATGCACCAAAAAAAACGGCAACGCCCCCAACGTACTACTCACCGAAAGTTCCGCTCACCACCCACACCACAGAACGCACAACGTCCTACATACCGATACAACATCTCCCGCTACTGGCTGCTCCCCATCGCGCTCGAGCTGGACCACAAGCCTCTCAATGACCCGCAAGACTGGACCACCCCCGATCAACTGACCGGAGAACACAACCAACCAAAAGTCAACTACCACAGACCCCACTGCCTTCCTAGCACCCCCCAAACACAAAGGAAATTGTATAACACAGCACCAGGACGTCTACTGTCACACATACAACCGACACTTATTCCCAAATCAAAGGCCAGGCAATATCTCATTTCATGAGAACTTGTAAAAAAGACACCGGTTTATTTTAAATGATTTTTATTCTACTGCTTCTGTATTCTCCCTCATGTCACATTGGTCCAAATGGCACAGTTGTGATAGTTTCAGTGCAACATAATCATAGACCTCACAGGTATTAGTCGTCAGCGTCGCTCTTTACTCAGTGGCTTCTTAGCGTATTATACAGGTTTGAGTCATTGCATTAAGACGGCTTAAAGTGCAGGGTCAGTACCACGGAGATGAGCTTTCTCTGGTCACCTGAGTCGGCTAGAATGAAGCAGGGACATTACAACACACTGCGGCTGGGATGAATCCTGAGCTAGACATGAGATGAGATAAAGCAAAAGGTGCAAAATAAACAGTACTAGTGTAACACAGATTAGTGGGTGCAACCAATTCATTAGCAGCTAAAAGCTTGTATTGTTTACAGTGCAACTGATGGTTTTATTAGGTCCATTGTTTATGTTATATAGCTACAGTTATGACATCAGTGACCACACCAGCAATCCATTCTTCTCCCGGGACTGCAACAGAAAAGACTCTAATGCTATTCCTGCTGTGTCTGGACGGAGTTTGGGAGAAGGAGGGAGTGAGGAGTGGAGCAAAGGATGGACGAAGAGAGCGATGGGTTATTCTGCCTCGTCAAACAGCAGCAAGCTCTTTTACTCCTCCTTTTCAAAAACTCATCCACTTATCTCCACATTTTCTCTAAGTCGGTCTCGACGGCCCCGAGCGTATCTTCGCTCTAAAAAAAGACCAAAGTGCTGGTTAAAAATGGAACTGAGAGAATAGGAGAAAGGGAGTAAGTAAAAAAGTAAATTTAAAGCTGCAAGCGAGTCAATTACGAAGTAAAGCAATATTATATAAGCAGTGGGCTTTGGGTCTTCCATTAAAAGTTATTGTATTTTAAAAGGATCGTTTACCTAAAAATTTTAATTCTGTCATCATTTTTTTTTTTTTGGAGTAAAACACACAAGACAATATTTTGAAGAATTTACAACTGTTTATGTCTGTACAATAGAAGTCAGTGGGGTCCAAAACAGCACTAGACCCAGGCGCGGCTCGTCTTTATGGGCAGGTGGGGTAGAATCCCACTAAAATATTCATCCACAACATATACCTCTATATAAACTGAAACAATAATAAATTGTAAATGTGTTCAGCATATGGCAGATGGTGCCTGAGACCTCCCGAGCTCAACAGCACCCCACAATTTTGCAACGTAAATCTATAGTGAAAAGGGGAACGTTACCTTACGTGAACCTTGCTCCACCAAGACCACATCAGTCCGCTTCAGCTATGTGCCTGCATCAAGTCAGTAACTAGTTGGCATGTCTGTTTTTTTCTATGTGGAGTAGTGGATCAAATTAACAAAGTATAAATCCTTTAGTTTAAATGTGCTCACATACAAAGCCTTTATATAGTTCTGTTGTGTTTGTTTTGTTATTATTCTGAGAATAGACATATGATCGTCTTTCCTCACCCGAATTGCTCCACAACTTGTAACATTCTAAATCAACATTTGGAGGTGATAAATGCAATATTAAGGCAATTATAATACAGCAGTTTATGCATGTTCTCCGAGCCGGTCAATCAACATTAGCGCGCCACCCACAGGATAACGCAAGGACATCTCTGCCAAAATTTTGTCCACATGTGTCCAGCATTAGAATATAAAGTTTACAAAATGTTTTTCATATATTAGTGCTACAACCCAGAATCTGCCCCAACTAAATTTACGGTCAGGAGCCGACCTACTGAATCACCGACCCACACGGACTTCACTAAATGGACTAAAATATCTTTCGATTTACAAAGAAGAAATATTTATGGGTGAACTATCCCTTTAAATTTGCCAGTAAAAAGCCAGTTTAGTAAATCCTTCCAAATCTCATGATTAAAATCATGAATCATAATTTGAAACACTTCCACTGACTCGTTTGTGCAGTGTCCTCAGTGCTGGAGGTGACTGTGGTACCTTAGCGTTTTCTCTGAGCTGCTGTGTCTTCCGCTGGACTGAGAGGAGGCCTTAAATTGGGCCTCCAGCCTTGAGTAGAGCCCCCCTGCAGGCTGGAACCACACAAACACACATGGGTGCAAAATACTAGAGTACAATGTTGGAATACTGCTGTAAAAGATGGTAATAAAACAGCAACAAATCAGAACACGCATGTGAAAAACAGTCTTAATGGTGCTTTAGCAAGTTTATCTAAAAGAGTAAAGATGTTTTGTACCTCTTTTGTGTCTTTAAACTTCGTCTGCTCTTGATCACCAAAGCGCATTTTAGTGAGATTTGCTATAATCTCCTCCATTCTCCTCAGATCTAGAGTGAGTTTGAAAGTATAGACATCCATCAAGATCACTGCAAATCTACACATAATCTACTTGAAAGCTTCCATGTCAGAAACACAGCCAAGAATGCCTCTAAATTATTTAATACCATTGATTAATCACCATTACAAATCATTAAATAATGGCGAGGCTACAGTTTTAATCCTATTTTGAATACAAAGTCTTTATAAAACAAAAACAGCGATTTAGTCAGCAAAGAGTTGGCAGATGTGCATGCTGATGGCTGGATTTAACTTTCTCTGATGAGATTTTCGAGTGGTTTTAAAATCACGAACAACAAAACACAGACCAAGAACGTCAAGAAAGACTCACGCTCTCCCAACACTGTGCCAACAAGAAGTGGAAGAATCTTTGTTACAGTCAGAGGATCTGAAAAAGGTACCTACCCTCCTCCCTCTGTGCGTCCTGATTGTACCTCAAGGAGCGATTGCTATCCCACTTATTCTTCTGGATGCTGACGCTAAGAGCGAAAGAAGGACAAAGAAAGAGAAAAAATGTGCCAAATGTCTCATTTAGAAGCGGAGAAATCCCTTCTCAATCACATGGCATGAGAAACCATTACAACACAGTGTTAAAAAAAAATGTAAACTAAGATCAGTAGAACCGTTGAATGCATACAAATGTATCACGTAGTCAACTAAAGTAAATTAAAGACACTGCAAACAAGTAATTAATAAACAATAAATAATGCAAAAAACAGAACCAACACAGGAACACAACAACATTAACAGTGGACTTAAATGGTCTTGTATTTTAAAGTGATATTTCATCCCAAAAGTGATAATTCGTCATCATTTACTCACCCTCATGTCATTCCAAACTTGTATAAATGTTTTTTTTATTTTTTTATCTTCAACTGTTTTGTCAGTACAATTAACGTAAATGGGGTCCAAAACAACATTGGACCCCAATGACTCACTATATGGACCAAAATATCTTCTTTTGATTTCCAAAGAAGAACGAACAACATGAGAGTTTTTCATTTTTGGGTGAAACGAACCCTAATTGCCACTTATTCTTCTACAGAAAACGGCAAGTCTTTCGAATCACTTACATGATGGGGGGACGTTCGAGCGGGTGCCTTTCCACCAACCGCCCCGAATCGATGACACGCGGAACACGTGCCCTCACCACACAACCCCCACTACACCAGACGCGTTTTCTAAAGAAAATGTGTTTTCCTACGTAAAAGTCCTTTTGCTTGAAAACAAACACCACCACCACAAACACCCACACACCCCAAAAAACCACCCAAAAAGACAAAAAAAAGAGAAACACATAGAAGAGAAACGGCACAAACCACCAACAACCCGAAAAATCAAGCACCAATGAATTTGTTGCACTCACCTTTTCTCCAGATTTCTCCTTACGCTGGAAACTGGGGGAGGACACTTGTCTTTTCAAAGGTTTTCCAGATTTTCTTGCCTTCTTTGCAGCTATGCACACAAAGTCACAAACCCAGATTTAAGGTCAGTCTCGTTGAAATTGTACATGACTGCCACCTTTTGACCATAATGAGGTACTGCCTATTAAAGATCATCTGGCATTTTTTTTCACTAATGTGTAACATTTTAGTCCACCTTGTTTTTTTGATGTGTCTTCTTCATCCCCGACCTCATCCTCTGTGACCTCTGACCCTGTAGTGTACTCCTCATCTTCAGACAGCAGAGACTGCTGCCGCTGCAAAAGGTCAAAGCAACATTTCAGATGTGTTTGTCAGTGTAGGTATATAGGAAATTTAATATTTGAGGAACTTTCTTCTTACCAGCTGAAGACTCCAGTTTTTTAACAGTGAAAACTGCAACAAAAGAAAAAAAGAAATGTGCTTATAATTTGAGCATGTACAAACAAATTTAGATTAAGAAAATTTAAACCGATGCATCCATCAAAATAAATTAAATCCTGATTCCTCCACTGAGGACAATAATAAAAAAAATATGTCTCACAATTATGACATAATTAATATCTTAGAATATAATTTTATATTATAATAACACAAATTTATCTCACAATGGCAAATGTATTTTTTTGTAGCTGTGACTTAATATCTCACAATGTGATTGTCATAATGTATTTCTTACAATTGCATATTTATCTTACAATTGCAACTTTATATCTCACAATGTGAAATTATTTTTAAATGTTATCTCACAATTATCACTTTTTAACAATATTTTTCAGATAATAATTGGTTTTCATACAATAAAGTAGGAAAGATCTTGGAAAGGAAATGTTTGTTATGATTTATGTTTTTTTATGTACATGATAGATGTCACTAGATATTTTCTTCATTGTGGTTGTTGTTTTTTTTTGATGTCTTGTGTTAATTTTGTTGATTGGACTACACCCATAATGATTGAAAATTATAGGATTTTACTGTGTTTGAAAGCAGTCTCTTATTCTTCCCAAGGCCAAAACAACCAACAATCGAAACAACAAATAAAACCCCCACAAAGGCATTTATTTGATCAAAAATACAATCAAATCCAAATCACATAAGAAAACAATACTACTCCCAAATCAGCATCCAATCAGTTCTAGAAAGTTTTCTGAAGATCATGTGACACTGAAGGCTGGAGTAATTAAAAAAAATTCAAATCAAACACTGTTTAAATTGCCAACCCCCTAGAACCAAACGGTAATTCTGTTGTTGCTGTGGTTGCATCCAACAGCAACATGCCCGGGACGTAAACAAAATAGAAAAAACCCCACACCCCCCAAAAATACTACCATGACAGAATCTAATCATACAAGTCTCCCCGCACCCGTGGTTCCTTGGAGACGAAACCAGAACCCCCTCCTGTGAGCTGATCAGCACCCTGGCTCCCAACGCCTAAACAACCATTCACATCCTGGCCCAACGTTCATGCCTGCAGAGGGCCAGAGTTGTTTGGTCCCTGCTTCTCCAGCTAACACAAAAAGATTTTGGTTGATGAAACTGTACATTAAAACTTCTCAACAGACCCGAACACAACACACTAGGCAAAGCAACAAACATGGCATGCACCAAAGAACCCAACATTTTGTGTTGTTTTTCTAAAGGAAGTTACTATTAGTCTGCCCTATTGCCCCATTGAGTAGACAGGATTTAGGAGAATGTGGCCTCTCCTTTGTGGTTAGCAGCCTCACGGCGTATTCCGCCCCGCTCGTGCTTCTCGCCGATCCAGTGCCTGCTGAAAGTATCTAGTGTGTGTTGGTTTGTGTCGGACCAAACCACGACGCAAAATTTGACAAACCACACCCACTGTGACCCTTCACGAAAGGGGAAGCACCCACAAGTCACCACCATCTGCTGCACTCACAATGTGGTCTCTTATTTTACAGCCCTACACAGACATACACAGGCATTCGTGGTGAAAAGTCAGACAGGTTCAAAGGTCATCTGAGTTCAAGAGAACATATTCTAAAGCAACAACACAAACCTTGGGCATGGAGGAGGGATCGATTGACCACAGGGAGGCACCACCCCTGCTCAAAAGCAGTCCCATGCCCGCCCCTCCAACCCACCAAGCAGGCCCATCCCAGCGCTAACAAGACCAACTGCACCCGCCGAGCAAACATCTATTGCTAATGGACAACACCTGCCAGGATACACAACCGTCTCTGGGTGGTACTTACACTGGCCCAAATCTGTACACAGGAATGCCTGCCAAGATGATACAACATGCACTTATTTCCCATTTTTACTTTTAAATTACTCAAATTTTGTCCGGGACTGGTGTGGTGTGTTGCAGGTTGGGCCATATCCAAGCCAACCTCTATTCTTCGAGATTTTTACCCCTATTTTTTATCTACCCTACTCGATCGTCCATTTTATTTTTGCTTTATTAAACAAGCCCACACACCACCAGACCAGACCAACGTTCACCCAAAAATGGAAAGTTGTGGAAGTGTACTAACCCTCCTGCCCTTTCCGAAACACAGAGATCTCTATACACCCCCCACGTTGTTTCTTCATAAGACAGAGCTGGAGGAAATTACACGACTCTGTCACTAATGGATCTCTGCAGTGAGATCCCGGGCGTTTTTTGGGTAGCGAGGGCCATACAGAATGAGAACGCATATCATCGCAACAGAACCACAACCTCACATACTCCAGTCATCAATTAACATATATGAAGCAAAAAGGCTGTGTGTTTGGTTTTTTACTTTTTCTTTTTTTTTTTTTTTTTTATAAACAAATGAATTCATCATTAAGATGAGGCACAAGTTTAAATCCCACTGTGCTTCAAGCTCTTATGGATAGTCCTCTATTCATAATATTGCTTTCTCCGGTGAAAATGTTGTCTCATCTGAATCGGGAGAAATATGCATAGATCAAGCACCTTTTATATGCAAAAACAGTCCAAAACAGTTCCAAACAAATATGTTGATGGACTTTGATATGATAGGACAATGGGGAAAGGACGGTGGATTTTTCACTGGTGGAAGGCTGGACTATGGACTGGAATTTCGGACAGTTTTAATTTAAAACACATTAATGATGAATTTGTTTATTACAAAAACACAGCTTTTCACTTCACAAAACATTAACTGATGAACTGGAGTCGTGTAGATTACTTGAGGATTATTGTGATGGAGTATTTGTGATGTTTTTATCCAGTTTGAACTCATTCTGATGGCACCCATTCACTTTGGAGGATCCGGGTATGCAAGTGATGTATGCTAAATTTCTCAAAATCTGTTCAATGTGAACTACTGATCTTGGATGGTCTGAGGGTGAGTACATTTTCAGTACATTTTTATTTTTGTGTGAATTATTCCTTTAAATCTTCCTGTCCTGTACTAAAGTCTTAAATTATGACTTGTGAGTATACCCCAAAAAAATTTGTTAAATGTTTGCAGCCCGTGAAACAGGTAGGACGTGGATTGTGCCACCGACCTCCAGAGACAAGTACCCAGGACTCAACTCTTCATAAAGCCCATTCACAAACTCATGTACCTCCCAGGCCTTATGTCTACAGACACACCACAATTACCAACATGTCATCATATATGTGTAAGTGTGTGTGTGTGTGCGCGCGCGCGAGTGTATAAGTCTGGAATATATAGTAGGCATTTGGAACATAAAACTTCAATGATAGAGTGTTTTTGTGTATGTGATTAAAATACAGTGTCTTATATAACCTGGTGTGAGTGAATACAATGTTTCCTCGGGCATCTATGTTGATTTTGTTTGGAACACAAGGGATTTTTCTCTCAGTTTCTTTGGTTAAAAGCTTAAGGCAAAGTCCACATCTGGAGAAAGAACCACAACATTAAATTACTACACTGAAATCCACTTTATTCCATTAGAAGAATAATTTATAATACTTCCACTGCATGTCTATACAATAATACATTATGCTATTATCATGCTAATACAGTATTATAGCTTGCACTGCAACGCAAAAGTCTCTCACCTGTACAGAGTAGATGCGTTACCAGGGGAATCGTGATTCTGATAACCACGATCAAATAATCTCTCGATCTTCTTCTGAAACAGTTTACTGATGAGAAAGTACAAATCATCACAAATAAAATAGTGGAATACTTATATGTATCTTATATGAACATTATTGTATTAAAATTATATTATCTGTACACTACCATTCAAAAGTTTGGGTCAGTAAGATTCTTTTTTTTAAAGAAATGGATGCTTTTATTAAGCAAGAATGAACTAAATTGATCGAAAGCAACAGTAAAGAGATGTATCTTCTTATTATTCTGAAAATGCAGCGTTGCAAGTTATTTTAAACTGTTGTAATATTTCACAATATAACAGCTTTAACCGTATTTGATCAAATAAATGCAAATAAATCCAGACTTGGTGAGCACAAGAGACTGCTATAGCCAATAAATATCCACCACCTTTACATAATTATGTTTCTGTTTCATGTGTGTGCTGTTCTCACCTTTTGAATTTGTCTTTTTTGTCCTTGAGGTCATCTGCCTCATTGTGGCTGAACAGATCAGCGATGCGTCCAGCCAGGTTGTTGTTGATGCAGTTCATATTGCACGGTGTTGCTATGATGGCACTCATATGTTTGTGACAATACTGGATACACGCCTCAACCTTCAGATCCACAAAACACAATGATAATCAAACCCCTGAAGCCCATTTAACAATTGGATGAATAACTTCTGATGAGATAAACCAACATGCTTTCTGCACACTGCTCAGACAAGTTTTTGGATAATTATAATGATCTGATCTGATTTTCTCCAAGCACAAAAAGCCATCAAAATTCACCAGGTCTTTCCTCAAAATTACAATTGTGTGTCTCATTAGTGCTTGTCTGGGCAGTGTATAGACAAACACAAATGATGAAACAGCCATCATGCATCATGCACTATTACCTAACGGTCACCCAGCTCAGAGCACACTTACTACATTGCCCAAAACATCGTCACCCCTCACAACACTTACTAAAGTTTCCATCTTCAAGAACTCGGAGGAGATCAGGATTGAGATGACATTGCTGTGCTCTGCAACCAAACACCACATAACATAACCGACAACATCACAAACAGCAAAACATCAAACTCAGAGCCAACGCATAACCGTTTACAAACAAATGAAACACCATCCACCACTTACAAACACCATTCAGCCAGGTCAGAGAACACACGTTACACAACACCTCTGATGGTATCTTTGATTATAGAAATTAAAAACACAACAGTAAACACACACAGAACATCTTAAATAGTTACCAAAAGACAATTACCCAGTTTGGGTTTGTCCATGTGTTTTCCATGCGAATGTTCAGTGTTGTGACTCTTGACGTAGTTCATGAGCCAGTCGAAGATCTGGACGTCACAGTGGACAGAAATGTCTACCTCGTCCCATCGCTGTGGGTCCACAGAAAGATACTCTTCAAAGTAACGCATCTCTTTTACCAGAAGGTTCCTTGGACACACAAAGTCCAGCTTCAGGTTCTTTGCCTCATCACAAACATGGATTACCATGTTGGGGCTATGTGAAAGGAAATAAAAGAAAAAAATAGACGGTTACTATTAGCAGAAGGCGATTCATTGATGGCCTGATTGGTGTGAATGTGCCTCACATTTTATTCCCTTCTGTTTTCTCAATCTTCTTGGCAGGATCTGCAATCTCACTCTCTGCAGAGGCTCCACGACCAGTAGAGATAACAGTGAGGCCTGAATATATAATTCAGTATATTACGGTGTAATCCAGCATTAAATGACACACTGGATATTTTTGATCCAGACCCCACCCACTGACTCACCTGACTCTGAGTGAGTGGCCTGATTGGACGGTGGTTCACCTGTATCTACGGTAATGTCCAATAAATTGGATTTGATGTAGGTGGAAAAGGGTTCCGATGGAGAGCTCACTGCGCCGGTCAGTGGGTTACACTGGTCATCAACATGAGGGAAACTGCCTGTAGTCTTTAACTCTTCAAACCTTTGCGCACACTATAAAAATATATGAGAAGAAGCTGAACAAGTTAAACATTTGCTGAGAAACTTCTGGATCTTTGTGTGAAAAGTGTGGGTGTTAAACTGTCAAATGTATGCACTGTGGTTGACAGCATTTTGGAGTTCAATATTATTGCCCCCCCCCCCCCTATTAAATTAAATATTATATTTTTTGTATATATATTTTGGATTATTATATTAAATATTTGTAGAATAATAGCACAAATTACATTTTTTTCTTACTAAGGTTAAATTCACAGGTATTCAACATAAACAATTATATATTTTTTCACACTTGTGCATTATTATTATTTTTTTTTTACTAAATTACAAATTGACTGGACATTAATCACAATCATGTCCCATATTTCATTTCAAGCATGCTCACTGATTTACTGATGCTTTTGTTTATTTGGTAACCAAGTACACTAACTTTAGATAAAACAATGTAGGCTGTGATAGAAATGACCCCACAACTATATAAATGTCTATATCTATCACTATAGGCTAATATCTGTAAATATCTATATAAAACATTTTCACACAACAATGGAAATAGCTTGTTTTTCTTTCTCATCCTTTGTTTATTTCATCATAGTCTGTGGTAAAATATGAATAATTACTTTTTTTAAACCAAGAATACAGTTTTTATAGTTTATAACAAAGAAAATATAGTTGGTTTATATATTAAAGGTCCTCATTTCTCTTACCTCTTTAGGTGTGAACCCTGGGACCAACTTGGCAACATTCTCCCAGTTGACTGTCTGAGATGAAGCCCATAGTGAGCTCAGGACCATGTCCAGCACCAGCAGGTTGTTATCATATGGAAAGTTATTATTAACAGAGCACAGACGATTCATTTCTGCGAAAAGGAAGAAAACTATCAACTACTGTCAAAAAAAAAAAGTTTATATTTTAAGAATAACCTTGACAATTAGCATCGACTAGCTCTCTACCGTCCCTTTGTATTGAATTTCAGAGAAACAAGGGACAAACTGAGAGAATGACAGCTGTCGCATTTGATCTGGTAAAGTGATGTTATGAGCTCAGACAATAGACAATATACCGTTTGCAGCAAATAATGTTCATTGTGTGCAGCTATAAAAATGCTTAGCTAGCATAATACATAACAGATCGTGGCACTCCCCACGTTTTGTGTCGAATCACCCTGTGAAATGCTAAGCTAATACACACACACAATCAGATTACCCTGTTCCAGATTTATGCGCTGTTTCCTCTGGTAACAATGCTCTTCTTTCATTCCAGCTGAGCGGTGCTGATAAAGGCCTGGATTTGAGTATCATCAACAGAGATGCTGTGGCTTACTTTGATTTCATCCGGGGAAACAAGTAACGTTCACATCCACACAGCATATACAAATAATAATAAAAACAAATACTAAGCGTCAAATTCGCAGGTTTGGTGGGCATGACTACCCACATCCGTCTCTCTCCTCTTGTTAAAATGCCAGAGATCTCACGCACGGAGCTCGGAGCGCGTGTGCCATCATGATGATGCTCGCGCTGCAGTGTCCCTCCTCTCTCCGCTGTCTGCTGCGATGTGACGGGATGCCAAAGCTTGCCGACCCGAGCCTGAAAGAGGACACTGACAAAAACGATTAAAGGCTACGGGTGGCACAGGATTATCTCCACATCTCCTGCTCAGCCGCTGTGCTCTGCTCTCTATTTCCGGTGCCGCAGTGCAGCAAGTGCGCGCCGGCTTGGCCGTTGCCAGGCGACATCCCAAACATTCCATTTGATTGATGGGATTGTTTTTAATATGGGGCCCAGACAAACCCAAATACATAATCTCTATAATCAAGTCAATGAAACTGCTTAAAGACAAATAGCACTGTAGATATGCTGACAGACTAAACGCTAATTTTTAGACAGAGATGCAGCCATGGATTAAACTTGTAACAGTTTTGAGGTTAGTAGGATTTTATTAAAAGAAACGAATGCTTTTATTCAGCAAAAACCACAATTGTTAAAAAAGTGACAGTAAAGAAATTTTTTATGTTAAAATTTATATTTTAAATAAACGCTGTTCTTTTGAAAATTCTATTCATCAAAGAATCCAGAAAAAAAATGCATCATGGTTTCCACAAAAAAATTATAAATACAGGATCATGTTACATTTAAGACTGGAGTAATGGCTGCTGAAACTTCAGCGGTGCCATCACTGGAATATATTACATTTTAAAATATATTAAAATAGAAATCTGTATCTTTAAATTGTGGTAATAATTCAATGTTTCTGTTTTTACTATACTTTTAAAACTCAGCAAACACAAAACAAAAGCACACACATCACTGGCAAATTGCTCAAAGTGGGTGCTCGCACAAAAATAACCTAAAAAAGAAAAAAAAAGAGATAACGTCAGCACACCGCAGCTCTAAAAATATAGAAAAAGACTAAAAAAGGGGACGTTTTCAGTTCTCTTCATCAGATATGACTGCTGACTTTATCTTTTTTGTTCTACATTTTAAATAAATAAACGCAGCCTTAGTGAGCATGAGACATTTTTCAAAAATATTTTAAAAAATCTTACTGACTCCAAACTTTTGACAGCAGAGTAACTGTTAGTAGAGCTGCAGTGTAACACATTTTTATTTTCAAATGCACCTCAATTTCTTACCCAGCTAAATGTCAATCAGTCATTTTCTGTAATCTTGAAAATGCAGGAACATTATAAATGACAGGAGATACATTTTTAAGCATTTACTGGCAAAATAATTGCTCGTATTTACATAATTGCACATTGTGTTAGTGGTATGAAAAAACAAACAAGCCTGAAAACACAGAAAGATGCACAAACTAATCCTTGATACAACACAACTTAAAATATTAAATATTCACATTGCAGAAAGATGAACAGTAATCTAAAACTCTTACATTAGGAGACATTTGTGATAAACACTACATTATAAATTTAGATTGATATGAGAACTCACAATTTAAACTAATCAGATGCATTAAAGGGTTAGTTCACCCAAAAATGAAAATTAGCTTGTGTTGTACTTACCCTCGAAGAGCACCGTAATGGATATATGACGTTCCTTCTGTTCAGGACGAATCCAGTCGGAGTTATATGAAAAATTGTCCTGGCTATTTCAAGCTCTATCATTGCAGTCAGCAGGGGTTGCAGTTGAACAGGCCACAAGTCGTCAAATAAAGCATGCGCATTCATAATAAAACGTGCTTCACACGGCTCCGGGGGGTGAATAAAGGCCTTCTGTAGTGAACCCATGCGTTTTTTGTAAGAAAAATATCCATATTTCAAACGTAATAAACACTTTAATATCACTTCCGCCAACTGCCATACGCAGAAGCCGTGCCAGCGGATGACATAGGACGTCGGCGTTGCGTGATTAATGACAAACGCGGAGAGACAACAAAACAAAACGCTGATCATGAATTAAAAGTACAAACCGAAGATTTGCAAAGAAAAATGTTCTGGAGGATTTCGATATAAGCCAAGAGGAAACTGGTTTTCCTTTGCTAAAGTAAGGAAACTTTGCTTCCTTTGCTCCTGTTAACAAACTTGCGAAACTAGCATATCTCAGAGGCGCGCGCGCTGCTGTTACGTCATACGCCTTCCGCTGGAACGCGATCTGCGTATGAATCATAACGGAAGTGAGAGAAAAGTGTTTATTACGTTTGAAATATGGATATTTTTCTTACAAAAACACATGGATTCACTACAGAAGGCCTTTATTCAACACCCCGGAGCCGTGTGAGGCACGTTTTATTATGAATGCATGTGCTTTATTTGACAACTTGTGGCCTGTTCAACTGCAACACCCGCTGACTGCAATGATAGAGCTTGGAATCGCCGGAATTTTTTAATATAACTCCGACTGAATTCATCTGAAAGAATGGATGCACCTAGGATGCTTCGAGGGTGAGTAAAACACAAGCCAATTTTCATTTTTGGGTGAGCTAACCCTTTAACTGTGTATGCTTGAATGACAACATATTTGTAACATTTTATGCTTGATGCGAGTGTATCAAATCAAATTGAATAAATTTTTCCTAATAATTATTTTTTTTTAAAAAGAATGGCTCTTATTAACACAATCGTACAAACTATCATGTTGAAATACCCAATATTTTTGTTGAAGAAAGAAAATGTGAACAAATACTGGTAATGTCTTTAAACCTAACAATCTACTGAAATTTGTGGAATTATGCAGTTCATACATTATAAAGGAAAATGACCTCCCCTCCACAACACCTCCGTTTTTCATTTGTTCCTCACCTTTTTTTAGATGTTGCACTAAGTTATAAAAAGGGTGATACATTCTAATGAAGGATACACTTTTTTGTCCCACCAAGACACACACCTTCCCGCACATACAAATTACTCATAAGTCCATCTTTTCTGAGGTTATCACTACAGTATCACTGTTGTCGTTTGTGCTAGGCTGCACCTCCAGGGCAGCATGAAGGCCTTGTGTTTCACCATAAACAGACTTCAGCAGCTCATCTGGAACTGATGTGGCAGGGACTGCCAGCCTGGAGTTGGGAACAGAAGCTGTAGCCAGAGCAGTTTGAGGTGCAGGAAGGTTCTGTGCCATCCTCTCTAATTCTGCATGCTTTCTGCCTCTCCTCCGGCCCAACACTTTGACGTAGTTGGCAGGTACGAGGCCATTGGTCTGCCCATCCACGCTGGCTAAGAGCCAGCCACGCACCCTGGGCTGTTGTTCTGAAAATAAGAGTGAAATATGCTGAGTACAAGCTGTAAGTCTGTGTTTATAATACCTAGGACAAAAGGTACATGGTATCAATATGCTTGACATCAGTCAAATTTAAAATATTACACTGTTTAATATGAGAAGCTGCCACACTAGCTAGTGTTTTTTTGCACATCAAAGTGTTTAAGTACACTTATGTTTTTTTCTTGTTCTTTTACCTTTAGGGGCAAGATTAAGCATTTCTCCAGCCTGTAGAGAGATCTCTTCTTCAGATGCAGCTGTGAAGTCATACTCGGCTCGTGCTACCACATGGTCATCTTCCCCACTTGCCCAGTTAGTGGCTATAAAATAAAACACAGACATGCTTCAGAACTTCCATCTAGCACAAACATACAGACGCAGCTACATATTTAGACACATACAAAAAAAAACTACATACAAACACATTTAGGTCACACAATATTTTCTATAGGCTGCTGCTAAAGATGTGCACTTCTGAATTATCAAATTAAAAAAATTTGGTTTTGTAATTGATTATAATACTTATTTGATAAAAAAAATACAGTAATATCGCAAAATATTATTACCATTTTATTAATATTACAATACCTGCTTCCTATTTTAATATTTAAAAATTATTCCTGTGATGGTAATGCTAAATTTTAAGCAGACATTACAGTCTTCAGCGTCACATGGTCCTTCAGAAATTATTTTAATATTATGCTGATTTGCTGCTCAAGAAACATTTCATCATATTATCAATCTTGTAAACAGTTGTGCTGCTTGATATAATTGTGGAAACTGTTATACATTTTTTAAGGATTTTCTGATGAATGGAAAGCTATTTTTATTTTAACTAATTAATTTATTTATCCTAATTATTTAAAACAGAAATATTTTGTAACTTAAATGTCTAACTGTCATAATAAATGCATCCTTGCTGAATAAAAGTTTTAATTTTATTTAAAAAAAATCTTACTGACCCCAATCTTTTGAATGGTAGTGTAAATCATTCTCAAAACTGTTCCTATAGTCCCACGTTAAAGCCAAAATATAAATAGCAATCATATATATTCAGCATAATAGTGGTCTCTAAAACTTTCACCACTCTCACAAACAAATAAACAATAAATGGTGAACAATAAAGCAAAGTTATCCTTGGTTTTCTTTAATTAGTCTCATGTCAGACCAAAAATGGTGAAAAGAGTGTGTGCAGTTTAGATGAGTACAGACAGAACAGGAAGGGAGAAAAATGTCTCACCATTTTCCTCAGGACCCTCAGCAGACCGCAAAAGCTTCCAGATCAAATACGGCCCTCCAAGAACTACAGCAAGAAACAAGAAAATGGGCCATGATTTGACAGAATTCGCTCTGGGATCGTCTATCCCTGCTCCTCTGGTTCCTGAAGCAGACAACATGGAGGAAGCGGTGCTGTCCGCCCACAAGTCATCCACCTCTGAATCCTGACGCAACCCCAGCAGCCTCTGCAGCCTGCGATATAGGTATCTAAGGGTCCTAACCAAGGCGAAAGCAGACAGCACTTTTGTGAAATGTATGCGCAAGCGAGAGAAGTGATTGGCCACATCCAGAACAGCACGGAAGCTGTTATAGACGGCAGAGAAAGTAGCATCCATCATCATGCTGACCGACGAGAAGGCGTGGACAATGCTTTCAATGGACTGAAATGCTCCACGGCTGCCTTCCTCTGCCTGCTGGACAAAGCGGCTGGGTGGGATGTCGTCCAGTTGGTTATAGCGGTTATAACCCATGCCCCCTCCAACTCCATAACCACTGTAGCTGTAGGGGCTGTAGCCCCCATAGATAGAGCTCCCATAAGGGCTGTATGAGGAGGGAAATGAGCTGTATGTAGGGCGGTATGCCTGTTGAACGGGTCTTGGAGGGATGGGTGGTGTCATACGTGTTAGAACAGGAGGACCAGACACTGATGGCCCACTTTGTGATACTGATCCAAAGTCAGTTGAGCTAGATATATATATAAAAAAATCAGAGTCATAAACACAGTTATCTATAGATCAATAATAATAATAATAATAATAACACCGTTGAAAGTTCAAATAAATGTATATTTAACAGTAAAAGACAAAATACAACATGGGAATGCTGGAGTGAACTTTGACACTCGCATACAAACACTTGACGTGCTCGAGCACGAGCCAAGCATTAGGTTTGCGTAACTCGTAGCAAGTAAAAGTGTCAAAACAACTAGATAGTATTTTTCTCAGTTTCGCGTTAACACCAAACTTATGATCATACTTATTAATTGTATAACCACAGACCGATTAGTCAAGTAAATATATTTCGCATATATACTCGATAGCTAACAGGCTTGCTAGCGTTCCTACACTTCGTCTTTTGGACATTCTGACCAAAATAAGGCGAATTTTTACGAACCGATAGTTTAGTGGTGCAGTCATGGTTCCAGGGATTCGCCTTTCCCATGGTTTTGGTGGAGGCTGAGCCATTATTTTATATTTCAGACCAAAGTCGAGCTCCACTGAGCAACTAACCCTCAGAACATAAACCTCAGACAAAGCAATCGCTCCTTCACATCGTTCTGACTGTTTTGCGACGCGAGACTAAAGCAATCTATCACTGATCGATTGCAACGTACTTCTTTCTGTTTTTGCCATGTTGTTGTAATCTTTAACCAATAATAATTAACTACACTAATGTGTACGAGGTGAATAAATTCCATATGTATTTCAGGTGATCTGCCACTAAAATGATTGAAACTGGACTCCTACTCGTCTGACGCTGCACATAAAGCAAATCACTGACTAATCCTTTTTTCACATGAAAATCGTGACAGTGAGGCGTGACTTTTGAGCTGTTGTAGATTTGACATTGCTCTCTAGCACACGACGTTCTGCGTGAATAAACCTCGTTTTACGACGAGTTCTGTCACAGTAAAAGACCCTTCAGAAGTGGGATTTGAACCCACGCCCCTATTCGGAGACCAGAAGCCTCATTCTCTGAGAAAGTCGAAACTTTGAATCTGGCGCCTTATCCTTCATACTTATCGCTCGGTCATTCTGACAGCATGATAAAGACCAGTAGAATTGGGAATCCTAGTTTTTGTCAAGTGATTGAGATTTGTCACATTTATAATTTGAGAACACATTCTATATTGCTTAAGTCATATTTTAAAAATAAGCATATAACAGTGTTTTTATTTCAAATCTCTTAGTAGAAGTGGGATTTGAACGTTTTTGTCACGTCTGTAAATTGAGAATACATAGTGTTGTTTAAAGCAACTGAATGTAGAGTTGTGACTTTGGAGCTCCCTATAGTCAGAGCCGGTAAAAACGAAGGAATATTTGAACCTACGACTCCATTCAGAGACCAGAAACCTCTGAAAATGACGATTGGACGAATCCCTAAAGCCTTATACAGACTGTACGATTTCAGCAATCTTAGAAGATTATGATAAATCACACTGTGTGACACGGATCTAATAATTATGTTTGTTTAAAAAAATTCTAATTCATTAATGTCTATTGCTTTACCCTCCAGACCCAAACTTTCATCATCAAACTCCATCCTAAAAATATATTATATTTTATGATTTGAACTTTGATCATCTAAAAAAAGTGACAAATACAACCCCTTTCAGTATTTATTGCGTGCTAATTATTTATATAAATTTATATATAGTCACATGTTAACTTAAACCATACAACTTAAAGGAACACTCCACTATTTTTGAAAATAGGCTCATTTTCCAACTCCCCTAGAGTTAAACAGTTGAAGGGTGACCGTTTTCTCAGAATACCATCTCTGTCTGCATTTCTGCCGATCTCGGTCTGGTCGTTAGCCACTTTTGCTGTAGCTGTAGCATAGATCATTGATCTGATTTTAACCGTAGCATCAAGCGCTAACTAAACTGACCAAGAGTTTCCTTCTATACTGCGTGCTTCTCTATTTAAACTGCTCTTTCTGTAGTTTTACATCGTTGTACTAGACTGACGAATGAAAGTTGAACATTTTTTTTTTCTAGGGCCGATATTGGGCTCAGGAAACTATAAACTCTCATTCAGGCGTAATAATCAAGACTTTGCTGCTGTACCATGGGTGCAGCAGGCGAAATAAATTATCACGCCTATTTTCACAAAAATATGGAGGGTGTCCTCTCATACAACTCTAGCATCCTCTTCTCCCCTATCCCATCTATAGTAATACGATAATGATATACCGCTGTTGCCTAGGCCCTACTGTAGGTGCTTTGTTCACACTATCTTTGACAGTCACAAATGGAGCGATAATGTTTCCCACAGTTTGAATTTATTTAAAGCCACTATTGAATCTATTTATAACTTGCGTCGCTGACTGAAAATAGATCAGATCTCCTGCAGCGTGAAACAGATCAAACAGAGATTTTGTGAGATGGGACTTTGCGTGCCATCAACATGGGGATCATTGTATCAATCAAGTTAACGCTGCCCCCCAGTGGTTAAAGGTGCCCTGCTATTTACTGCCGATATTTTCTTGAAAATTTCCTTTGTCCCTGGCGAGTCTTATACTAACACGTCTCTAAGCTTGCATGAAACATCCTGCCCAGTTGTAAATCTGAAAGTGCGCCATAGTACCTCTATCCGTTATTGTCTCTCAAAAGAAAGGGTCGACTCTGAATCATTGAAACAAGTTGTTTTTAAAACAAATCCCAAGCCGTTTCAGTTGACCCACAGACCTACACCTTGCTATTTCCCCGTACCCACTTGTTGCCCTGCTCTTTTTCGGTTGGTCTGAAGAAAGTGCAAATTTCATTCTTTGGCCACTAGGTCCACGCCCTTTTGGAGGTCGTAAAAGAGACTGTTTTCCCCCTCCCCTCCCTTCCTTTCCCGGTAATGCTGAGTCACCAAAGCATCACAAACACGTGCTTTATATCAGGCTTACCAGCAAGATGAAAGGAAATGAATACCAATCTGGATCAATCACTTGCAAGCAGCTATCGTCCCCCTCCAGAGGAGTTTGGAAAATGAATTCGGATGGCGAATAGTTTTTGGGAGCCCCTGCGTCGAGCAGTAAGTAAAATAAATGCATATTATAAGATAATGAAAGTGTTTTTTGACTTTGCATGCATGTCAACCTGTTGTTGGGGACGCCCAAAACCAAAATATGAACGTTTCATTACCCATAATAGGGGCACTTAAAAAATGCGTCTATTGTCTGAGAACTAACAAGTTCGCGAAGAGGTCCCTGACTCCGTATCGAAAGTAGTTTGTTTTGAGACAGATTAAAAGAAAACGTTTTTGAGAAAGCTGTTTAGGTTCATGTAAAGCCTCTTCTATTTTCTGTTCACAATGTCACTTGCAAATGTGGCCGTAAATACAGCTTCTGGCCTTTGCACGAAAGATCTTTTGAACTGATCTGTCCCGATTACTATTTCTTTCTCAGCAGACCGGATTATTTTTGAATTCACAGACAATATTAAGTAATAATATTTGGCAGTAATAAAATAAAATTAATAAAGCCTGTTCATTTCCACGTTTAAGCCTTTGTAATAGGACTCCTCATCCCATTACCTTCAACAGTGGCGCTTTGTTTGTTGTTTATTTATTTATTTAACATCTATGCGTACTATCAAAGCTTACACAATGCGTCTCAACTAATTTGTTCCTTCATAATAGGCCAACCTTTTATAACTTTGCACAATAATACTAATCATACTAGAGCCTCATAAAGGTTTCAGAGAGAGATATTCATAACATCTAACATTGTAGTAAAAATGGTGCTTGCTGGCTTTCAATGATCATACAGCCAGTCCGCTTGCTGGGCCAAGGTGCCTGCTAAGCAGACCTGCTATTGTTGTCCCCTCCCCCAAATATTGGATATTTCAAAAAAAAACACCTACTATAAGGGGTCAAAATAGTACTTTAATAAAATATAAAAGTAAATAATTAAATTGTAATTAAATTGTATTATTTACTAATTATAATTGTAGCTCTAGACAGTTACCTATTGCTATTATTTTATACAGTTGTCTGATTGATTTTATAGTTTCAAGCATTCAGAAATTACGCAAAAGAAAATTAAGCAGTTTTACGATAAAACCATGGTTAATTTTTTTTTGTAATGTTTGTGATGTCCACATGTTTTTGTTGAAGACATTATTGAGGCTGTCGCATTTCTTTTGCAAAAAGGTGGCCAAAAACGAAAGATGAAGTGGATATTTGAATTAAACTTTATGGTTGTTCCATGTATTAAATGACGTGATCCCTCTTCTGTAAGTGTAACACGTGCAACATACTCTACCTTGCCTTCTGTTTTCCCTTTGCAGCCATATTGAAATCAATAGTAATGTGTCATAAATTGTTACATTCGTATTACTTTATGGTAGTTTAACAGTGTTATTCAAATTCATCCTTTAGTTGATCTAATTAACCTCATTATTTGCCTCCGTCCTTAGCTTTTACTCCTACGCCCTGTCATATGGGGGAAATCAGGGGTAAAAAGGCTCGGCTGTTGTGTGCGGGGCGAAAAATAGTCTCTGGACGCGAGTACCCCATGGGGAGCGTGACCTCTCGTCTGCGCCCCGGGGGGCTACAAGAACCACATGAGGGTGGCCTACGTCGTTTTGGATAAGGGAACAGATACTGGAAAGTCGACGAGAGTTAATGGCGTTCCGTTTGGTTTGGGTAGCTTTCCCGACATGAAAAACGGGATTCGCTACGTCCAACAGTGCCAAAAAAGGCGCACACGAGTGGTGTGTCCCGCATGCGTGAGGCGTGGCCTGGGGGGAATGCTAGGCACGGCCACTTCATTGTTGGGCTGGGCGCGTGCGGGCCGGATCGGCTGATTATGTGGGTGTTCTCTTCTCCCAGAGTGATGAATCAGTTGATCATCTTGCCTCAGCCTGCAAACAGTGAAGGGGCGAGCGTTTTGTTTTTTTGTTAAGGAGGTGCGTGAGAGCGGCGGGGTGCGGTTCGGCACAGGGCGCCTCACGTGTGGCTAACGGGGCTTCCACACGCCGTAAATGCACGTTTGTATATTATAGATATACCGTCGCTAAGATATACTATAGACCTTTTTTTTATTTCTTTATTTTATTGTTATTTTTTCTTGCATGTGCATCACATTGGTGCCTTTTTTAAAAATGGTGTGCAACCACCGGTTCAAGTCCACTGTTTTGTCTCTCAGTTGACATGTGCCGTATCTATACACTCAGTGCATGCTGAAGCCTATGCTAATTTGCGGTGGTACGGGTGGGACATGGCCCCTCCTCGACTTTTTGGGCCAGTGTCTCGATTTGTCCCTACCAACTTGTTGAAAGTAAGTAAAAATATATGCGAAGTGTAGGCTTTGTATTCAATTAACATGGAAAACAAATCAACACTCATTCTTATAATCTAATTCCTGGTGACTCAAAAGAAAATCTAATAAATTTTGACCCTTGTGCATGCAACTCGTGCAGTGCAATCGAGTGATTTGGCAGCTGGTCGCACTTTGTTTCGTAATGTCATTAGGCTATTTTTATTTTAAAAATGGAGAGCTTCCCAAGTATAGGCCTGCCTAAAGATTCTTTCTAGCACTATCGCGCTTTATATTAAATTCGATATATCATAAGATATAATAATATATTTATAAGCGCCATACGTAATATCTAGGTCTGACGTGTAAGGCTAGATCTCTACTTCCGCGCGTCAACTCGCCGCTAGAAAGCCTGTTCTAGTTCTGCCAAGTGTCCGGCCCATGACAAGTGTTCTGAACGCCTGTTTTATTGGGGTGTTGCTTGGAAATTAAAAAATAAATAATCCATCTCGTTGTGGGGTTTGTTTGTCTTCAACTAAAGGTGTAGAGATGGAGGCAGGGACGAGGAGTGTTTTATTGGGGAGGGCCGTGGTTGGCGAGATCGTGAAATCGAAGGTAAGCATACATAACCCCGGCCTTCCACATGCAAACGAGGAACTCCCATTCCCAAAAGTCAAGCACCAATAAGACACTCGTGATGAAAAGCAACGCGTGAAGGGAACTTTATTTTCCCATAGACTAACTCGATAAAAGGCATCAGCATGCATTGAATTACGCATGTTGTAGGGCAAAACAACAACACGTGCTTTTGCAGCCAACTTAGAAATTTCCAAAAAGCGCCAGTGGGAGGATGAGTCTGGAGCCCTGATTGCCCAGCTCCCCGCGGTCATGCTACACCCCCATCGCACCTGCCTTCCAATTCGCTGGCACCTCCCGCTACATCGATGTATTTTTTGAAAGCAAATATTGTTACTGCTAAAACCCATCCCAAGGTAAATTAGGTTATTAAATAAAACTAGCAAACGAGTTGCGTGGTGTCCCCACCAGTTTCAAGCAAGTTACGTGTCCCTTGGCTGAGTGAATATGTTTTTGTGAAAAAGCACTCATGTTGCTCTTATATATAATATTACATTATATATATATATATATAGAGATATATATATATATATTCTCTTTAATTCTTTATTTATGTCTATTGTTATATGTTATTTTAATATTATATTAAATATAGAACGAAAGTTTTTTTTGGACAACTGGTTGGTGCCCTCCTGGAGTTGGTGCCCTATCGGGTCGGCTGTAGCCTACAATCAAACTTAACGGTCATTTATTAAAAAAATGATTTGGAGCCACATTGTTTGATTTAATGTACGGAACTTCATATTTAATAAATGTATATGTTTTTTTTTCTCATGGCCTTTGCATTATATCATAATTTCCATTGAGTTAAAAAACTACATTTAACAGTGCATTTCAATAAATTAGAATGTCGTGAAAAAGTTTTTTTATTTATTTCAGTAATTCAACTCAATTGTGAAACTCGTGTATTAAATTCAATCTCCGCACACAACTGAAGTAGTTTTAATTCTTTGGTTCTTTTAATTGTGATGATTTGGGCTCACATTTAACAAAACCCACCAAATCCCTATCTCAACAAATTAGAATACTTCAAAAGACCAATAAAAAAAAACATTTTTAGGTGAATTGTTGGCCTTCTGGAAAGTATGTTGATTTTTTATTGTACATGTACTCAATACTTGGTGGGGCTCCTTTTGCTTTAATTACTGTTTCAATTCGGCGTGGCATGGAGGTGATCTGTTTGTGGCACTGCTGAGGTGGTATGCCCAGGTTTCTTTGACAGTGGCCTTTCAGCTCATCTGCATTTTTTGGGCCCCCCCCGTCTCTTGTTTTCTCATTTTCCTCTTGACAATACCCATAGATTCTCTATGGGGTTCAGGTCTGTGAGTTTGCTAGCCAGTCAAGCACACAAACACCATGGTAATTTAACCAACTTTTAGTGCTTTTGGCTCCGAATTCTCACTAAATCTTGATACGATTTTGCTGGACAATCTCATAGGCTGTTGTGCTCTCGGTTGGTTGTGCTTCTTGGATACACCACTCTGTGAACAGCCAGCTTCTTTGGCAATGAATGTTTGTTGCTTTCCCTCCTTGTGAAGGGTGTCAATGATATTCTTCTGGACAACTGTAAGATCAGCAGTCTTACCCATGATTGTGTAGCAATAGTGAACCAAACTGAGATACCATTTTGAAGGCTCAGGAAACCTTGCAGGTGTTTTGAGTTGATTAGCTGATTGGCATGTAACCATATTCTAATTTGTTGAGATTTTTGTTAAATGTTGTTTTGTTTTTGTTAAATGTGAGCCAAAATATCACAATTAAAAGAACCAAAGACTTAAACTACGTCAATCTGTGTGCATTTGATTTATTTAATACACAAGTTTCACAAAATGAGTTGAATTACTGAAATAAATGAACTTTTCCACGACATTCTAATTTATTGAGATGCACCTGTAGTTCCCTCTTTATGATATTTGTCAGTTCATAACATCATTTTGCATATAGGCTATTTTATGGAAAAATAAATGAAAAAAATTGTTTCATTGTTATAATAACAAAATACACATGAATAATCAATATTCAGCATACAACGTTCCAGTGCGTTTCTTGTAACAATTTTTATGCATTATTTGTCGCGATCACAGCCATTCGGTCGCTGCCCGGCAGATGCCGTCATGACGCAGTACTTCCAGCGCGTTGACGCGAGGTTACGTTCCACCAATCAGCGGCAGTTTCCGAAGCCCAGGAAAGAGCAGATGATATGGCAGCTTTGTGAGCGGCCAGGTGGAACTCGCTTTTGTTTAATCGCGTTGACAGCGGAACATGAGTACACTTTAACCCGCACGCAGCAGCGGGGGATCCGAAAATGATATACCTGATATTAATTTCTGCCTTCTCTGGGGCCATCGTCACGCTCCTTCTGCAGCTCTTACTGTTGTACCGGAGGAGCCCCGAGCCTATCGCTAGGACAGTTCAGTATGTCAAAGCAGTTCCTGATCCTGCACTGAAGGATTACTTTAGCAACCAACAAGCCGAATCAACGCAGCAACAATCAGATATCACAGCGTCTATCTCCAAACAACCAGAGGCCGCTTCTCACAAGCAGCAAGAGACCACCGTCCCAGGCAGCAGCCCCAAACAGCAGCCGTCCTCGCCACCGCCTTCATTGAGCGACCCTCGGCACACCTCCAAAGCAGAGACATGCGATTTCCTCAATGCCATATTTCTGTTCTTATTCCGCGAGCTCCGAGACACCCCAGTCGTCAGGCACTGGATCACCAAAAAGATAAAGGTAGAGTTTGAGGAGTTTCTCCAGACCAAGACCGCCGGGCGTCTGCTGGAGGGGCTCAGTCTGCGGGATTTCTCTCTGGGCAACTCGGTGCCCGTCTTCAAAACCGCCAGACTCATGAAGCCGGTGGCTCTCAATGAAGACAACATGCCAGAGGAGCTCAATTTCGAGGTTGACTTAGAATATAACGGCGGCTTTCATCTGGCCATCGATGTCGATTTGGTATTCGGGAAATCGGCTTATCTGTTTGTGAAGATGACCCGAGTGGCAGGCCGCCTGAAGCTGCAGTTCACCCGCACGCCTTTCACGCACTGGTCCTTCTCCTTTCTGGAGGACCCGCTCATAGACTTCGAGGTGAAGTCTCAGTTTGAGGGCCGTCCTCTGCCCCAGCTCACCTCCATCATAGTCAATCAGCTCAAGAGAGTTATCAAGAAGAAGCACACTTTACCGAACTACAAAATAAGGTAATGTCTCAGACGTCTTACTGCTGTAGGATTCTCGTCTGTCTCTTGCCTGAAGTTCATCTGGGGTCTCAGGTCTGAAGTGAATGTCCTCCGCTTTGGCAGAACAGTCAAAGTTAGGGTCCTGAAGATAAATGATTACAGATGATCCCAAAATTCATTCCCTGCATTGTTATTTTTCAGCTGTGATGTTGGACAGTGTTCAACTAGATATGCTTTTTTATGCTGATACCAATTATTTTTTGTTAAATAGTATGTCAAAAGACAACCAATTTTACTTTTTAAAAATGTGTTAATTATTTCTCCTGATGTTTGACACATTAAAACTGGTCAATATAAAATAAGATAAGAATGTATTAAATAATACTATGCTACTACTAGATACTAATATACTTATTATTATACATTTGTTATTGTTTTAATGTAATGATAACAGTTTCTTTTATAATAACTATTATTATTATTTCTATTATTTATGCCATAATATTTGTTCATTATTACCATCTAGACAGTTAAGCAACAAAGTCTCACTGCAGAATGAAAGACCTTTCAAACAACACATTAAGTAATTTACCGTTGTTGGATAATTTTATTTAGAGACCTCCCAAATGGTGGCAATTAATCATTAGATCCATTATTAAGTTGAAAAGTGTAATTATCTGTAAAAGATATCTCTCAAGCTATTATCTGAGCATTGCTTTGACTGCACATGAAGAGTCTCAAGAGGTTGTGAAACCAGTAGTGTGTGTTCATGTCTGAATGGTGTTGTGAAAAGTGAACAGACAGAAGTACTGTGGCACTGCAATAACTGAGCTGATTGGTAGAGTCATGTGTCGAGAACAGCAAGTGTGCTTCATTTTCCCAGGGTGAAACTGGAAATGGAGGCCATCTTCCCCATTCAATCACAATTTCCTTTACTGTGCGCATATTCCTGACCGTTAAAAGTGAAAACAACTCGGAGACTTTTGTTACTTCCTGTTTTTAGCCAAGAAAAATATACGGTCTGTGACTAAGCCACCGTTCAACCAAGCTGTGGATTGATTGCTTGCAGGATTCATCCATCTACACCTCACTGCTCTCTATTACTCAGCATTACTTGGCACACCTAAAACGTTTGTTTGCCAATAAACATTAAGACATCTCAGTGAGTGTGTGTGCTTTGAAAGTGGGAAAAAAAGTGACTGGATTTCTCAGGTATTGTAGATTCTTTAGGTTTAGCATTGTCTTTGTAAGTCAGCAGGTGCACAGAATGGTCTTTGCTCATCAGAAATGTTGTTATTTGCTCATCAGTTACATTGCTGGTTTTTGTTGACATACTGTGTCTGTGTACAATTGATATGAACATGTGCAAATCACAAAGTCAAACAGCATTGAGCACCACCCTTTGATTTTTATCCATTAAGTTAGTTGTAGTGTCTGTAGAAGGCACAAACAGTGAGATAAATTTAATCTGTGTCAAATGGTGCATTTGAACTTTGACCCCACACAGCTGGGATTGTGAGTGGTGAATTAGATCACTGCGCTCTCTGTTAAACGTCACATGCACTTAACTATTGATTAGAGTGTCTTAATACTAGTACGGAGAGTTTAGACTTCATCAGAGACTTCTTTTCATAATGTTTCTCTCTTTCCTTTGTATTCAGCATCCTGGCATTGATGCCGTGCCCTCTGGTATACACCATAAGGACACGTGCTGCAGAACTAAAGAGTTCTAGTCATCACAGCACACAAGCACAGCCGGCAGCAAACTTACTGAAGCTAAACGCTTTACATTACCCAAAGGGAAAGAACTTCTCAATGTTGTGAGAGATTAAATGACACACTCATTTTCTCAGTATTGGCATCTTCCCAAAAGTCGGAATCACTTCATTGGTGTTTGAGATTAGATATTTTTTTCTCTTTATGTGTGTGGATGGATACAGCACTCATGCACTAGTCATGTTTTACCACCTCGGAGTTTAATGGTGTTTGTTTTAGGGCTGAGATGAAAAGTACTTACTGTTTAATTTGTCACGTGGGAGGTGACGTTAAGGAGCTGACAATATTCTCTTTAAAACAAGTGTGTGAGTGGGAACTTTGTTTAAAAAGCAGACAGCATGGCCCAGGGACAAAACAAGCGGGCAGGCCACAATCCGTTTCAGTCGTCCCTGTGTGGGATGAAAGTGTCACAGATGGAGGAGGTGTTCAGAACAGGACAAGTGTGTGTGTGTGTGTGTGTGTGTTTGTGTATGTGGACAAAACTGCCAGAGACTTGAATTATGTAGTGGGGTTTTTTAATATACTGTGACAATAAATATGGGATGACGAATCAGTAGATTTGCTGTATTTCTGTATTTTAGATGGCTGTCTTGTGCATCACCAGGGTGAAAAAAAGATTGACTTGGTGATTATAGTGATGCTTGTGGCGAAAGTTGAAATGATTATTGGAAAGGATGAGATAACTTTTTTTAGGGTTCTGTTTTTTGGAATCGTACCCATACTGCAGTTTTCTATTTGAATATATTTTAAATTGTAATTTTTTCCTGTGATGGCAAAGCTGAATTTTAGTAGCCTTATACAGTTTTCAGTGTCACGTGATCTTTCGAAATTCTCCAATATGCTTGAAATTCTGCTGCCTCAATTCCTACACTATTTATTTTGCTTACTTCGCCTACCTGCCTTTATATTAAAAAAAATCTTCACACCCCCTTTTACTGCACTTACTATATTTACTGTCTTCCATTTAATGTATCCTTATTGATTAAAAATATTGTCTAAAACTCAGTGACACCACCTTTTTTGATTAAATGGTTTCTGTATTATGTAGTTTATGAGGTCAAGTCTCACGGTGTCTGTGAGAAAATAAATAAGTGATACTTTCGTGCAACGCTACCCTCTCTTTGGTCGGCAGCCTTCTCTACGGACAAGTACACCAATAATCTGGTATGTTAAACATTTTATATTAAATTACTAAAATGCAAAATACTTTTGACTTTTTGGACCATTGCACATTTTACATAAACGCTGCATTTGCACTGATTCAGTGAGTCAATGTAAAGGGCATTTTCATGCAGGGAAATATTCTTTCCTCAGCAAACACCTTCTGTTATTGTGTAGAGGACAGCCTGTTATGCTTATCCAGCTCCTTTGTCCAAATGTAGATCTTAACAGTCCTCAAAAGCAGGATGACAGGAGGTCTTAACTCTGTTTAAAGTGAAATTGCCATCTTTATCTGGCAGTGTCATTAGAGATATGTCAGATACAATGTGTGTAAAGAACAGAATTAACCCACTATGGCTTACTGTTGAATGCTGAGTAATACTTGAAATAAAATAGTCTAAACTAAGTATAGAAATGTTTATTATAAGCTATTCAGTGTACAGGAGTCCTGCTCTCTGTACCTGTGGGGGTGTTTATAAAACCCAAGACAGTATGACGTCATCTGGTGCATCCTGGATGGGTTCCATGTCACAGATGGGCAAAACTTGAAAGTCAGAAATGTGCATTTGTTTATATGCGTTTACTTGTTCTTCAGGCATTACTGTTTCTCAGGATGTTGTAATTAGGGAACAAATTGAGAAGGTTTCTCCCTTCCCATCATTAGTGGTTCTGTTATCACAAATAAATTATGAATGATGTTCTCAGATGTTGGATATATGGTGCGGTGCACGTGCATGTTGTGTGTGCGTAAGAATGTGTTTTTGTGATCTCTAACGATTAACCCGTACAGTTCTCCGGTTACACCAGTTGATGTCATGTCTGGTGTGTTTGCGTGTCTAGCTGTTATTGATATATGACACCTTCTGTTCTCAAAGATGGAGCGACTCTGTATGATTGGTCAGTACAGTCCCAGTTGGGGTGTTGATCTGTACAAAAGAGTTACTGAGAGGCCCCTATCAGCTGCATGCCCTTGAGCGAGGATCTGGACAAATTTTCCTGACTGTGTTGATTTAATGGTCCAGTTCCTCAGAGGCATTAGAGAAACACATTCTCAGTAGAAAAAGACACAGCGTTCAATCCATCCATCCATCTGTGTGACAGTGATGGAGTTTGGCTTTTTAAATGCCCCTTGCTGGAGAAACTGTCAGCTGCACTTGTTTGAAACTGTCAGCTTACAGCTTCTTCCTGTGGAGCACATTCAGAGCAAACAGGAATTGATGTGTCATGATTAACTAGTAACCTAGATTTAAAGTGAGATGCCATTTTTGTTTGCATAAGTGTATGACGAGCACTGACTGAAATCACCAGCTCCAGATCTGGATTAAGGACACATAGTTTGCGACTCATTTGTATTTGCTGAAGGACGAAGAACCACAAAAAGGTCAATATTGTAAGCATTCCCTTGGCAGTAAAACATACATTTTTGGTCTGCCCAATTTCATGAGACAGCCATGTTTGTCTGGACAAACTTTGAAGGACTTGTTTTGTAAGATGGACACATTTTTCCCTACACAAGTACTGTTAAATATTCTCTTATATACTATAAGAATGCCAAAAATTGTTATCAAATTAAGTTTGAGAAACCTAGTAGCACATTATTTGGATATTCATAAGAAAAGCTATATTGTTTTGTCTGTGAAACAACCATTAATCTATTTCAGATATGGATGCACACCGCACAATATATCGATACCACATTGGTAACTGGCCAGTATTAGAAATTATGTTTTAATATATTGCATAGTGGATATTTAATTGTGCTTGCTTATTTCCAAAGGCTTTAAAATATTTTTTTTGTTTGGTATCAGCCAGAATTAATAAAGGACTTATCAAGAAAGGCCAGCTAAGAACTATTAAAAATTGTTGTCATAAAATCTAAAATATATTAGGGATTTCTAATTAATTAATTAACTTTTGCTTTATGTCCCCTATTATTACCATTAGGTTACCATCTTGCACTTGCACTTAGGTTAAACTTTAAAACCAGTGATAATTTACTAACACTGCCATGTGTGAATATCCATTTCATAATGTATATTATAATGTAGTGATGATGACTAAATTCACTGGCATTTAAAAGTGACTGACTTTAGTTCTTGTTGTTTTCGTTTATTTAGACAAAATAGTGTACAATTTAAATATATAGACTATTTATTGATTTTCAGGAATATCATGAAAAGGACAAACAGTAGATATAGGTTTTGCTTCGTTAACTGTGCCTTTTCACATTGAAAGGACATCTTTGAGTGATCTCTCAGTGACTCAGTTTTACATTCGTCATCTGTGACTGTGCAGTGCGCATTGTGGCCGTCTCAGATCATCAGCAGTGATTGACTTGACCGTGATGGAAACTTATACCTCATTCTCTCTTCTTCCCCTCTCTCCATGTCTCTAAAGTCCACTTATGTAAATGCTCTTCCGAAAACATCTGCTGTGCTTCCGTTTGAAGAACGTGCTTACAAATACATGTAATTTTACATCCCCCTCTCACGATACGCATATTCTGTCTCTTTCTCTCTCTAGACTTAGAGAAAGCCTCAGCAGTGCATTTAAAAAATAGTAACCTGTCCTGAGCCAGATGGCACTGTAACATCAAAATGCACCTCTTCGATCATTTCAGCCATGTTTCATCTGACCACTGAGGTGATTAAACCTCGTATCTCAAAATGTAAACTTGCAGGGAAGGAGCTTCTGTGTACATTAGCAAATACAGTCAGGCCAAAGTTCAGCTGGGATGAAATCCCTTTATTTTCACCTTCTCATGCCCTCTTTATGAATAGAACATCAGAGGCTAGAGAAAATGATCAGTTTTGTAATCACTTTCATTTGATTACATCACGCAAACTCCTGGGAAAATACAAACATTCCTAAGCACCATTTCCAGAGATATTAATTACATTTAGCTTCTGTTTTGTACTCTACTAAGGCCTGAAAATTCCATTTTATTTGTAGATTTGTGTAAATTAGGGTTGCATATTAAAATTTTGGCTGATGCAGATGACAAAAAAAAAATCATGTTGTGACTCCTAATCAATAAATACCCTGTACTATTTTGTCTAAATAAATAAAAAAGGCACTAGAAATTAATCGTTTTGAATACTACAAGTAAATTTAGGTATCACAAGTGTGCAGTATAAAAATAAACCTTTATTTTGAGATTTACTAAAGTTTTTTTTCTTCATTATTAGTGTTTTTTTTCAAGATTAAGGGGGTGTTTGAAAGGTAATCTAAAGGTTAAAATAAATAAATAATTAAAAAAAGTAATACTGCCAAAAGTCAGTATGGTACTCATATTGTGCATCCATAATGTAAATTGCATTTTATGACAAAGTTTGTAATTGATTCTTAAATGCCCTCTCCTGATAACTATTATATCTGTAATTTTCAGATGTTATCAAATGAAATACTCATTGTGCAGTTACGTTGCAGTGTAAAACAGGCACATTTTTTTGCAGACAGTTCACAGAACACACACTATAAGCTCCTAGCGCTTTCACCCAATTGGCCAAGTCATACGTTTCTTCCTGCTGCACATAAAAGCAAAGCTGATTTGGTTTGTCCTCAGTGACCTGGCTGTGGTGAATATGAGATATTTAGAGAGGTGCTGGTGATATGAGTGGGTTTTAATCCGGTCAGCAGCACATCCCCAGTCAAAGACACAGCAGGTGTGTTTGTGTGGCTTATATAAACTTTTATTGCACTCATCTCTTACTGTATAACTCTTATATACTGTTTTTATTCTACTAATGACTGTTAGACGCTGATTAAAACATGTATGTGGACTATAAAACCTAATTTACTGACATTTACTTTCACGGTCTATCAAAAATATATTACTTGCATTATTAATTATGCATTATAATTAATTATGCATTGTTAATTATGTTAAATGACTGAAGACCGTCATATTCTTATATAATCTAACTGAGGTGTGCGTGTGAGTATTTGACTGTGCCTGTTTCAAATGAGCATGTGTGTTTGTAGTTAACCAAGAAATTTCCTGTGGTTTCTGAAAGACTTTTCAGATATGGCAGAAATCTGTAATGTAATGCAATTATTGCACCATTTGATTAATGACTTAAATGGGAAATGTTTTTAACTGCTTACACTTAACACTTAAAGAGTACAGACTACAGAGTAAGATAGATGGTGATAGGTGGGATAAGGCCTTCACAGTCGATAGTCGTTTGCTGGCCTTTTTCCCTTAGAGATGCTTACCGCAAGTATTCTCACACTTCTGCTGGAAGCCCTTGAAAGTACTTTAAACAGCAAAGTGTTTTGCCATACAGGTTAAGTGTTCTTCATTTCAGCTCAGTGAAGTTCATCCCCTTGAAGAATATCTTCTGTATAATATATATTGAAAAGTACACAGGATGCTATTGTAAAAACAATGATAACAGTGTTCCTACTACTTTTCCTATAGCAAGAGAGCCATAAAGTTTCCTCAGAATGACTTAGTGTAATTAAAGTTATGCTTAAACCTGTCATGCTTTATAATTGAACTCTTTTGGCCATATATGTAACAATGGATTCACGCAATAACTTTATATTGCCTGTGAGATAATTACTGCTGTTAATATACACTGGTGTGTGCTTGTAACCGCTTACACTTGGCTTAGACTGCAAGGTCCAGACTCTATAGGCATTGCAAGCTTGTTTCTGTGAGCTGAGCGAGTGTTGTATTTTTAATGCTGCAGGCTGGCTATGTTCCTGTAACGGTGTTGGTGGTAAGTGATAGGGCTGCGCTCAATGCCCTGTGTGTGCTCTGGAACAAACTGAAGTCATGTCCTGCAATTAAGCAGCTGGGAAATGGAGAGCGAGGAAGGGGCACAATGTGAGTGTTACCATACCAGATCTTGTTCCTAGAGCTTTGTCCTCTCGACAGGAAGGAAGTAGAATCACTGAACTGCCCGTTTGAGTCACACAACATTTTAGACCCCGTTTACACCATTGTTATTTTAATGTTATTTATATGAGATTGTGGTGTTTATTAATATTTTGAATGAGCTTTAATTGTTATATTTTCATATTTATATTTTAATTTTAGTTAGTTTTTTTGGTTCTTTGTTTTATTATTTTTTTTTTCGTACTTCAACATCAGCTTTTATTTTAGTTATTTGCAAGGCAACATTTCTAATTTTCTTACATCTTTAATTTCATATTTTTTGTTTATGTCAGCTTCATTTAACAAAAACAAGTTAAGTTAAGTTTTATTTTGAATTACCAAAGCCAACAACCAAAAGCTGTCCACTTGTAAATGGCTCATCCAAGATGGGGGTGAAAATTGTTTTTGGGGTTTAAAACAAAAAAACAATTTGTATCTTTAGGTTAACAGCAGAATCGCATTTTACATAGTTTTAGGTGGTTTAAGTAGTTCATAAGGGAACTCCATGGTCACTAATACATCTCAGGCTTTAATTTAGAGCAAGGAAACATTTTCAAAATGTAGTCTTTCAAATCCCCTCCTGCTGGAAAGGGTCGAGCTGCTCTCGGAAACCCCTTTATTTAATGTTTCCTATATTTCCTGTTGTGTAAGTGGCTGGAATAGAGAGGACAGATGAGTTGTTGTAGTGATGAAGAGACAAAATTGAATGAAACTAAGCAACACAGACACAAAAACGCTCTGTTTTTTTTTTTTTCATGCTTATTTTTTTTGGCATAAAAGATATCACTGGTACTGTTGATAAGATCTCTTGAATGCTGAGACATGCATGTATTGTACACACACAGGCTTCGTTTGCACTGTGCACATTGTTTTTGATAGTGATTTTTTTCTTCTCAAAGCATTATGTCCATGTGACTCCACTAAATCGTGTCTTAATCTCAGGATTTTGCTTTTGAAAGCCTCATTAGTGTTTACATTAGAGGAGTTAATGAAATTGCTTTTTGTCTGTTTGTGTGGTTTAGAGGAGTGTTTCATTTCACTTTGACCTCCTTTGTGAAAGCATGTGATTTTGTTTAATTTTTTCCCCCAGGGAAATAGCAACTTCACCCAGCATGCTTAAAGTTGTTCAGAGATCTGAAATGTTTAGATATCAGCAGTTTGTGTTCTCAGAATATAAACACTCATACAAAGTCCTTATATCCTCTATTATCTATTAATGATCGTGTGAAGATTTTATGGGTCATGCATAAATCCTAATGATTGTTTTTGAAAATTGGCCATTCCTTAGCCTGTTTCCATGGCGATTTGTATGATAAGGCAGAAAAACAATCTGTCTGGAGTTTCAGAAAAAGGCCAATGAAGCAATTTCTGAGACTGACAGGGTTTATATATTTTGTACCTCACAAGGGCAAATCGGAGGGCTTTGTATATGGAGAGAGAGAAAGACATTTCCTGTTTTAGGAACACTAATCTCTCAGGTTATTATTAGCAGTAAAGAGTCCTGAAATAGCACAGAACCACTCTCTCAGAGGAATGCTGCTAAACTCTATCAGTGCTGCATTCTGCATGAGGAATCACCCTGTTTTTAAAGGGGTCCTATTATGCTCTTTTACAAAGTCTTGATTTTGTTTTGGGGGTGTACTCAAACTAGGCTCTCATACTAGGTTGTTCGAAAAACACATTATTTTTCACATATTTTACATTATTACAACACCTCTCTCCCCAGTCTGGCATGAACGACTTGAATAATTCCTGTATCAAATGAAGGCCCGCCTTCTGAAATACGAAATGTGCTGTGATTGGTTAGCTGGGCCAGTGTGTGTTGTGATTAGTTAGCTGGGCCAGTGTGTGTTGTTATTGGCAGCACTCGGCTTCCCCTTACCATAGCCGCCTGCGAGCTTCAGTGTAAATATTGCGTCAAAATCAAATCAATTTGAGCTTGATTTAAACCCGGATGATTGTAACCACTCTAAGTTCGTCTGCCTTGGGAAAGCTAGCGTGTCTCCGACATAGTGATGACACTCGTTGCCTTCTCTAGTGCAGCTCAACCAGGTCTCGTCCCATTCGTCGATATTTGTGATATCACAAATTCCAGAAAATATGCGTTGTAGTCCAAACGAGTCGTTCGTTGTAGTTTTTGAAAAGTGATTTCTGTTAAATAAAATATCTCCTTTTGAATTGGACTTTGAGCTTTGTAACTTTGCAGATCTTTTTTATGCTCAAACAGCAACATTACAGATTAACTAAAGTTGAAAAAGTGAAAAAGCATAAATAAGACCCCATTTAATAGTCCTTTTTCAGTCCCGTTTCACTGCCAGTTATGATCGAACACATGATATAGACACATTTTATCACGTGGACAGTTATTTCATTTTGAAACTAATGCTTACTAAATGTTGTAAGTTTTAAATACTTGTAATACTTACAGCACATTTATGCACAAACAGACTGAGGATGATCAGTCACACTCCAGAATGCTGAATTAAGAGAACTCTTTAAGAAAGAAGAATCTCCCATTACTAAACCATTTAGTTCATATATTTGGACTAAATAAATATATGGGAAACTCTTTAAAAGCATCTTGAGTGAGCAGGTAAATGAAGAGGAGGAAGCTGCAGATGAGTTTTTTCCCTGTTGACTTTCGGATCCGTTTCTCTTCATTTCATAACCTTTTTTGGTGTGGGAAAAAAAGTGACTTCACAGATGATATAAGAGGAACTGAGTCTGGGTGTTTCACAGCTGAATTGCATGAAGTCACTCATTAGGAATATTTTGACAATGATGATGTAAGGGGTTGCATGAATCGGACACAGAATAGGGCCTAAAGTTTTAATCTGAAGTGGTTAACTTTCTGAAAATGCCAGCATTAGGAGGTTTGAATTTTATATGAACTGTTTTCATTTTTTATTTTATTTATTTATTTTAAATAATACTCAGATTATCATGCTGGGTTGATCGCTATGTTAGAAAAACTACTAGTTTTCACAAAAAAACAACAACAGGAGATGCCAAGGTGTACTTAATTCATAGAAACTGCTGGGTAATGAGTAGTAGCAGTGAAAGTGAGACCTCAAGCAAAGGCGTAAGATTTAATTTTACCTTGGAGTCTGACATTTAACATCATAGTTTTCACTTTAGTTTTGCTTGAAAGCCTACCTGTCTGGTTTTTAAGCCCTGAAAGCAGCAGTATTTAACTGAAGCCGCCCCTCAAGTCTTTGTGTGGAAGGAACACACAAACACCACACTACACACACACACACACACACACACACAACACATCTAGCTGAAATGCTTGTTTTTCCGGTAAGGGTAGAGTGAATGGCTTAAACACACCCAAAATGACCGTTGATTTGCAAACGTTTCCTGTCGACCTCACGATTCAAGTCGTGACTTACTGTTTTGCAATAATGAACTCGGGGCCAGAATTACTAACAGCTTGCACCCGCACAAACCCTCGATGAAAAGGTGTGGACAGTTTTTGCGATTGACCTTATTATTGCATATGCATTTGTCGGAATTTCCCTTTCAGACATTTAAGGGAGGAGAGTGTGAATCATGCAAGGTTTGCGGTTGTCAACTTACTATATGTGCACTATTTATCCCCCCCCCCCCCCCCCCCCCCACTTGACATGGCTGTGATAGTTGGTCATTTGTGGTGCTCTTTATAGATTGCATTGGTCATTATGGAAATGAGCTGGATGTGTTTTACGCTAAATTGCTCTTGTTTAGTAAATCTGGCCTTTAATGTGTATAAAGCAAGGATTATTACTGCCAGATTATTGGTTGTCTGATGATTTTGTCTGTTTTTGATCTACAGGTACAAGCCCTTTTTTCCTTTCCAAGTGCAGCCACCGCTGGCATCGTCATGTGGCCTGGACATCTCCATCCGAGACACACTATTGGTGGAGGGGCGTCTACGTGTCACACTTGTTGAATGTAGCAGGTAGGGCAGATTTCTGTTGCTGTGTGTGACACAATCAACATTTGCCTTTCAATCTTTTTTTGATCTTTTTGGGCAAATTAAATATTGGAGGTTAGTAAATACACTTGATTAGGTAACAATAGTAATAATAATAATAATGCACTGCCATTAAAATGCTGGCCAGTGTAAGCAGATGGTTATTTATGTTATGGTCGATATTAAACTTCTGTGCTGTTTTGTCCAAGTAATATTTAAAATAAAACCAGTTATTTTAATGATACAAGTGAATTTAGGCATCACAACATTGTAATGTACAGAATGAAAATTTCATATTCATTTTAAGATTTGGTACATATTTAAATATAACGGTGTTATTTAATTATTGGTGTATTTAAAAACTGAAGTGCTCACTTTAAGCGAGTATTAAATGAAGGCAATTGGAATTCAACCAGAAAATAAGATAAATTATCTTGCACAGTTGAATATTTAAGCACAGCTGGTCTTGTGTCTCTTGTGCAGTTTTCAGTGTCATCCCAGATCAGGCATATTAATATGGAGACAGATCAGCCTCAAAAATAACACATTTGCAAAACAAAATTCATAAATGCACAGCACAATTTACATTTACAAAATCCGATTAGTAAATTCAAAACACAATTCATAAATAAAAAAAAAGCATAAATATTTCCGTCCCACATGCTCACAAACTGCATCCTTCCTAATAAATTAAATGTTACCCACAAATATTAATCTCAAGTTTCTGAATAATTTCCATCACACGTTATGATGATGTTTACATGGCTTTAGGGATCGTTAAAATCTGCAGTTTGCAAATCGCACATGTGCGTGGACTGCGTGAATTTTGTTGTGTGGGTATTTTTGAGAACCTTCCTGGCCAGGTATATTCCATAAATATCTTTTTTTGATGATGTTCCGTTCAGCCCAATCGTGGTGAGCTTTTATCCACCAATCAAAAACACTCGTTACTGAAGCAGAACCAAGAAAAAAAGGGGCTCAACTCTGTGCTTGTACTGTTGCATTGTTCCATGATCAGGTCCTTTGATGTAAAACATTTTAATGGGCAGTGTTTGGCAAGTTACTCTGAAAATGTAATCAATTTACTGATTACTCCTTTTAAAAGTAATTGTTACTGTTCTGATTACTTTATTTCGAAAGTAATTAGTTACATTACTAGTTACTGTTACTTTTTTCTCCATTAAATTTATGAAATCCCAGCATACACGCTCCCGATAAGTATTTGTTATTAAAGCATCAACATTCACAGAACACTGTTATTTTAACTAAAGCAAGCGGCTGCTGAGTGCATGGTTTGGTATTGTAATGACCCGGCAGTGAGCGCTAGTAGCCAGGTGCATTATGGGTATTTGTTTAGAGTTGATTTATGTGTTAATTAAGCAAGATGGTTGGGTCTTTGCGTTAGCAATGTTATTTGTGTTGATGTTCAAGTTAGTTCGGGTGGGTTTGGTTCATTTACTGCCTTGTTATAAAAAGTGTGGCTGTCACCGTCATGGAGAGAGATGTGTAGGGGAGGCACTTGGCAATATGGCCTTGCCTGTGTATGATCTTATTCTGTGTTCAGAATAAAAGGAGAAAGATGACAGTACTCCCATCTGCTTGTATGTTCTGTCTGTGCTTCTGTTCACAGAGACGTTTAGGGTCGTGCGGTTTTTATGGGACGCAAGTGTTGGCGGTTTACAATAACCAAATTAAAAGTCTCGACGTGTCGATGCTAGCATCCTTTTAGCAATAAGCTTAGCAACAGTTTTGTAGCCTATCTTAGCTCCAGTTAGCCACACGTTCTATAGAACTGCACGTTGTTACAGTATGACAGAATGCCAGCAAAGAGTGCTGCATTTATAATCTCTAAAATACATCTCAGTTCATCGCAATCTCACATATCTCTGTTATAACACAATAAATATATGTATAATTAATCTTTCATAATGTCTACAATTCGTGTGTTATAATGAGAGGATTCGTGAGCACGCATATTTCAGCACTGCATTGCTCAACGCTGCAAACACGTTTTATAGCCTAAATAGAAACTCTGCATACGCTTGCACCTGTTAATCGTTTATATTTTATATTAGTTCATGTAGCTTTTGTGCAATAGATGAATAACAATTTATTTGTTTTAGATATTTTATGTTTAGATATTTCTATTTTGTGGGAGTCCCGTGAATCATTTTATTCTCCCGCATCCCGCACACACACGAGTCTCTGCACTCGCCTATCAAGTCTTGTCCCGCAGGAGCAGGTCTCTAATCCACTGGCACTTGACTCGACAGTGCGTGTGCTACATCTTTTACAATCTAGATAAAAAGCATAAAACACTGCATTCTGTCAGCAATGTAACGCGGCAGTAACGTATAGAGACCTCGGCTTGTAACTATACTCTAATTACTATTTTGAAAATTATAACGCATTAAATTACTCCGTTACTAAAAAAGTAATCAAATTACAGTAACGCGTTACTAAGTAATGCGTTACTGCCCAACACTGTTAATGTGTATTATTTTTTTAGCACCTGATTACAATTTTTACAAAATCACATTATGATTTATATCATTCGCAACAAAATACAGCTACCCGATTAGCCTGCTGTCTTATACACCAAAGTTGCACATACCCTGTTTATTCAGCTCAATCTGTAATGTTATCAAATAAGTGTTAAATGTCCAGATATTTCATTTAATAACAACAATTATGTATTTGTTCTGTTGTTGTTGTTTTTAGTAGTAGTAGTATCAGGTTCGCAATAACTTTTGATCAGGCATTAAAAACAGCTATCACCACCGAAAGGAGATTTCGAACACACAGCGGAGAGATTTAGCACGGAGGATGAAAACCAAACTCAACGAGTGAGTAAAGTCATTTTTTTATCTGATGGCATTTTCTTATGATTAAAGGTTGTTTTAGTTAATTAAGTGTGCAGTGTAACGTTGTTAGTCCATGCCAGCTTTCTTATATTATAACTGGTGTATGTAGGAACACTTTAGTAATCACAGGAAGAATGGGTAAAACAACGATTTCGATGCTAAACTATTGCATAATTTTAAATACGATTTGTAGTCAGTGGGTTCTAAAGTTACCATTGCGACCAGCTATAATCATAAGAAAATGCCATCAGATATAAAAACGACTTTACTCACTCGTTGAGTGTGGTTTTCATCCTCCGTGCTGAATCTCTCGGCTGTGTGTTCGAAATCTCCCTTCGTGGTGATAGCTGTTTTTAATGTCTGATCAAAAGTTACTGTGAATCTGATACTACTACTAACAACAACAACAACAGAACATGTTACATAATTGTTGTTATTAAATGAAATTTCTGGACATTTAACACTTATTTGATAACATTACAGATTGATCTGAATAAACAGGGTATGTGCAACTTTGGTGTATAAGACAGCAGGCTAACCGGGTAGCTGTATTTTGTGCGAACGATATAAATCATAATGTGATTTTGTAGAAATTGTAATCAGGTGCTAAAAAAAAGAGTACCCACTACAATGTCTTTACATCAAGGACCTGATCATGGAACACTGCACAGTACAAGCACAGTGTTGAGCTTCTTGAGTCTGTTCAGTAAAGAGTGTTTTGATTGGTGGATTAAAAGCTCACCGCGATTGGCTGAACGGAACATCCTCCAAAAAAGATATTTATGAATCTTAACCTGCAAGGAAGGTCTCAAAAATACCACACAACAAATTCAAAGCAGTCCACGCACATGTGACGATTTGCAAATGCAGATTCAACGATCCATAAATACATGTAACATCATTCATAAATGTGTGATGGAAATTAATTCAAGTAATTTATATATACATATTTGTGTAAATATTTTTAATTTATTTAGGTGAGATGCATTTGTGTGAGCATTTGGGGAAGTATTTATGCTTTTACTTGTGTATTTATGAGTTGTGTTTTGAATTTACGAATCGGATTTTGTAAATGTAAATTGTGCTGTGCATTTATGAATTTTGTTTTGCAAATGTGTTATTTTTTAGGCCGATCTGGCTCCATATATTAAAGTAACATTTTTATTGCTAGCCTCTATTTTGTAGGTAAGTGAATTTACACCTGCCTTTGTTTTCTTTAATTCTCTTTACTCATACGTAGTTCTTCAAATTAGTAGCACATATAAAAGTATAGTACAAAAAGATTTATATAAAGAGTCTGAAATCATTATAAGTGTCCGTTCAGGGTAGTTCAGTTCAGTTTTCTTATTCTTTTGGGATACAACACTCATAGACAGCCATAACATTCTAAGCCAATGAAATTTGAAATGGCCTGGTTGCAAGCTGTTGTGTTTGAAAACACACACACACACACACAATGCAACGAAAACTGTATTCTTCTCACCATTGTGTGTCTTTGTGTTTTTGTCAGATTATTAACAGACTTCAATAGTGTTTATAATGGGCTTTCTATTAATAATGCAGAGCCTTTGACAATTACAAACCCAAGTCAACCCTGATGTGTATACATACACACCTACACACACACACACACATGCCACATAATTTGTAGTCTGCACACTGGATCTTGAGGGTTTTGTAAACTTGCTGTTAAATAGCCTTCCAGTGTGTGTTTGCAAGGGCCAGTTTATGTCTCAACTGTGCAGGGCTTTTCCACCAACAGAGGGCAACAGTGGACTATAACTTGATCAGGGTTTACAACGGGGTGACCAGTCATGCTTCTGGAGGGCCTGTTGGGTTTTGCTTGTTGAGGATTGTTTAGTTATGATTGGAGCTCAACTTTGCAGGAAGGAGGCCCTCCAGGAGCAGGATTGGCATCACTGCCTTAGTTACAAATGTGGTGAAATTTATATTTATTTATTATTGGAGAAAGCGTCACATTTTTTTTATCAATACGCAGAAAGCAATATAGTCTGGTCATGCTTTTCCTTCTTACCTTTTATGTATATCACAAGGCTTTAATAATCTTTACATCTGTTCTTAAGTATTATATTTTTATATTTTGTAATGCATTTACACTATCATTCAAAAGTCTTTTCACTACCATTCAATAATTAAAAAAAAAAAAGCTCACCAAAGCTGCATTTGTTTGATCAACAATACAGTAAAACAGTAATATTTTGAAATAATAATAGTAAAATAAGTTTATATATCCAGTTAATTTAATGTATATTAATATAATACAAATTTTCAAAACCAATTTTTCAATGTTTTGATGAATAAAAAAAAATAAAAAACAGCATTTACTTGAAATTTTTAAAGCCATAAATCTTTTTAATGCTTGTAATGAAAATGTTTGTTAGCTCTAAAATACGTTAGCCAGCAGATGGCAGTAGTAGCTTTATAAACGGTCATTTGAACTCAATGACTGTTGATCAGGTTTCAGAGCTAGATTTGCCCTATTCTATTTTCTTTTGATCACAGCATTATTTGTTTGTGTGAACACATATTCAGTTATTGTATATAATGTACTGAAATATACTGGTATTTTAAAATGAATAAAAATGACTTTGTTTTTTCTTTCTCTGTGTTCTCTCTAAAGGTTGTTTATCCTGGGTTCATATGAAAGGGAGACATATGTTCACTGCACCTTAGAGCTCAGTTCTGATGAATGGCGGGAAAAAACTCGCAGCTCCATTAAAGAGGTACACGTTACATGTCCTGCTGCCCTGCTGCATGTGTTTCTCTCTGCCTGAGGGCGCTGCACATGCATAAACACGCATGTTTGATATGCCTTAATAAATCGGAGTGTCTATTTACACTAAGTGCAAATAGCCCACCTTGTTGGCAAAGGCTATTTACACTAGCTCCACCCACAAACGTGTGATAGGGCTAGTCAACACTATAAAAGAAGGCTGTCGGTTGTTAGCTCCGGTGACGTAGACGTAGTCTTTTTTTTTTTTGAGGCGATCGACCCGGGTTCGAATCCGCCTTTTGCCGAACTTTTTTTTTTTTCCCTTTTCACATCTCCTATCACATCGGAAAGGCATTTATTTTCAATAAAAATGAAGGAAATAATCAAAAAGTTGAAAATAAAGTATTGGGTAGGTGTAGGGAGGGCTTTATTGTCCCAATAAGGTGGCATCCATTTAATAATTTGATTTAAAGTGCCCCTATTATGGGTAATGAAAGGTTCATATTTTGGTTTTGGTAGTCCCCAACAACAGGTTGACATGCATGCAAGGTCAAAAAACACTTTGATTGTCTTATAATATGCATTTATTTTTACCTTACTTGCTCAACGACTCCCAAACGATTCGCTCAACGATTCATTTTTCCAAACCCCTCCTTTGCGTGACGCTAATCTGCAGTGATTGGTTCTGATTGGTCTCATTTTCATTTCATTATGCCTGTAATGCTTGATAAAGCAGCTTTTGTGAGCGCAGTGCTGCTTTGTGTACAGCTTTATCGGGGAAACAGCTATTTTACCGCTCCAAAAGCGGCACCTAGTGGCAAAGAATGAATTTGCATTTTCATTCAGACCAACGCGAAAAGACCAACAAGTGGACAGGCAATATGTTAATGTTTCATGTTGACGTCAACATGAAACGTCTTGGGATTCGTTTTAAAAACGACTCGTTTCAATGATTCAGAGTCGACTCTTTCTTTTGAGAGACAATAACTTTATACACGGTGCACTTTCAGATTTAAAACTTTGCAGGATGTTTTCATGCACTAAGAGCTGTGTTACACACTGCATGAAATGTAATTTTCAAAAATCCATAATATGGGCACTTTAAATAAATTAAACAACTAAAAGTGATTATTGCTACCTTTTTATATGTGACTATAATACTGGATGTGCATATAATTGCCCTATTTGCCAATAATTAGTATAACTAAACAGAAAATCCTACTATTTTAACATAGTGTAAATAGAATCTATCGCTATTTGTACTTAGTGTAATAGCATATTGTTAAAAATATGCTATGTGTACTTAGGGTGTACTCACACTATGCGTTTTGAACCGTGCCCGAGGGCTTTTGTCCCTCAAAGCCTGGTTCGTTTGACTAGTGTGAGCGCTCCGTGCCGTGCTCTGGCGCGGTTCGTTTAGCTGGCCCTGGCCCTGTTGGAAGAGGTGGGCCAGGGCACGGTTCGGTTGGGCTCGGGCGCGGTACGCATGCAGTGTGAGCGCTAACCGCGCCGGAGCGCGGAACAGATCCAATTTTGTGTGCGCTACTATCATCATTACGACCGCAAACATATTCTATTACTACTACTACACTACACTTTTCAATTAATGTAATTCAATCAAGTATATTTAGGTTTATAATCGGTCTGGTTCTCACCTTATTGATGAAAAGGAATTGTAGTTTGCGAGTAAAGCTGCAAATTATTTAATTAACGCCAGCTGCCTCCGTAATAATTCTCTGATACATACAAGTGAAAATCAACTTAAATTATAATTTAATAAGCGTGCTCCGGCCCGGAAAGTTTAGTGCAAGTGTGAGTGCAGGCCAGCGGGGAGTGGGAAGGGGGGATAATCGCGCTCTGGCTCGGTTCTACTCACACTAGGCACGGTTGCCTTGAACCGAGCCCAAGCGCGATTATCCCCCTCCCCACTCCCCCGCTGGCCTGCACTCACACTTGGAATTAAAAAAAATCTTAAAATATATTTATTAATTTATTATTTATTTTTTACTCACACTAGCACTACACTTTCCGGGCCTGAGCACGCTTACGTCATGTGCGAGATAACGGAGAATGCCACTTTCGCTAATATTCTACCTAATAAATGTGTAATTTATGTCGTGCCTTGATTTTCACTTGTGAGTATCAGAGAATTATTACGGAGGCAGCTGACGTTAATGATAGAATTTGCAGCTTTAAATCGCAGACTACAATTCCAATTCATCAATAAGGTGAGAACTTGATTGAATTACATTAATTGAAAAGCGTAGTGTAGTAACAGAATATGCTTGCGGTCGTAATGATGACAGTAGCGCACACAAAATAGTATCTGTCGTGCTCCAGCGCAGTTAGCGCTCACATTACATGCGTACAGTGCTCTGGCCCACCTCTTCCAACCGGGCCAGGGCAGGCACGGAGCGCTCACACTAGTCAAACGAACCGGGCTTTGGGGGTCAAACGCGCTCGGGCATGGTTCAAAACGCCTAGTGTTACTACACCCTTCGTGTAAATCGCATCTATCGCTAAGAAAATATGCTATTTACACTTAGTGCAAATAGCCGCTGCCTTAATAAATACACATGCACAACCACACATGCATGCACACTGTTGTCTATGGCACGGGTCAAAAGTCAAAGATAGATAGATGAACAAGAAAATATCCAACTTTAATTAAACTATAATTCTTTGCTATTAATTTTAGTGTTTGCCAATGTAAAAAAAAATGGGAGATGATGTGCAGCACAGCTGTAGCCTACTGGTTGAAATTACTTTGGAAAATAGGTTTTCACTTCTGGGGCTGTTGTTTGGGGCAACGTTCAGGAAGTAAATGTTGGTCATCATTAATGTGTGAGGTTCATTTTGATAGAAGTTGGTGTTGCTCATTTGTTCTTCTCTATGAGGAGATATTTAGACTCTGTACAAAAAATTTTAATATTGGCTGTGCTTTAGTTTTTAGTTCAGCTTGTTTTATTGTTGCTTATCCACCAAAATGGACAGCTTTGTGAAGTGGCTTGTGTCCATAATAAATCTGTAGTCTATTTTCCTCTATTATAAATGTCTGTTTGTCCTCCTTTTGGAGGAAGGACAAACACCATCTAATTGCTATTGATTTAAACAAATTCATATTTGCAAAAACCTTTTCCTTTTCTACCTGCTAACTACGACTTCGGTCAGAAAATATCAAATTAAATTGCTCCATTGTAGTGATTTTATTTAGTCTCTCATCTCCTATTAAATCCAGCAGCATCCTCACATCCGGGGTAGAAAGAGTAGGTTGTTTACATTTCCAAGCGATGTCACAACTTTAATTAATGAAAAATTCAACTGATGTACAGTATGCTCACAGGTGTTTGTATATCGGCTATTTTATAGAGGTTCATCCAATATGATTTGTAATCTATTAACTATTAATCTTTGAGTCTTTTGTTTTTAATGTGGATGTTACATAATGTGGATCTGTTTGTGCACTGGTGCCAGTCTCATCATTAATTCATTTGTTATGAATAATATTATCTTTTGGATTGTGTCTAAAAAAGCTGCTAATTAAGAAGATTATCAAAAAAAGATGAAGCACTGTTCATTTGTAAAGTATTTAATTTACAGGAAATTAATATCCGAAAAGCTGGTAATACATATAAATGTTTGAATAAATTGGTTGAATTTGTAACAAAAATTACTTTATTGTAATAAATACTGTTATATAGAATATACCAGTTACTTATTTTGATATAAGAAAATTACTTAAACCATGATTTTGGTAATACTGACCAACCCTAGTAATTGTTGATACTATTGCTCTTTTATCTTACCATTTTATCTACTATTATATCTACACTGAACAAAATTATAAACGCAACACTTTTGTTTTTGCCCCCATTTTACGTGAGCTGAACTCAAAGATCTAAGACTTATTCTATGTACACAAAAGGCCTATTTCTCTCAAATATTGTTCACAAATCTGTCTAATTCTGTGTTAGTGAGCACTTCTCCTTTGCCAAGATAATCCATCCACCTCACAGGTGTGGCATATCAATATGCTGATTAGACAGCATGATTATTGCACAGGTGTGCCTTTGCTGGCCACAATAAAAGGCCACTCTACAATTTGCAGTTTTATCACACAGCACAATGCCACAGACGTCGCAAGTTTTGAGGGAGTTTGTAATTGGCATGCTGACTGCAGGAATGTTCACCAGAGCTGTTGCCTGTGAATTGATTGTTCATTTCTCTACCATAAGCCGTCTGCAAAGGCATTTCAGAGAATTTGGCAGTACCTCCAACCGGCCTCACAACCGCAGACCACGGGTAACCACACCAGCCCAGGACCTCCACATCCAGCATCTTCACCTCCAAGATCGTCTGAGACCAGCCACCCGGATAGCTGCTGCAACATTCGGTTTGCATAACCAAAGAATTTCTGCACAAACTGTCAGAAACCATCACAGGGAAGCTCATCTGCATGCTTGTCGTCCTCATCGGGGTCTCGACCTGACTGCAGTTCGTCGTAACTGACTTGAGTGGGCAATTGCTCACATTCGATGGCGTCTGGCACTGTGGAGAGGGTTTCTCTTCACGGATGAATCCCAGTTTTTACTGTATAGGGTAGATGGCAGACAGCGTGTATGGCGCCGTGTGGGTGAGCTGTTTGCTGTTGTCAATGTTGTGGATCGAGTGGCCCGTGGTGGCAGTGGGGTTATGGTATGGGCAGGTGTATGTTATGGACAACGAACACAGGTGCATTTTATTGATGGCATTTTGAATGCACAGAGATACCGTGATGAGATCCTGAGGCCCATTGTTGTGCCATTCATCCACGACCATCACCTCATGTTGCAGCATGATACAAGAGGTTCTAGCTGCAGCCTTGCACTTGCACTCTCAGACACTTGCACTTCCGCTAGCTATGTCACCTGCAGTCTTTATTTTTTTTATTTTGTTCTATTTATTTATTATTTTTGTTTGAATCTCTCAACATTTTACAAAAGTAGCCAGGTGGTGAAGACAAGATAAAAGAAACTAAATTACGAAGTCACTTGCAATCGCCACTTGCACTTTCCGATACCTGCGACGTCACTTGCAATCGACACAAACCGTGTGTGTTGCCAATGGAGACAAGAAGCTGTGGTGATTAAACGATTAAAACTAATTTAGTACTATAACGTACAGGGTCCTGCAAGAAAAAGACAAGATCCGCAAATCTGTCGCCACAGAACAGCAGAATATGAACGCAATGCGCAGTCTCTCGCTTAGCGTTTTCCTCCTGTAGAAAAATATAAACACTTAATATGGCGTAATGTATTATGATACATTAAGTTCAATTAAAAGATCTAATTCGATATATAGTTATTATTTAATCTACTACAAGGCAAACAGATGGCTATGAACAAAATGCGCAAACTTTCACTTGTCCTCCAGCAAAACACTTAATGTGGCATAATAACGGATGATAAAGACAATACAGCAGCCTATATGTCTTGTTGTTGACTCAAACTATATACAGAACAGCAATTATGAACGTGGATTTTGAAATGCATAAGTGAATTTAAAGGATCACCTCCGTCCGGCAAGCAGACAGCCCATCTTTCTTTTCCTCCCATAGAAAATTATAACTAAAACACGTAATGTAGCTTAATGGACAAAGACAATGGTATAAAAGAGCTGTAGACAGTTTATTCTATATGGAAAACGCTTAACGCGAAACTGTGCGTGTTGCATTTATTCTAGGCTCACCTGCTTGCCTGTATATTAGTTATGCATATTAATATATCAATATATATATTGAGTTTGGCCTTTTTAGTCCATTATGCCACGTACGTTTTGCGGTATGGGAGGAAAATACTATATACATATTCATTATATTAATAAATTGTATATTTAATTTGATATTTTAATAGCATCTTAATACATTAAGCCATGTTAAGTGTTTATGTTTTAAGGAAAATGCTTAACGAGAGACCTTGCGCATTGCGTTCATATTCTGCTGTTCTGTGGCCACGGATTTGCTGGTCTTGTCTTTTTCTTGCAGGACCCTGTATGTTATAGTACTGAATTAGTTTTAATCGTTTAATCACCACCACAGCGTCTTGTCTCCATTGGCAACACGCATGATTTGTGTCGATTGCAAGTGACGTCACAGGTAGTGGAGAGTGCAAGTGGCGATTGCAAGTGACTTTGTAATTTAGTTTATTTTTTCTTGTCTTCACCACCTGGCTACTGTTGTAAAATGTTGAGAGATTCAAACAAAAAGTAATAAAAAATAGAACAAAATAAAAAAATAAAAGACTGCTAGTGACGTCGCTAGCGGAAGCGCAAGTATCTGAGAGTGCAAGTCTGAGAGTGCAAATGTCTGAGAGTGCAAGTCTGAGAGTGCAGCCAGACCCTGCTCAGCATGATAATGCACGGCCCCATGTTTCAAGGATCTGTACACAATTCTTGGAATCTGAAAATATCCCAGTTCTTGCATGGCCATCATACTCACCGGACATGTCCCCTTGAGCATGTTTGGGATGCTCTGATCGGCGTATACGACAGCGTGTTCCAATTCCTGCCAAAATCCAGCAACTTCGCACAGCCATTGAAAAGGAGTGGACCAACATTCCACAGGCCACAATCAACAACCTGATCAACTCTATGTGAAGGAGATGTGTTGCACTGCGTGAGGCAAATGGTGGTCACACCAGATACTGACTGGTTTTCGGACCCCCCGGACCCCCCAATACAGTAAAACTGCACATTTTAGAGTGGCCTTTTATTGTGGCCAGCCTAAAGCACACCTGTGCAATAATCATGCTGTCTAATCAGCATCTTGATATGCCACACCTGTGAGGTGGATGGATTATCTCTGCAAAGGAGAAGTGCTCACTAACACAGATTTGTGAACAATATTTGAGAGAAATAGGCCTTTTGTGTACATATAAAAAGTCTTAGAACTTTGAGTTCAGCTCATGAAAAATGGGGGCAAAAACAAAAGTGTTGCGTTTATAAATTTTGTCAGTTATTTATAAAAACAGTAATATTGTGAAATGTTATTACAATTTATATTAACTGATTTGTGTAAATTATTCCTGTGATGGCAAAGCTGAATTTTCAACAGACAGTAGCCTTCAGTGTCACATTAGTCCTTCAGAAATAATTCTAATATGCTGATTTGGTGCTCAAAACATTTCTTATTATTAACATTGATGAAATTAGTTGTGTTGCTTCATATTTTTGGAAACCCTCATACATTTTTCAGGATTCTTTGATGAATAAAAAGAACAACATTTATAAACCAATTTTTGTTGGAACACTTTTTTTTTTTTACATAAATGCTGTGTCTTTTGTAATTTAATCCATTTAATCTGTATGTGCTGAATAAAAGTATTAATTTCTACATAACACTTTGAAGGGTAGTGTACAGTATGTATAATAACATAATTCTTATTATTTTTTATTTATTTGCCGTTTACTTATTTATTCACTTATTTGTTTTGTTTCAATTATCTGATTTTTAGAAGTACAATAATACATCTCGAATGAACAGCTGTACAGAAACTACAATATATTTCTTTGTGTGTGGCTGTAGACTCTACTTAATTAAGAAACACAATAGCCTCGTGTGGAGAGTGTTTTTGTTTGTGTGTGTGTGTGTGTGAGAGAGAGAGAGAGAGAGAGAGAGAGAAAGAGCGAGAGATCTGATCACTATAACAGGCATGCACCAGCACTGACACCGCATGTTTATATGCTTGATGACTCTACATTGACTTAAGGGTTCAAATATGTAACATTGACCAATCCCATCAGCAAGGACATGCAGTGTTTAAGCGACTGCTTGCATGCTTAAGTGCGTGTTTGCGTAGACGCTCATATGAATGTGCACACATGCAGGCTTGTTTATTTGAAATACAGAATTGTGCACGGAGATGCAGATGCACACTGGCCACTGTGCGTTTCACCTCGTGTTTATCAGCTTCCCCCAGACCCCCAGATTCAGAGACCTTAGCAGGGACTCAAACACAGGATTAGTACAGATATCATTTGGAAAAGGTCATTGGTTTTCTTTCTCCCTCTCTCTTATGTTCTCGCACCCTTCTCTTTCTCTCTCACTCCACTGGATATCTCTTTCCTCTCTTTGTGTTTTCCATCTCTCTATATTACGTTCCTCATATCCTAAACTAATTTTACAAATAAAACAGCACTGTGATCTCTGCTCATAAGTGCAATGGTTCCTATACACAGTATTTACAGGCGTATAACCATGGTATGTGCACAAAAGAATATGTGCATGGTAGCACTTGACACCCATTTTGTCTGTGTGCATGCTGGGGGATTGTTTTTTTAACACAATCTAAACGCTGAAGTGTTAAAGCATGATTTCTTAGCTTACGCCTCTGGTGCAGAGAGGCTAACACCGCTATCAGTAATAAGTAAGTGATACTGAACCTCTGGGGTCTTTTCATTTGTTCTTATCTCCTGCCGTTCCAGCCGCTCTCACCATCGACCTGCACCGCCCTGCAGTCGCTTGCCCGCCGATGCCCATTTCCAGCAAACCTCAGTGTACGTGGTCATCTAGATAAGTTAGAGACTGTAAGAAATGTCCATGCAAAGAAACCCTTTTTTAACATACATATGCTATGTAAGGTTCCTGTGTTATTGGAATGCCTTGAAATGTCAGGAAGTTCTAAATAAATAAAATTATGTAATTAACTAATAATAACTTTTAAACAGTGCTGGGCAATGATTAATTGCAATTAAACGCATCCAAAATAAAAGTTTTTGTTTATATAATATAATATATGCATGTGTTATTTGTGTATTTATTATGTATATATGAATGCACAAACATGCATGTATAATTAATTTCATATAAGTTATATTATATATACACATATTTAATATATAAACAAAACATTTTTCTTAAATATATACATGCATGTTTTTGTATTTATATATATATATATATATATAATCTTATAAATTAAAATCAATTCTATAGATGAGTTGCTCTCGAAAGACCAAAATAAAATATACATATTTATTTTTGATTTTGTATTTTTAAGTGAATCAGCTGTAAAATATTTTATCTATGAACTAGAACTAATATAATATAATATATTGCTGCTATAAGATGATTCTTAATAAATTTCATAAAACGTTTAGTAAGAAATTTGTTCCGTAATAGTAGGTATGTATATATATATTATACAAATCAATTACATCTTAAATTACATTAAATTATACAAATTCAGATTATTCATAATTGTTAATTTAGATAGATACTGATATGATATAAATATAGATTAGATATAGATAATATTATTTTATAGTGTTTGCACTCAGAAAGAGCCAAAATAATTATAATTTTTTATATTTTGCATTTTTAAACTGAGGTCAGCTGTAAAATATTTTCTAGAAATTGAGAGCGCAAACTCTATAAAATGATTCTTAATAAATTCATAAATGATTAGTGAGAAATTCTTATTCAGTATTTGCACCTGGCTGGAAAAGTCACAGAAGTTTATTGGCCAACAGACAGCTCTTTTCCTATAGAGCAGCAGCAAGTGAGTTGACGTATATTTGCACATCTGCTCTGATGCCTGACTGATCATTTATTTTAACAACCTGACTTCATCCGGTCAGACCATAGTGACCCATGGACAGAGGGGAAAAAAAGCTTTATTTCTGTGTGGCTGTTTCTGTGCAGTCATCAGGCTTTTGCTCCAATGAAATATTTTCTGTTGTTGTTATTCCAGCTGCAAGAAGCATTAGAAAAGTGTTAGACATTTCTGTGAGAATAACGTTATGTCCTGGTTCTTCAAAATATGGTCTGTGTGAGTTCCTTACAATCCAAATAACACCATCGAGCACTGCAGGGGGTGTGTGTGCTGTGTTTTTTTGTGTGTGCATGTATATGTGTGTGTGTGTTATGGGAAGCTAGTTCTTTCACTGGGATTTTTCCGTCATCGTTGTTTAGGGAGTCGTGATGTTGTTTAAACCATGTTGCCAGATCAGTGGCTTTCATTTCCTTCATTTTTTTTAAGTTGATTGACATGCATTTTGCTCATTTGAGTGTGTGTTTTATATTTGAAGTCCTGTTACGTCCGTTATGTCCATGACGTCTTTGTGATGTTCTCATTTCAGATGTTTGCTGTTGAATGTCCCTTAGACATGCACGCACGCACATACGCACAGACTCAATTTTGCCTTCAATTTGTGGCGTGTGGGTTATCCAGCTGCCATGTTTGTGTGTTTCCATTTGCCCACCTATTTAAATCTAATTTAAACCAAAGACAAATAACCCTCTGTATGCCTGCTTTGTCAGGATATCAGTTCAGGTCCTATTCATCTTAGCTTATTCAGATACAGACATATCTCATAATGGCTCTAAGATGGCTGTTTCATCCGCAGCACCTTGTCTTATCACAGTCTTTTTCCCCCCGAGGACTGGCTTTCAGGCCACTATGATGCTGTGTTAGTGTGTATTTTATATATCTAAAATGTTATTAAAATTTTGTCTTTTAACGTATAATTATACATATATATTTTATAAATAAAGATTTATATATTATACGAGTTTCGTAAACGTTGAATTAAATATATAATTTAAATCATTGGAATAATTTATAATAAAAACATTTCTCATAGGATACATAATTCATTACATTTTTATAGCTCTTTTCTAGACACTCAAAGCTAGACACTTTTTTTCTTCTGTGCCTAAGAAAGTCATATTATTTAGGGTCTGTCATCAGGCTTTTCCAGGCTGTTTTTCTAATTTTTTATTTCCAATTGATTTTGCACTGTGCCAATGACAATCATCCAACTAATTTGACAGCCGTCCTTGTGCATGACGGAGCGTCTGATGGGTGTATTACCAGCGCCACAGAGCTAACACTCATTGCTGGTTATTCCAGCCCCTTCACTAAATGAATCCCAGCTCCGCCCTCCACAACAGAAAAAGCTGAACACCGATTGGTTGGCCGAATCTTGATGCACGTGAACACAGTGTAGATATTATGCATTTAAAAGATGACGCAAGTTGCAACAGATAACGGAAATGTTACAACACGCCAGATCATTTCTAATAAATCAATATTATGGAGATCAATTTAATAGATTTCTTGAGACACAGACAGGTGCACTTTTCACAGCCCCAAAGATTTGTTTCTTAACTAAAGCATTATTTTGCAAAGTGGTATAAATTGTCATAATCCATTAGAGCCACATATTGTGAGACGATGTATGGAGAATCCTCCTTGTCGTTAGTCAGCGCAGCGTGATTTTCAGTTAACTTACTCTTGTTCCCCAGCCGAGTGTATGGGGTCAGGGCCCAGTGTCTTTAACTTTGTTCTGAAGTATGTATTGCCCGCAGTCAGCTGCTGCTGTATTTTTAGTTAGTTGTTGTTTGTACTGGGGTGTCTGACAGGCCAGCTGCTCTTTGTCTGTGCTGTTACGATTTGATGCAGTCTGAAGTATATTGCCGCTAAATCTCATTTTTATGCAGTTTATTGCTGCTGGCCAGGCACCTCTCCTGGAAATAAAAGGATTGGAGAGAGAAAGAGAGAGCTGCAGAGACGACTGTGAGGCTCTAGCGTTATATAGCTAGGCTTACAGCTATACCTTTTTTTTCTTTGCTTTGATTTGCTTTGCTCATTTCCTTCCTTGCTTTTCCATTTCCATTTTCCATTTCTGATTATCTTTCTCTTCTTTCCTTAGTTTCATCTTTCATATCCTTTCCTCTCCCTTCGTTTCTTTTACTTTTCCTCCTGTATTTTCTTCCTTTCCTTTCCCTTAACTTTTCTTTTCTACTTTCCTAACTCCTAAAAGTTCATAGTTTCCTATTTCCCATTTGTGAGCATCCTTTCTTCCTTAGTTTATTTCCTTAGTATATTTTTTCCTACTTTATTTCTCCTATTTCCGGCGGGGGTCGTCCCCCTATCTGTTTCACGTTTTCTCCTGCGTTGTGCCTACTTTACTAACATTTGCCCTTTCTTCCAATTTTTCTAACTCCTTCTTGTCCTCCTCTCTCCTCTTGGTTTTTGTTACTTTCCCTCCTGGGGGGGGTATTCCTCTCCTTTCCATCCTTCTTTTTGCCACCCTTCTCATCTTTTTCCTTATGCCTATTACGGGGGGGCCTTTAACCCTTTTATTTGCCTTCCTCTTTTTTTGCAGTTTCCTTTTCCTTTGCCTTGCCTTGCCTTTGCCTTTTTCTTGGTTCCTTTCTTTTCCTAAACGTTCCATTGCGTTTCACCTCAAACTTTCCTTTCGCGTAAACTTTCCTAACCTCCTAAACAGTTCATAGTTTCCTATTTCCTTCCCTTGTTTTCCTTTCTTTCGTTGCCATTTACTATAGTTCCTTAATTTTTAATTAATTATACATAATATTTTCTTTCTGTGTGTCCTTTGCTTCTATTTTCTATGTTTTTTTCATTTCCTTCGCGGTTTCGGCTGTTTTTTTTTTTCTTTGTATCTTATTCCCTTCCTATCTGTTTCCCTTTTGTTCCCTCGCCTCATCTGGTTATCTTATTGCTTAGTCTTACCACTCCCTGAAACTACCTTCCTCCGTGGGTCCTTCCTGTTCTTCTTTTCCTTTCTTTCTTTCTTTCGTGTCCTTATTTTCATTCGTTCGTTGTCTTGCTTTTCTAATACTTCACTATTTTTCGGTTCTGATTTTAAAATTACGTTTTTGCAGAACTGTTTCTTTTACTGTAACAGAGTATTAGCTTGCTGATTTTTGGGTGTGATGAATAGTAGTTTTGATGTATAAGGTTGGTGACATTCATTGAAACGGCCGTGTTTTAATGACTGAACATGTTTGGCACACCTAGTTGAAGGTTTCTTGCTGGGCCTCATCACTTGCACAGTCCTGCTCACTGTAGCATTAATTGCTATGCATCAGATTGGGGGGGGGGGGAGGGTCGCAATGGAGCTAAGTCCTACACTATCAAGGAGTTCCACCAACCTGGAATGAAGGTTCGTTTGAAATTCAATAATGTCACCTGTTGATATAACTGATCTCTTATTTTCGGAGAGTGCTATAGGAAGAAGCCATGACTCTATTTCCTGCACTATTATCAGACGACTGCTTGAAGTTTCATCGGAGAAATGACATAAGTTGACTCACACTTATTTAAGGTAACTGACCTATGCCACCTCAGGTTTAAGCTGATGACAAAATGTAATGGTGGTCCAATTCACCAGATTCTAGGTTAAAGTTGTCAGTTAAGGCCTTTCGGGTCGGGTCCCGGCAAACTGGGGGCGGATTTTAAGAGACCGGGGGGTTCGTGAGATCCTAGTAGGATGATGCGGACAGTAGAGTGTCTACGGTGAGAAAACTGTAATAATTAGACAAGATGGTAAGGTGCTGAAAAACCCCGTAATCCGCTTCCGATCCTGCTACGGACGTTAAAGAACTTGCGTCTTTGGTAGCCAGCTTTGATACAGATTTGTCATGAATGAGGTAGATGTGTAGTTAGAAGGGTCTTTGTTTGGGTATATTTGACATGGTGCTCTCTTGAAAAGCCTTACCCTCACTATACCACGACGCTAGTCTTTCGGTAACATGAAAATTCAGGGGTCCCGTCCATGATTATATATGCATCGTGTCATTCTGATCCAGCTTTGAAACAGATAGAGTATCGCCTTTCTTGATAGACGGTTTCTTTACCCAGAACAGAAGACATTTGAAAGCAATTATTGCAGACCTTTGCCTGTAACCCAATGGATTTTATGAGTTAGGTTTCTTTCTTGTTCTTCCAAGAACTAAGGCTATAGTTATTGTTTTTGCACATAAGTTTGAATTTGGAATCATGCAAATTTTTGTGGGTAATGTTTTTTTAAGTGTTTTTAATGATCATGTCAGATAATTTAAGGACGTAATCATTTAGGGCAACCTTAGTTGGTCTTCCTCTAATTTAAAACTTTAGTCAGCACATAGACTATGTTAGACTTTGTGGAAGTTCTATAAACCTATGTTTGTCATTGTAACCTGTGCAATGCCTAGCGTTTGGTTAATGCTTTGGCATAGGATTGGTGGGATGGTTGCAAATGCAGAAATGTGACTGATGCTTGAATTTGGTCTAAGTCTTTGGAAAAGTGGCGTGAGCCATAGATTTATTATGCGTCATTGCTGATTAAACCAGTAGCAATTAAATACTCAAAAAACAGTTAATGTTTCACCACCGCAATCACTTCGTTGGCTTATTATCCTCACTGGCTATTATAAAGGTAGTTGCCCGCTGCCGCTTTGGCTGGTCAACATTGTAATAATTGAGTTTTTCCTCAACCTGAATTTTCTCACCATATAATATTTCCTTGCTGGTATATCTTGTTTATATCTTTGATCCACTAATGGGAATAATTGAGATATTTTTTTCACTTTGTATCTGAGGTTTATGTAAAACCCTTGCAATTTTGTTGTACACTGTGAGGGGGATCAATCATTAATTAACATTTAAGACTAAGATGTGTCTTAGATGATTTTTTACTGACTATCTTCGATCCATAGACGACCATTTTTCTGTTTTAAAAATTAATCATTGATTTACAGTGACTTGTTTTGATGCGGGTAAAAAAAAATCAATCATATCGTATCAACACCTAATTTTCCAGTTATCCGCATATCATGCTTATAATTTTAAAGACAAAAGTATAAAGATTCAACTGACCACACTTTTCAGATAATATTAACTTGTCCTTTGTGTGGTATGTACATCACGCTACACGAAAAGAAGATAGTTAATCTTTTAGTATGTTGTACCAGTGATGGATGATCCTTGAACTGGGCTGTCGTTTACATCAATTATCGTAAATATAAATTGGGTATTTTTAAGAATAAAATTCAATAAAGTGTGAAATTTGATGCTTGACAACAATGCACGACTATGGTGTTAACGAGGGACTGCACTATACTCGAGACTTGTGGAATCCAGTCTCAGACTTTTGATTCAGAGACGTGTTTAAACAGGCAAGTGTCAAAAACAATGGCAACAGGTAATGTCATGATCAATAACACAAATCGACATTAGTCGAGCTTATGGCATAGGTAGTGGTTCACGCGTATCAGGAGACAACGCGACCACAGTTGCGCAGAGACTAGATGGAACAATCCAAGAAAATTGTGTATATCCAAACCCTGCAAAAACGGCAAGGCAAAACCAAGGCAAAAACCGGAGACGTCTGAAAAGGGGTTAACAAGGCCTAACATACGGGCACCTTACTCATAGAAAGGTGTTATTTAGTGGTTGTTTATATTATTGAGTGGAGGGATTAGCACAGACTGTGTGCAGTCAGTATGTCAGATGTTCAACATGCGTGCAAAGAACTGCTTCGATTCTTAGTCCGGGGTGCTATGCAACATTTTGTGTTGTGCGAGAGTCAATGTAATGGAAAGGGTGACCTCTGGTGGTGAATAAACGGAAGTCCATGGACTGAATTCGTGACAAAATAAAATTCTATATATTTTCTTTAAGTGCAGTTTTTTTTTTACTGGAAAACAACAAAAACTTTATGTACAATACCACTTGTAAAACAATCACATTTGTTATTTGAGAAAACATGTTCTTTTAAAATCTGACGTTCACTTCTGTTTTCATTAGATCCTTCTAAAATCCTCGGTCTGTCCACTTCAGCTGATCGATCTAAGCCTCCTTTCTTTCACGTCTGTTACTTTTTTCTTCTTCCTTTGAAACAAACTATTAATCGCTAGAGCTCTCTTATGCTGTGCGTGTGTGTGTGTGCGTGCGTATGCCTTGCGGGGGCTTCTACCCTATACCCTAACACTAATCTCTCTGACATGTGCCAGATGATTCGATTACTGACCATTGCTCTGATGGCTCTCACTGCATCTGACCACTGAACTCAGCTACTGTGTGCGAGGAAGATACAGAATGTTTGAGGAGTAGAACTGGCCAGTATACTGTAGCTAAAAAAAGATATCTTAATATTTTACAGCCTTTTCTTAACGTCGTTTTGTATATTTACTCTGAAATGGCAAAAAGGATGTTTTTTAATCAGAGGAATCATAATTTCAGTCAAACAGCCATTGTGGCAAATTACATTCAAAATGTGCAATGTAAAATGTAAAATACAAAACAATCTAGTTAAAATGTTCTGTTTTCACACTCTTTTTCTCTAAATAAACCATATTACATGGAGAAAGCGATAATTTAGCATTCTTATTAATTTAAAATAACGAAAAATCGTATTTTACATATTATTTACAGAAATACATTTCTTAGTTGTAGCATGACTCTTTGGTTTGTGTTTTCTCTTTTTGCCAGCTGGTGGGAGTAAGTCTGAATGTGCTTGTCGATCTTAAAGGAACACTCCACTATTTTTGAAAATTGCTTAGTCATTGTCCAACCTCTCTCACTAGAGTTAACATTTGAGTTTCGAATCCATTTCAGAAGCCGATCTCGGTCTGCTATTAGGCACTTTTTTCGTGTAGCTCTTCGTATCATTAGATCCATTGAATCTGATTAGACCGTTAGCATCTCGCTAAAAAATGACCAAAATCGAGAGTTTCTTCTATATTTTTTTCGCTATTCGTCTTGGAAACATACTTTACTTGTCGCTGTCTAATATAATTCGCGACCTGCTTGCACGACCATGTACAGCCTAGCAAAGTTCCTTTGATTATTACCCGGAAGGAGAGTATGTTCCTACCATATCGCCTAAAAAATATCCGCCTAGCTTTTTTCATTTTGCCGTCGTATCTTGGTAGCATGTATGTAACACAGAAGTAGTCATGCTTGGTAATAGGAAAATAACAGAAACTCTTGGGTCATTTGTTTAGCGAGATGCTACAACGCGTCTAATCGATTCCATGATCTAGTGCTAAGTCTAAGTCATGACATAAGTGAATGCTTTCCGCCTGAAACCGTAGTATTTTTCGGCCTGAATGGATTTTCGAAAATAGGTAACAAACTGCCAATTGCTTTTTAACGTCTAGGAGATTTTGGAGAACATGAAGCCGGATCTTTCAAAAATAGTGAGTGTCTCCGTGACAATTTCAGTCAGCCATCGTAACTCTGTAGGGTTCTGCTTTGGTGGATGCAAACTACAAGATTAAGAAAAAACCTTTAAGAGAAATAGGCGTCTGGCTCGGTGAGACACGAGTATAGAAAAGCTCTGTGACTAACATTTCTTCTCTGTGCATCTGAACTTGCTGAATGTTTGCTGCCGCTCAGGTGCGAAATTGTTCCTCAGAGTCTTTGATGCCGTGACTCATGAACCGTCAAACCGCTTACTTTCCAGTTCAGGTTCTTCCATAGTTGTTCTTTGACCGATGGATCTTTTTCCAAACATCTGTACCTTCATCTATCTCAACAAAGGACCAAATAACCTGCTGGCTTTGTTTGTTGTTCGTTCCCTCTGTTTGTATTTATCACGTTTGCTCACCCTGTGCACGAGTGTTGCTATACTTGCACAGATCCCCTGTCATCCCTTTCAGAACTTTCTGTGCATTTATCTTGAAGCTATAAGTGTGATCTTAAATAATCACAACATCTGATTCAACCATGTCTATGTAGTACTTTTTTATATTCTGCAAAGGAGACTTATTAAAATTGATAAAAAATTACAGTAAATATTTCAAATAAATTGCTATTCTTTAGTTTGTCTTCTATCCATTAGAATGAAGTCTTTGAGAAATAATTATCATTGGGGTTTTCAACATTAATAATTAATAAGAAATGTCCATCACGATTTCAAGATTTCTGAAGACACTTGGAGTAATGGTAATGGCTGAATTGCAAAAAGCTCCGATTGTCCAAACATCACCCTGGAAACACAAATACATTTTATAAATATATAAACATAAAAAAGGTTTGTTTTCTAGATTATAATAATAATATATGCAATTTTGATCAAATAAATGCAGCCTTGGTCTGCATAAAAGTCTTCTGAAGGGCCAAAATATAGTTTGCAAGCAACCACAAACTACAAAGAAATAAAATTTTCCATGTTTTTTTCCGCTGAATGTGCCTAAAGGGTAAAGCAAAGTATATATCAATTTTGTGTTGTCTGTTGGGCATCATCATTATCGCCCGTGTTGCTTAAGTAACGGATGAGAGTCTGTTCTGAAAAGGGTAGATTTATATAAGCCAGTCGAAGAGAAAGGTGGGGGATGAAGGGAGTGGGAGGATGAATGAAATGGATAGTAGGAAAAATGGAGGTAGAGAGAGAGAGAAATGGAGAGTGGGAGGTTTGGCTGAACACACACATTCTCATGACTTAAGTATCCTCCAGCAACAGGTTTACCCCACGGCAACTTTCCCTTATGCTTCTTCCGCAAGTAGCTTTCCATTTGTCAGTCTTTCAACAATTGCACACGTTCAAATAATTAGTTCAGATTTGGCACTCACATACCGTGTTGCACCTGTACACAATAATCTAAGGAGCAATAATCCCTTTTTGGTATCCCGAACCTACGACGTTTAACTCTCCTCTGGAGTTGTGTACGGCGATTGTCCTGTCATACACAATTTTTTTTCTTGTCTCTATGTAGCAGGTTTCTTTCTTAACCCTCACATCTCGCCTGTTCTAGTGCATCATCATCGTATGAGGGTCCCATCGGTATCAATTTGCAATTGATTCGGTGGCAGTTTAGTGGAGGCCAACTCTAAAGTTTCGGGTGGCTTCAACGCATCTTGCTGTGAAGTGTCTTTGGGGCTTGTGCATGTTAGGTGGAGAGAGAGCGAGAGCGAGAGGACATCATAGAAAAAACTAGAACAGTAGCAAACTAAATCAAATAAGTCTTCAAGTTGCTGTTTCTTTTCTCGGCTTCTCACTAGCAATAATTAACCCCCATACATTCAGTCCTAGATTCTCTTTTTCTAATTAAACATGTCGTCAGCTTTTTTTTTTATTTGTGGATGAATCCAGGGCTCTATTCATCCAAGCGGGCTTTTAACGATTACTTCAAATTAACGTATTTACTCACCCTTCCTAGTATGATTGTTTGCTCCAACTTCAGTTGTTACGATTCTATCTCTCCATGGAAAACAATGCGTGTTAGCTTTTTCGGTTGGTCTGATGTATATTTAATGATGTCGATTTAGTTGTGTTTCAGTGATCAATACATGAAGTATTATTAGAGATGCATTTATTTGATAAAATATACTACTGAATACATACATTATCAATTTTGAACTATTACTATGTACCATAGTTTTCTATATTATTGCAATATATTTAGTGGCTGGGTTTCAAATGATTAACGCCGGAATCGCGTTGATCACAGTCCAATAAAGTTTTTGTGCATCAAATGATGTGGTGTAAGCTGTGTAAATTTTACTATGTATCTACCAATACCACATACAAATAGATTTAAAAAATATTTACTAGACTACGTTCCATGTATCTATTTTTATTCATATATTTATATTATATATAAAGAATTTCAATATATAAACAAGTGGAACATAATTTTCTTAAAGAGAACATACATCATGTATGATGTATTAGATTAACCGGTCAACACTAACACAGTACAACACCCGTGCAAATATTATGCAATTTTTGTATATTTTTAGATTAATTGTTTTGACAGCACTATATATTCTAAGTTTATTTTCATTTTGTATTTCAAAGCTTGAATTTTTCAGATCAGCCATCCAGTCTCCTTCTCAGTTGTCACATGATCCTTTGTCAGAAACATTCTGATAGGTTTAATCTTGTTGGCTTAATATGAAAAATTGTGCTTGCTGCTTAGATAATGTTATTGTTGAAATTGTTCTATGGATTTTTTTTGTTTCACTGATTCCTTAATAAAAATTGTTTAATGTGATTCCATTACAGGGACAACACTAAATTAGTCATTTCTTATCTGAAAATGTAAAAGTCTTTACTGTCACTTTTGATAATTCTTAATGCTCCAATTGTTATATAAAATTATGTAAGCTTTTTAGGGAACAACGTGTTTGAGAATTTGGTACAAATATTCACTACATGTATGGCTCTGAAGACACAACTTAGTGTGCAGTGATTTGTTTGGAGATACTTACATCATGCTTTTACATCTTGCTTTTTTTTTTCAGCATTCGTTGTAGCTGTGTCATTCCACACATTGAATAATCAGAAGAAGTCAGTAACTTCAAGAACATTATTTACCACGCTATATATTTCAACAGAACTAAGTTCATATGTGATTTGGGTGACATGTGGGTGAGTAAATAATACCCCTAAGTGGTTAATTTTTATTTCGTGGTGTTTCATTGAATTTGTGTACTGGTAGTGGTAAGTGCTACGCTCGTAGGGTGATTAATGTCTGACATTTATGCTGTAATTCAATGGTCAGCTGTACTCTTGGTAAATGTTTGTTGGTTGAAAAATGCGATTTTATATTTCCGCCACTGATACTTGATGTGAGGGTGGACGGGTTAACCTTCTTAATGTGGTGATGAGTGAGATCGGGCCAACAATTGACACATGAACCTCAATCCTCCGACGTAGCAGGTCGAACGGCAGCAGTCCGTTGTACGCTGCACCTCACCACATTTGCAGACACCACACAGTAACGCCCACATGCAATTGAGTGTTGGTTATTCGTTTCGTTATTTGTGGGCTGCTGTGCCTTTCCGTGTGTTGTGTTATTACCCCTTAGCCATGACCAGCGATGCTAGTTTCTTACAGACGTCAGCCTTAATGCAGCTTCATTATGTTGCCAGTTTGGGTGTCCTTGTGTCAGAACAAATCTTTCCATTTTCTTTAATTTCTTACTCTCATAGGTCTTGATCTTTGAACCTTTGCATTTGTGTTCTTGTTCTGAAATTATTGACAAAGTGGGTAAAACAAAGTGCTCCTGTTAATTGCGCGCTAGGTTTTCTCGTTTTTCACCTCTGACTGTGCTAGTATCTTTTTTATATTTGTTTTAAGGCCCAATCCTGTCTGTTTTTTTCTACCTAACCTATATTGTTTTCTCCAAGTTTGGTTGTGGACTTTATGGCAATTAAGTCTGAGTTATTAGTGCTTTCTTTAGGTTTGTAACTCTTTTATGTAGAATGAACTTGATCCATATAGTGGCTCATGTAGTGACTCAGTGTCTTTCAAGTCTAGGCATCATGTAATGTAGGTCCACCCGGATGTTTCGCTGTTGAGGTCGACGATGTTATCCGTGTCACGGCCAAGATCTTTTAGATCTGAATGTTTGGAAGTAGAGTTTGTGTTAATTTAGAATGAACGCCTTCTCAAGTCACGAGCTCCTTTTTCAAACAATGGTGTCTTGTTTTCTATTTTGTTCGTATTTATTTTCATGATAATCTAACTCATAAATCCATGAACATTCTTTTTTGTATCATTTTATTCTGGATTCCTCACATACACTTGTTCTGCTTGTTTTGTTGTTCTTCGGGATCTATCTGTGAACATATTAATTTTCAAATTATCCCAAACATGCCGGTAAAAGACCATCAGTGTCCTCAAAAAAGCCTGGAGCTTTTGTTTTTCTCCCATGAACCCTCTCTGACATGTGTAAAGGGTGGGATCAGGTTGTGTCCTGAGGGAGGAAATGTTCAGAATTAATCATCTCTGTGGAGAGTTTAACAGCAGCCCTTCAGTCATTAAGATTTATGTTCCTGTGTATTTATTTTGTCTGTTATAAACAAACTTATCTTCAGCATCTCAGCTAAGCTGACGTGTATGCAAACAGTATTGGAACAAGTGTTCTCTCCTTGTCTCATTTTATACTCCTATGACTATCACAAATGCCCTCCTTCAATTGCAATGCTATTGATTATGTAAAAAATATGCTTCAAAATAATGTTTGCATGACCATTTTAAACAGTAAATATTCAAATAAAACATTTAATGTTTTTATTTTTATTCAGTGGCACAATAGAAACAGCAACATAAGATATCAATTTTAAAGAGTTAGATTTATTAGTAATATACATAGACAGACAGACAAGACAGAGATATTAATATAAAATATGTGAAGTTGAAACTATCCATTTTACACTGTTGAATTTGGGTGTCTTTTTGCAAGTTGCCTTCTAAGAACTTTCAGTGGTTTCTTGAATGTTTCAATAGACATTTAGTCATTGGTCAAAACTGGGAAAGTCAGTCTTCTGCTTGCCAGCTTGAGTAGATTGTCTGTTTTTTCATCCCATGTTTAACTCAATCAGTGCCCTTCTCAAGGGTTATAACAAATGACAGCAGCAAAATTACAGTCATCCATCTCGGCAGCATAGATCTGCATCCTGTCTTTTCTTGCCCACCCCCAGCACAAACAACGGCGAGAGAGAACACGGGAGACACGGAGGGCATATCATGGAAAGATCAATGAAAAACAATCATACTGGTGTTTGTGCAACTATTATACAGTCCAGATCATCATTCTTGCTTCTTGGTGGTTCTAGTGGAATCTTTCCACAGTTTGGCACACTAACTTGCTCCTTATGTACCTGCTGTTGTATGGTGTCACCCCGAGGGGCAGGTGGACCTGCAGGTGGATTTTTTGATGCAGGCTTTGTGATGCAGCCAGCCTGAAACAGCAGCTGCTACTTCGTGGCACGTTTGCAGTGAAATTAGCAGTAATTGCAGACCTCCCTTCCTTCGTTTTTTTTGAGAGCATTGTTTTATCACCATGAAAATGTGTTAGATGTTATGGGAAGAGAGAGCTTTCTATAGAAAGTGAAGGCTGTCTTGTTCACATCATAATGTAGGTTGTCCACCCTAATTATAAACTGCTGTTGCTGTCAAAAGATAAGCTTTAAAAAACACTGTCTTTTGGCTTAACTGCTAGCATTCCCCTCAACTAGTTACAAAAGCTTCTCCTAACTTCTCCTTTCCTATCCAGTCCCACTTGTTGATCTTATGACTTAATGTATGACGGAACAACACCTGCAATAAAAAAGATGTTACAATTTACAAAGTTACTTGGAATCTAATTATAATTGTGAATCCCAAGTTTCTTCAATTACACAACATTTTCATTAATATTATTGGCAAATCTGATATTGTTTCTCTTTGTCTGTTTCAGACTGAGGTGATTAAAGGACCATCTGGGAGCGTGGGAATGACGTTTAGGCATGTCCCGGCCAGTGATGGTGACACTGTGCATGTGAGCATAGAGACTGTCACCCCAAACTCCCCAGCTGCCCTGGCAGACTTACAGAGAGGAGATCGCCTCATTGCTATTGGAGGTTAGAGATTACATACAATTACTATTACTATTCAAACGGAATGTTTGACATGGTGGAGAGTTCATTTGATGCCTAAATTTGGAAGGTTTTGTAATAGATTTGCAAAGCTTCAAGCGTTCTTCGTTGTCTGTTTGCACAGGAGTCAAAGTGACATCCTCTGTCCAAGTGCCGAAGCTGCTAAAACAAGCTGGATAGATATAGTGTGATGTTCTCGCCAAGAAACCTGAGTAGTCCCATAGGAGGAGCTGAGCGCCGAGCTAGTTGTACTTTTCCTCACATTGGGTGGCGTACGGTCATATGGAAGGAGCGCCTAGCCCTTCCAAACCAGCATTGGGAGACTATATCTGAAACATCGAGTATATGACGTTGAGGTTGAGGGCCTGTTCCTGTGTCTTTTACAGACTAGAGAGTGGAGGATTATCTCTGCTCTCGTGTAACTAAAGTCGCCAACAAAAGATCTGATGGCTCATCTTGGGGCCAAGTGACGGTCACCCCTTTGGTCGCAATCTCGCCAAGGTCTCAACCGGGTGCCCCCCCGGTTGAGAGTATCTCTGACCACACCTCCCCGTTGCCCCATATATAAAAGAGCTTGCCCCACGGCTCCTCATTGTTAAATTAAACAAGCTCAGCCAGAGCGCGCACACAGCAAAGACATTACAGCCAAGAGAGACTTACGATTATGATACTCCTGATAGTCTTTTCCGGTCCATAACCCTAGGTGACGAGTACTGGTCGATTAGAGATCCAGAATCTGGGACAAGCTGGATCATTCTACTGTAGCGCCCCACAATGTACGTAGTGTGTGTGAAAGATAGAAGAGAAGGACGCAGTAAGTCTCATATGACACACTGGTGCCAGCTCCCTAGTGCTGTGGTCAAGTGTGACCACAACAAATGTCCTTATCTGTATAGCGTAAATGCACTGTGGTGTCGCGTGCACTGGCTAACTCTCATGAGAGGGCAGATCATGGGAGATCATAGTTCTGGCAATCTCGAAGTGATTGCTTAGGGGGCATTGTCTATATATATTTTTGTCATAGCGTCTCACTTTACTGACTACTCTGGAACAGCACAGTTGGCGCCGAAAGAGTGTCGTAGGTCATGACTACATCGGTTGTCTAAATGCAAGATTGTCTTTAAGATCAAACTTCTCACTTTTCAGATACAAACTGAGAGAAAGATAGCACGTCGTACAGAGAGTGAGGAGATTGTCAAAGAGTAAGAGGCCATGAAGAAGTAGAATGCAACCAAGGCCCACGCGTCACCGACTGGCTGTGACGCGAGCTTGAAGCACATCCAAAGTTTCAATGAGAAACTCTGCTATGGTGATGTTACACTCACCTCATCACTACCTTGCGAGGGGAGTCAGACCTCTTCTTGGAGCTGGTAGAACGCGGGTCGTCATATAAGGTGAGGCTCTGTATCAGGAATGAAGAGTCTTTTTACGAAGACCGGGAAAAGGAACGGGAACAGGTACTCATAGTAACCCGGGATGAACCAAGTTACAGCGGAATGCAAATCGGAGAGATGCGGCACAATTTTCAAGACACTCAATTCCAGAATCCCACTTGGTGCGAATATTGCAAGAAGAAGGTGTGGACCAAGGCTGCCTCACAGTGCATGACCTGTTCTTATGTCTGCCACAAGAAGTGTCAGGAGAAGTGTCTAACAGAGCATCCTTACTGTGTAGCCGCCTCAGACCGGCGTGGGGCGGATCCTGAGGCCAAGTCTACCATCAATCGGGCAACTACTGGCCTTACACGTCACATTATCAACACTAGCTCTCGACTCCTCAATTTGAGGCAGGTGCCCAAAGCCAGACTTGCGGAACAGGTTGCAGAAATGGGACCAGGGGTGGTGGAACCTTCTCCGAAACACACACCTAACACATCTGACAATGAGAGCAGTGACACAGAGACCTATGCTGGGGCCAGTCCTTCCAAGCAGCCACCTGGAAGCAGTGGCTCCAAACTGGTGCGCAAGGAAGGTGGGCTGGATGACAGCGTCTTCATAGCCGTCAAAGAGATTGGTCGAGATCTTTACCGTGGCCTCCCGACAGATGAGCGTTCACAGAAACTGGAGTTTATGTTGGACAAGTTGCAGCAGGAGATTGACCAGGAGCTGGAGCATAACAACTCTTTGAGTGTGGAAGAGCGAGAGACGATTGACTCTCGACGCAAGGCCCTCATCTTGGCAGCTCTGGCCAAGTCTGGTGAACGACTCCAAGCTTTGACTCTGCTCATGATTCACTACCGTGCTGGCATCGAAGACCTGGAGTCTGTAGAAAGCACCTCACCATCTGAACAGCATGGCTTTCCGAAGGCCAAAGCTGAGGGTCTGGTGGAGGCACTAATGGATACAGAAGTGTACGACTGTGACATTTGCAGTCCTGTTGATGTCCAGATGCTGGATGAGATTACAGAGGAGCAGATCTGTGTGGAGGCATTACCGTAAAGATGACGAAAGGCATTAGGGGCTTGGGATTCAAGGAAAAAGACTTTTTCTCATGTTTGACTTGGTTGACCTGTGGGTGTTCCACAGGTGATTGTGAGGTTTGCAAACGTATTCCTAAAGATCACTGCAATGTACTGTCAATTGAGGAATTTTGTGAGAGTGTCAGTAGTTTACCATTGTTTTTTTTTTTTTTTTTTTTTTTTTTTTTACATTTTAATTTATTCAAGGAGTGTTTATAGTTTTTTTTATAACATTTTTTATAAAAAAATTTCTTCCCCATCTTAGTTCCTTGGTTACTGTTTTAGAGGACAGAACCATCTGTAGACTTTCAGCAGTATTACATAAAATACACAGAATATGAGTTCCCATGATCAAACCAAGTTTTACCTGCCTTACCTGAAAGGTGCAGTCAATTTTTTAAGCATAACAAGCTTCAAAAGGGAGAGCTAGTGTGAGCTTGAAGCAAGATGAGCTTGAATATGTATTTTTATTTTAACTTGTATTGATAGGCTGAATTATATACGTGTGATGTTCATGGTTGGAAATACACCCTGTTCGTTGTGTTTTGAGCTTCAAGCCCCTTTTGCCTTACACTATATCCACTACAAAATGTAGGATTATATTCTGAACAGCAGTCCATAGAAAATGATGCCATTCCTAACCAACATTTTCCTCTCTGATAAGCACCTTTTCTCGTGTTACTTTACAGTTGTTACTAATTTTAAAGCATCATTTCTTTAATATTAATTTTGTTATTTTTAGAATATTTAATGTTGAATTGAGAGGGTATCCTCATAGGACAGATAATCTTGATGTTATTATGATACTGGGGACCATTCTTTGTCTAATTTATATTTGTCACAATGCCATTGTGATTTTTTTTGAGGGAGGGATATTTATATTGCATATGTATGTTTCATAATATAAGTTTCCAATAATTTTCACTTCATAATATATGTTTCCAATAATTGTCACAATCTCATTACATAATCTCACAATTAATTTGCTTTGAGCCTTTACGAGTTCTAAAATGGTGGCGATTTTTCTCAAACCAATTTGGATACTTTTTATCCACCATCAGATGGTCCTGGTGAATGATTATGTTTGTGTGAATGTGTCAGCCTGTTCCTTTTTGGTTTGGAAAGTGTAATTTTATTATAATGCAAGCAAATTTTCAGTATGTCTCACATTTGTGTGCTTGGGCATGATTTTTTGCCATTGAAAGTTAATTTTACATGTGTACTAATGAATGTATCTCCCAAATGACTCCGTTTACATTCATTATTCCGTTCACCTCTCAACACATCATCTCTCAAAGTGTAAAACATCATTAAAACTATCTTTTGTCAATGCATACAGTATTCCTTAATTCCCAAAGCTACTGTGCCAGTTCATGAACCATCTGTAACCTGTTTGCTGGGCTCAAAAGCTGAGAGTGTGTTGTGGCCTCTGTCTGTGTATTGCTGGTTAGTTTTCATTTATTTCATTTATTTTAAATGGACTTGGAGTAAGATTCTTTTTTGCTGTTGCTTTATGTGGTTTACAGTAACTACTGTAATTGGCTATATGCATTACTGAATTAAAGATTTTTAGTAAAAACAAACGACAAAGCCTTTAGGTGGCGAGGACAAAACTCCTAGCCCAGGGGTGGCCAACTTCATCCCAAAGAGCCACAGTAGTCTAGATTTCCTTCAACCTTGATAAAAACTGACCTGCCTGTAGCTTTCTAGTAACCCTTAGACCTTGATTAGCTTGTTCAGGGAGTGGATTAAGGGGGGGGTTTTTTTTTTGGCGCAAAACTCTGCTGTGGCTCTCCAGGATTGAAGTCCTAGTCCTGTCCTCGTTCAACCAACCTGTGTTGACAGTCGTGCTGTCCTTGTTAACATTTCTGCTGCTATATCATCTATTCAGTGGGCCTGGGACATCATTTTTAAGGTTGGGTCCCCTCACCCCGGCTCAATATCACCATAGAGGACCTTAGTGGAACCCCCTCGTTGCAGGGACAACATATCCTATTCAGCTGGTGTAGACTTTTGTTTTGTTTTTTGCTTGTGCAATATTTGCATAAGAAGTTCATTACCACTCAAACCAGAAAGGAAATTTTTCCTTTTGATTCACTTGAAGGAATAACATTAAAATGGTAAGCTTTCTAATTTAGTCATAAAATGACTAAAGATTTTTTTTGCCGCCTTGTCTAGTTGCTGCTGCTGTAATCCTGTGCTTCTCAAATACAATGCCACCATCATATGCTGTCAAAATATTTCTCCAATTATCTCTATCACAATAAGAAAAAAAAACAGTAAAGTAACAAGTACAAAACATCACATTCTCTTCGGCAAACTGTGGTTAAGCTTTTCTGGGAAAGCTGTTGTTCTTATTGGAAACTGTGTCATGTTTAAAGCGCTATTGTAAATAGCCTAGTAATGTAGGTGACTTTCAACCCTGTTCTTTCTCCCTGAACTTATATAGTGCTCAACATGTGGGTTCATCCTTTCTTTTGTTGTTGTTGTTTTTGCTTCATGTAAATATGATTTTGTTCTTTTGTGGGTTTTGTTTATGGTGGAGGGCATCTTCCGACAAAGTGCACAGCTTTTAAACTTGCTGCAAGACCTTTACGCACTGACATATCATATTTGCTTATGCACTTGAGATAAATAAATGATTAAAAATGAAAAATTGTTATCCTCTGTAATTTTTGCACCTACCCGTTCACACTGCTCTGCTGTAGGCTAGGTATTTCATTTATTACAATGATGAATACTGCAACAAAATTAATTTTTAAAGGGGTCATATGATGCTGCTAAAAACATTCTTTTGTGATTGTGCTAATGAAATGGTTTAGCGGGTAAGGTTCACAAAAAAATTTCCAATACGTACATATTGGGTTGTCTCTATGTCCCGCCTTTCTGAAATGCGTCGATTTAGCGTCGAGCTATCCAGTGTGTTGTGATTGGCTGAATACCTCAAGTGTGTGACGGAAAAGTTACGCCCCTTACCATATTGTGATGCCGTGTCCCGGCTTGGAGGAGAGAGAACAAAAACAGTAAGAACCCAAGATATATTTAGTGGGCATTTGTTCAATCATGGGGGACATATTCCGGTTATAATGACTTGTACTGTCTTTTTACGCGTTGCGTTGCATCGTGCCGCGTAAACATAAAACCATGTCTGCATTTGTGATTGGAGAAATGACAAACAACAAGTGCTACTCTACACTGCTCAAAACTTGCGTTTGAATCATTAGTGGCAAATTCTTTAAATATGAAAAACGTACTTACAGTCTGTGAGTCAGAACAGCCGGTATTGTAGTCTACTCTACCAGGATCAGGAAACAGTCCTCCATAAAATGCGCTGGGAACATCGGAAAATTTGGGTGTGACTGTTTGGACGAGTGTTGTAAATAAAACTGAACCACGATTTCTAGAGTGTCATCTTTTGGGAGACCATAACAAGTCGTTCGCTATCAGCCGAGTGGAAACACAAGCGCCTTACGACCTAGGCGGCGGCAACATACCTCACAGCGAGAATAAAAGTTATACCTTCCTTTGCGTGAACATTTGGGTGGCGTTATGCAAATCTTCCCATATCGTGATGTAAACATTGGGGGTGTGTTAGAACAAGCCGTTTTAGGTAGGCGTGGTTGACTCAACTTTTATAAAGAAGATCTCTTTGGATTTGAGACTTTAGCTTTGCAACTTTACAGATCTTCTTTGTGCGCCAAGAGCTTGTAACACTCCAAAGAGAAAGGAAAAATTGAAATCGCATCATATGACCCCTTTATGTTATCAGTGGTCATTTTCTCTACATTTGATAACCGTGAAGCCAGTTGTGTTCTCAATCCTGTGTTTAATGGAAAGGTAGCACAGTGGAATGGAAAATGTGTTGAATGTATGAATGACTGCTTACATTAAGTGGGTTAAACGGTATGGACAGTCACTTCTGAAAACTCTGCGAGCTGATATCAGGATTATCAAAAACGCAATGTTCATAACATTAGTCATTAATAAGATATTGGGAGCAGGTGGCATTTCGTTAGTGGTGAACCCGTTAACAAGATTGCCACACTGCAGAATCAATAACAGGAAATAACACTCTTAAACCTTGGTCCAATTGAGTAAAGCAAAGCACGTTTTTAAATCAATAGAACATATTAAAGTTCGATTTGATTGGATTTTCATTGCATAATGCAGTCTTGAATTGTCATTCTAGCAGGTTCTCTTTTCATACCAGTACTAAAATGAATTATCAATCATGTAAAGTCTGTTGTGTTTGCAAGATGATGAAGATCATTGGGGGAAACAAGCATTATGTCTTTTTAAACATTTATTTTCTATTGCGGTAACACACACATTACCTTCAGAGCTCTAAAGCTGATGTAAAACCTAACCACCAGACCAAACACTGGATATAAAACCATCAACTCAACCTCCTAGTTGATATAGTTTAAACACAAACAAGACATACCACTCTGAAGGCACGCACTGACATTGGCCCATACACTAATTTCTGATAAAACAATTAGAAAATAAATGACAGAATACTCTTAACCCTTACTCGGAAAACGGGTTAAAAAACAAAACTCGAGGCATAAATAAAAAAAAAAAAAAAAAAAAACAAAAAAAAACAAACAAAAAATAGGACACTGCTGCAACTCAAACACTGGCAGCAAATTTAACCAATCCGAATTTTGTCTGCTGACTCATGCGCATTTGTTCTGTCCACAACTGCAGTTGTTATGATAGGAGATTGGGAGCAGGGCGCCGTTCTTCACATCTAACACAAACATCCTCCAGTTGTGCAGATACTTAAAGCTGAGCTAACAAGATTTTTCTCAAAGGCTAGTTCTGGACGCAACTGTTGCGCTAAACTGATTGTAGCTCCAGAGGAAAACATCTATGACTTTATTTTCCTGGATGTATCCTGCAATAAAATGGATGTTTCCCTCAGTACAACAATGCCAAGAAAATAAAGGAGAATCAAGCTATACTGAAGACTTATTTCTAAACTGCTTTACCTGTACTAGTCAGATAACTGAACTCCAAAACCAATTATTTCGGCTCATATGAAAATGCCTGATATAATCTACTTGATAAACAAAAGATGGGAATTATACATGTTTTTAATATTTGATTAAGCTGTCATTTAGCATATGAAGTATGTGGTCGATGGTACAATAAGACTGAATTGTGTTCCTCAAAAACACATTTACAGCTACACTCGTCATTAAATGGTGTTTGCAGCAGGTTGTCTGACTTTAAGGCATAGAATGCATTTTATTTAATAATAATATAAACATAAATAAATGAAACGACCGGCACAGACTCTGCTTGACAATTAAGCTTCATTGCCTAAAATAATATTATAGTCTTGATAAACCCCAGTTATTTAATGGCTTGAAGATTTAAAGGAGCTCAATGTAAGGATGTTTAATTTCATCGCCGTCAGTTTGCGATTAAAAAGAAGATCAATCACACCTTGCTTAAAAGACAAAAAAACAGGAAAGGAAAAGTCAAAACGCGGAAAGAGCAAGTATTGGGGCCTCCTGTACAAATGAATGTACCTTAGCCATTCCCGCACATTCAACGGACATTAATCCCCCACACCCCCCAATCTCAGTAAATAACTTTTATAGACCCCGAATATATATATACACTTTAAAAGCAAAATATAATCTAAAGTACCTAAAGTATCTGGATGCTTTACAGCAATAATGTACTTTATTTAACTAAACTGAAACAGTTTGTCACCATAAGTAATCAAAATTTAGCTGTGGCTCATCTTTGATAGTACAGTACATCATTTTCACGCAAGTCACACAAACAGAACGTGACGGGAGGAACTGTTGACATTCTGCTTGATTATCTGATGCTGTTAGACCTTTAGCTTTTTCAAAAATCTCCTCTCAAAAGCCTAAATGAAAACAACAGCAATGGAAACGTATAATGTACAGATTTGAAGACGAGAACAATTACTGAAAATTCAAGTTTTAATTGACCTAAAATGTTCTTCAGCTGTTCTCTATAATATATGATGTAGTTTGAACTGATAATGATACATATAGCAACATTTTAAGGCCCATTTCAAGGTGAGTTCTGACTCGAATACGATGACATTTACGCCTATGAAAAGACTTTAACAGGACCGATAGATACATATATGAAGACCGTACTTTCCTACCACCACAGACAAACAATAAATATCCAGTACTTAGCTCTCCATTAAGTCAAACTGAATGAATCTTATCAATTACCCTGTCTGACTTTCGAATGAGAAAAAATGAATATTATTATGCTGAATAAAATTGTAGTTATGTTTTCCTTTTATCCTCACTCAAATCCCGCATTTTGAATCACACGCTAATGTTATCCATATCGATAAGGCTGTTGGTTAGAAATTTCACCTCTTCCACATTGAGAACAAACAGCAACGAGAACAACTTTGGTTTGCTTCAGAAGAACATGACCATCACAACCACAGGACAGTGTGGGACAGATATGGGACATTCTCACCAATTAGCATTGTGGTTTTCTTTAAAGTCTGTTGTTTTTCTCTTTCATACAACAAAATAGATACTCTGGGTGACATACATGGCCGAGGGCTTTGATGAGGCTTATTCAGGGCTCTCGGGATCAAAATCCTCACCCATTTGGTAGCTGGAGCCCTGGGTGGAGTAAGAACGGGTCTTCATTGAGCAGTTAGAGTCCATCAGAATGGCCTGAGAAAGACACAGAGATAAGAAACCATCATTGGTGTACAGGTCACCTTACAGCTGTTACATTTATCTTCTAGAGTGATTTTATGCCACATACAAACCACATCAAAGCAAATATACTGTGCGTTTACATAGACTTAGCATTTACACAACAATTATGTACTGTATGCAGGAAACAATGTAGCACACGCTCCGATGTTGATTGTCGATTTGTTTGCCCAAAAGATTGTGCAAAGGATTGACATGAAAGAGCAGCAGTGTACAGACGGAAAGGAAGAAAACGTTTGGAACATCATTCTGGAATTACAAAATCACTTCTGTCTTATTTATATAATGTGAAATTTTGGATTTTTTAATTTTATTTCCAAGGCTAATAATCCTCTGCAGACCTGCAGTTTTGAAAGACCAGCAGTGACAAATAAAAACAACATTAAAGAATCAATGATCAATTTATTAAATTAAACAAAATACAAATGTAAACAATCTGTATTGTTAAAAGCGTTATATAAATAAATAAAGGTGAAATGCCTTTCAAATTAATAAACTGTTAAATTGACAAATAAACAGATGTACTTATAAAAAATAAAATAAACTAGTATTTAAAGTAATTTATTTATAAAATAAAAAACTAATTATAATCACTTTTCAAATTTACAAAATAATAACTTATGAATACAAGAACAAATAAGGCATAATTAAATTAATGTTTAAGAATGTTAGCTATTTCTAGTAGTAACTATTTTAGAACTGATTCTAGTCTATTGTCATTTGAAATTATTTGTCCTTTTGTGTTTTTATTATAATTAATTTTTTATTTAGATACTTACAGCTTTTCTTCATTTAATTTGAAGGTGGTACTCTGTGTAAATCTGGTTGGCTACTGCTATTGACAGAACTTTTTATTTCAGAAAAGGACAAATAAAGAGTAAAGTGTTTAATAAGAGGTCTACATTGTGTAACCTCACTTTAGTGATTCCGTTTCCCACCCAATGGAAGCATTTGTGACATCATCGATTGTGGGCGGAGCTGATCTCACTGGCAGTACACCAGTGCTAGTGAGAGATGGTGGGTTTATTGCACTGTGATTGAATGAGGCTTTGATAAAGACGTACAGATCTGGCTTGCGTGCGTGTGCACGTCAGTGCTCTTCAGGAACAGTGTAGTGCTCCTCTTGAGAAAGAAAGACTGATGCTTGGCTTTGATCACCCAGCATTTGAGGGCAAACGTACAAGTCTGTTCAGATCAACATCACTCTTTGATCTTAGCTTAAGGGCGTCCTGCACTGTTTTTATTTGTAGCTATTATGTAACATCATTTCCTATTACAGTCATATTCTATCATGTCAGTGACTTGAAGTTAGAGATGAAATCAAAATGAAAGCATGAGTGAATGGCAGGCGGAGAGTGAACATATGGCTATTATTGGAATAATAATAATGACAATAATGAAGAGAATATGGATACGAGTCAGGATACATCCGTCTTCCATCTTGCAGCAAAGTGCAACTGTATAAAATGTTTAAAATCAAGTCCCTACCATTCTTCTCATTTAATATCCTGTTTTGCATGGAAATTGTCACACTTGGAATTGTAAATATATGCATATGAGCTGTAACACTGCATTAATATTTGTGTTTGAGAGCGAGTAGACTGGAATGAATGTAATGTATGTTGAATTGACGGATGACATGTTGTGGGGTCTGACCATCTTTTCCTCGTTTGCAGGAGGATTTCGCAGGAAGAAACAGAGAGGAGCGAACAGGATGTCTACCACACCAATGATGGTCATGAGCCAGGGGAAGCCAATGCTCCTCGCGATCGCCCCGCCTGCTGATGGACCTATACAACACACACGAGTGTTAAATGCTATTAACACATTCCCCTAAAAAAAGGAAAATTAATAACAGAATTGGAAAACTTACCAAATGCGAAGCCCATTGCAGAAGGCAACACCAGCAATGGCGTACACACTACCGTACACAGACACGTGCTCAGTACTAGGTCAAACCCAAATAATGATAGCATCATGGAGGAGTCCACCATACCTGCAGACCACAAAATATGGACTGTTCATAAAGTGGGTCTGCCACTAGTGTAAATACTTCTATTTTCTGAATATAATACATCATTTTCATTACGAATTATATAGTATTATCAGAACAACAATTTTTGTTTCATTTCAGGTTTAAATGATTTATTAAAAAGGAGAAACACCACTGCAGTAAGATTATTATAGTAAGTGAACCTGTTTTAAATGATGAACATACAAAATGAACTGATCAGCTTGATGACATTTAGTACCCATATATTTTAGAAACTTCTAATACAGATAAAGAAGCAAATCTCACCTATTGCAAATCCAACTCCAAAGTTTGGCACAATGAGTCCGTATATGTCTTTTGCAAAAGGCACCTGTTGGACAATTAGAAGAGCTCAATACAGGAAGCTGGCGCATGTATATCTTATCAATTATTATTGATTATGTGAAAACACCAAATACAGTCAAACATTCTGTTGAACAGAACACTGTTTTTGTTCCTTTTCATAATCTTTTTAACCCTGATGTTTTCTCCATAAGAAAAATTCAAAATGTGCACTTGACTCTCATCTGAACTTGTTTTCCAGTCTAATCTGATAAGCATGTATAAGATAACAGACTGTCTTCCTGCTAAGCAGGATATGTCCCAGCAGAGAAAGTCAGAGCTCTGTTTTCAAAATAAACTTTTTTTCCAGCCCTCAACTGCGCTAGTGGGCAGCGAAATATTTTAGGCCTCTGTGAGCCACAACAGTATTGAAATGACAGAAAAATAAGGTGTTAAAATATTTATAGGTATGGTGTGCTCTCTGAGAGAAGTTAATCTCTAACAGGGATTTAGTCTAAAAGAACTTACACAGAGAATGCTGAGTCCAACCAGAAGCATCCCTATTAGTGAGCACAGCCATCTACAGAGAGGGAGAGAGAGAGAAAAAAATTGAAGATGAGGCCAACAAATGTCTGCTGTTCTGAACCAGAGATTGCTGGGAACTAAGACATTCCGTAATAAACCTAGGTCACAAAGCTCGAACAACAGCACCAGCCCTAATAGAGATGCATGAAGTTCGTAAAATGTCACAGTGCAAATCTACAGGCCCTGCTGAGATTTTCCCCTGAAAATTCAAATGCTTTGCCAGACATGCATGTTTTTTCTTAGAAACATCTCCAGGCATTTTTAAGAGTATGTCATATGTGACATGGAAATGCAGACAATCATACATCCAGGGTCTAAAATTAACACCAAGTTTGGCCTGTAACTTTATTAGAAACTGTACCATAATACATAGTCTACAAGTTAAATGATATAAAATGATAGTTTGACCCTATATGGCTCATGGAGGTGACAAGTATAAATAAAAATAATATACATTCAAAAGTTTGGGGTCAGTTAGATTTTATTTTTGAATTAATTTTATCTTTCATTCAGCAAGGATGCATTAAATCGATAGTATCAAAAGTGATAGTAAAGACATTTTATAATGTGACAGACGATATCTATTTTACATAAATGCTGTTCTTCTGAACTTTCTATTCGAAGAAGTCCTGGAAAAAAAAGATCAGGTCTCCAACCAAAACTAGTTAAGCAGCAAACGAGTTGTCAGCAAATTAAATAAATACATATAGTACAATGAGCTACGTAAAAACATCAGGGCAATTAAGAATAAAGAAGTTTCTATATAGAACAAAGATGTTTAAATTTTAATTAAAAAAAATACTGTAAAGAAAATATTAGAGTGAACGCAATAATATGTGTCATCAAAGCCAGTCGACAATTGGGGCAGAGTGTGACTGTTAATTTGGACCCTGCAGACATAACATATTCTGATAATGGGAAACAGTGTAATAGGCCCTTAGATTCCCTAGGAGGCTTACCGTTCATTCAAAGTAGTGAGTATAGTTATAGAAACCACAAACCCAATAACAAGCTAGCTGCTGAGAAAATGATTTTTGTAAAATCCAACAATTACAAAAAATCTGGCGACAGAAACTCTGTAAAGAGCAGTTTCAAAAGCACAGAGACAGCTGATACCAAAGCGAGAGGAAATAAGGCAGAGAAGTCGGGAAAAAAAGATCACGATTAATTTTCACCCAACCGTCGAAACCCAGCTACTCCCTACCGCTCCCCGCATCGGAGTTGTGAGCGACCAAAAAACCGGCGAAACGATGTGTGGTCACACTTAGATATGACGATGCTGGCTGGACGCAGAATGAAACGACAACCCTAAAAAGGAGAGAGGAGACGATAGGAAGAGAGAAGAGAGAGAAAGAGGAGGGGAGAGTCAGATAGCCGACATAATATCAGTTGATCTCCAAAGCTGCTGTTGGTCCCACCAGACGTCTGTTTATGAAGCATGATTGCATTTCATTCTTCCATATATAGGTCCTTCTCTTTCACTTAGCTCCTCTTGCTTTCCTGTTGCCCAGCCGCACAACTGAACCTAATATCCTGACAGAGCAAGGACACTCACTTTCCCGTGCCTCACTGTTTCTCTTTTCTCTATAGAATCTGTACAAAGCTTTGTAAACGCAGGACAACCCGGTGGACGAAACGCCCAAGAAAATCGAACTAGGAATTAGTTTAACTTTGTATTTTACAGTTGGAAGTGTTTTACAAAATTCTGGACAGAATGACAGCTGCCTGAGACTTCACTTTTCAAGACCGTCAGGTGTATAACTTACAAGTTTTTATGCTAATAGTTAATGAAAAAACCCAAGCACAAGAGTACATTCCTTGTGCGTAAGAAATGCTCTTTAAAAAGGTAATTTCCATTATAATAAAAGAGAAATTTAATTCTCAACTCACTACAATGGCAAAAAGTCCATTCTCATTATTATCAATAAGGAAAATCATCCAGTTAATTTAAGATGAAATACAGCATAAATTACGTTCAGTAAAATAATACTTAATTGATGTTTACTTAAAGTGTACTTTACAAATATTTCTACAGCAGTGTGCAGGACTGAGCTTACATAAACGGGAAACTTTGACGGAGCAGTAAAGGGCGGTTGACTAGCCGATTGAAGGAGAACAAAAGCTTAATAAATAATTTAAATAACAAAAAGAAGAAGTCAGGTCAAAAAAAGTCAAATAGACAAAGGCCAATAAATACTATTAAAATAAAAAATATATTATATTAAAATTACAGTTTCAACTATATATTTTTCCATGCTAAATATTAGGGTTTCTTTTATTTGCTGAAAATGCAACTGCCATTGGTATTGATATATTGACTTTTTACTAATATTCCACTGTCTTTAGCTGTGTCCATAAGGTAACATTAAATAATATACTAATAAATAACACATACTCTTAGGGCTTTTATTGTCTGTCTGTACTTTGTCATAATTGGTAATGTAATTGTCCATATAAATTCATTGTAATTTATGCCCTTTTTCTTTCTTGCCCCAGTAACCATTTTCTGGAAAGATGGGAATTGAAGAAAATGTGTAGGGTGCAAATTAACAAGAAGCACATTCTCCACAACCTAGCTGCCATTTCCTAGGGAACCAACATAGTCCCATCTCCCAGATGGGCAGAAGCTGGCCCAGCATAGCAAATGGCCATGTAGCAAAAACAATATGAACCTGAAAAGAAAAAGGCGGGGTAAGGGGATTCATTCTTGAAGAATTATGTCCTTTCTGTCAATCTTCCAACAACCTCCCCCTCAGCTAACATCTACTTTTTTTATAGATATACATAAAACAGCAGACATCCTTGCCCCCTGTACTAAGTGAAACTCGTAATTTGGAGAAGGAGCGGGCCAGGCTTATTTATACCAAAGACGTAACAACCGCACAGACTTCGTGCGCTTGGTTGTTGACTCCAAAACTGCACACCTCTCTACCATCTCTCTTGGGGTCACATATACCACAAGCACACTTGGGACCACTTTCGTGTCCCCTTCTCTACAGAAAATGACCTCTGTATGTGTACACACCCCCCTGTAATGGACACAAGTGACTACACAAAACCAGTTTGGTTTCCTTCTTGCATGTATCCAAAAGGTTTGCACAGTTAGTTATTTTGTAGAAGTAGAAAAAACGTAGGAATACCGACACAGTGTATTTGGCTAACATGAGCGGACCTCGCTGCGAATGAGGATGTCTGGAATCCTCATCAGAAGGGTACGTAGTGAAAAGCTGGTTCCATTTTTGCGGGCTATAGGGCGAGACAAATCCACCACGTGATCACCATCAGTCCAGGAATTAAGTAGGAATCAAGCCCGGTGTTACAGAAACGAATAAAATCTGACACACACATTACACCACCTGACACAACATCAATGTTAGCAGTTGGGGGATAAGAGGGCAGAGAATCAGACAGAGCAGTGAGGCCCGGCCAACTTCAAAACGTATTCATATGTAACAGGGAAGAGGAACATGGTCTTGTGTCACAGCAAACAACCATCTTGTCTATCACCAGTAGTTAGCGCTACTTTCCTAGGGGGGATACATTTAACACGAAAATGTTCAATTGATTATTTGCATATAGAAGTGATGCCCCAACTTTCTGATGTTTTTCTAATTAACGAGCCAAATATGCTACCATGTTTATAGCTGATTCTCAGGATATAATAAGACATTTCTTTTTTTATTTGCTTGGGATTTTAAAAATTCTAATTAACAATCTCAGTGACCGGGCAAACGGCACAGATGTACATGAAGCGGCTAGAAAGGGGGACACAAGTCAAGTCCAGTGGCGACAGTAGCGACAATCGATTGCAGCTATGTCGGTGACAAATGTTTGCCCCTATCTGTCGGTCGACATCCCAATCAACAGCTAGTGGAAGAGGTATCAGGCACATGAGGATGGGTCCTTGAGGTCACCCAGACAATATCATATAATGCTCATATGCAGTCGCCTTCCCTTTATGACACCTCAAGCGATCAGTGAAAAAGAAGATCACAAAAACTTGTGAGTGACAAAATATAACAGTCTTAACTCTACATAATTGATGTGGGAAGGTGGGGGGGGCATCTCGAGTGCAAATGCCCAGGCATCATTCTTGAAGGGATGAAAGATTTCAGAAATATTGTTTTTTACACTTTAGGTATGACTTTTTTGCCAAAGAAAGGTAAAGCTATAGTTAACAAAGTATCATTAAGTAAAGTGATTAAACGTGATGCCTATATTGTTTTATACATCGATTGATCTTATTCTAGTGATACTCTACTTATAATACAGAGGATATACGACCATTGATGTAACAACAATTATCTCTGCCCTTCTTTTTTTTTTCCCCCCCGTTTGATCACATCTCAGGCTGTGTCGCCGTGCATTGGCCCCAACATTGTCTCTCCCCCCTTCTGTCCTCCTTTCATTTATATTGCTACCTTCCCCCCCCTCACACACCAAGCACCTTCAACCCCGCCGATAACATGAATTTGGGGAGATATTTGTATGTTTGTTCAACCAGTGGCAGACAAGGAGACTGTTTAGGTAAGCTATTTGAAAACAATCATTCTTTAACATTTAACATTTCTTCAATCTAGTTCTTCAATCTAGTCATAACAGCGTTTTGCGAGAAATGCATGCAATGACACTCTTTTTTTTTTTTTTGGAGCAGTCATCAGGCAATGACTGACAATTACCCCCTCATTAAATCAGCACTTCTTTGCTCCCCTTCACTGCACATACTGCTCCTCTGCGGACATGTCATCCCACTCAAAACACCCTGTCACATTCAGTGGTACTGGCCTAACCAGGTCCATTAATTCTGCGAATGGTCTCATTGAAGATCTTGACCCCCAAACAATTAGCTGTCACTTGCTTCTATTCTTACCCATAATCATGTTGGATATTAACACTCAAGGGGGCTTCTGAATGAAGGATCTGTCTGAGTATAACTATGACCTGATGTCCAAACATTACTGATTTGATTGATTACTTGAGATAACAGGTCCATCACCTTCTGGCCTCAACTGTGGTGATGACAAAAGAAACTGACCTTTTAACCAATGTCACTCCGATCTGTTGAAAATATAATCTTTATGTCACATAATTGAACAAGTATGAGCTTTTCTTAGTCCGTGTATATTAAATCTTAGCTCACAGCTGGCAGAAAGTGCAGAAGGACATTTGTCCTCAAATTTTTTTGCTGCCTAAAATGTTATTACTCTTTCACATCACTAACTGACATTTTACAAAAATAAAGGTTCCAAAAGAATTTTCTGCATCGATGCAAACAGAAGAACCATTTTTGGTTCACCAAAGAACCTTTTGTGAACAGTTCTTAAAATGACTATTTTTTTTCATAGTGTGAAGAACATAATCTAAAGAACCTTTTTTTTTGTTTTGTACAATAAAAAGGTTCCATGGATGTTACAGTTTCTTCACTGAACCGTAAATTCCAATAACAAACTTATATTCAAGAGCGCAGCAACATTTCCCACTAGATTTCTTTTTAAGCTTATTTATTGCTGGAAAGTAGTGGGTTAAATGCTTCATTCCTCATAAAAGATGACAAAATCTCACAGATAACCCAAACACGAGTAGCTACATAAATACACACACTGTCTGTAGGGGACACACTGTCTGTAGGGGCACTTGGGGTCTCTGTAGTAACTGATACCCATCAACCCCCATTGATCAAAGTCAGACATGCTTTAATTGGATCAGCCCCTCCTTACTGTGACGCAAACCAAAGCACTATTCCAAATACACTGTCCCTCTACACACAATGCTATCAACATGCACTACAATCTATGCATGCATACACTGTAATCCATATAAACCTATTTTCAATTCCAAATACATATTGAGATTTAAAAGTAACCAGTGTGAGACCCAAACTCCCCTTGCAAATCATTCTAGTCCTGCTACTGATAAGACTAGACCCAAAACACACAATAGCACAAAACACACATCATCCCTAAAGCTGCTTCTCCCCGTTTTTGCCCACAAGAGGAATACCAAGTAAAGATTCAATGTAATGTGGAGCTTCTACTAGTTACAGAAGGTACAATTACAAAATTACAAAAATGACTAAAGCAATTACAAATATGAGCCCAAATCATGTTTAATAGACTGTGCAAATCTTTTGCTAGGTCATAGTAAGCCACTTGCTCAGGATATTAGATCAAATAATTGACATTTTAAATCTCAAATATGAGTGGAGCTATAAAACCCAAATATTTACACCAAAACACACATTCTTTGTCAAAATGCTCACTCAAAGCCTTTCAACTGCAGACCTTGACCTTTAGGTGAGCGTTTACCTAATGCTATACATCACAACTAACACCCCCCCAAAAAAAGCATTCAGATCAGATCAGGAAAGAAGGTACTGTACTCACCTCTGGTTCAACCTTCGAAGGCTGAAGCACAAATAGCTGTAAAGCTGCTCGTGAAAATAAGAAAAAACACATCAGATGTGAAGCCAATCTTGTTCAGCATCAGAAATTCCGTTATAATGAGTTTCTGTCACCAGGATTCAATTCCACATTTGTATCACAATAACATGAAGCTTTGCTACTGAATCTGTCATTCCCATTGTTTTGATTGGAAAAATGCTGGCAAGCTTAAAGAACAGAGATGGATGAACTCACCTCCATCGAGCACCGCCAGCACTGCCAGGATAAGGAAAGGAGCCGTCTTACCGACAAACTCATACATGATACTGCCAAACGGAGGGCCAACTGCACAAAACACACACATATACAGTATACTGCATACTACTCACAGACTTAATGCAAGCACTGCACCTCAGAGTATCTTCATTTTGAAAACTCTTGACATTGACAAGATGCTTTGAATTAACACAGGCCACAAATCCAATACTAATTGCCCTGTAGAACGTTCACATAACCATAAAGTTACCAAACCACAGTAAATTGTGTTGCAACAACAAACCCCTTTCAAGTCTCAAACTATCCAGATGAATATAGTTTTATAGGTTTTGATTGAATATTATTGTGCGCCATTTTTCTGTTGCTCTCCACTTGATTAACAAGTTCAGTATTTGTGCACTTTAATGACGACAGCAAAATGTAATCACTTATGACACACAAGATAGCTCTTTTCTGGTGGATAATCCTTTACTTTCCATTATGAATAAAATAATGGACTATCAAGGATTAAACATTCTGCAACAGTGGTTAAAACATGAGATCATTAACGGGAAGCACTAGGTTCAGGCCCCACTCAGGGCATTTCTTCTGACCACTGCTCTTGGGCTTTAAACAGGCCACTTAAAGTTACCTCCCAATCTTAAACTCCAAGGCACTTAATTAATAACCACCCAACTTATTGTTTCTCTCTTTGCTTGGTATGCATTTCAAGGGGTAAGATTAGAGTTAGGATTCAAGATCTCCAATATACCAGTGCAAACCAAGTTTTGCAGATCAAAATATTAAAAGAAGTCCTAAACATACAGTACACACCCAAAACTCCCATGGCTAGTCCTCCCAGGGCAATTCCTATAGCATTTCCTCTTTCCTCATCATCTGTGTAAACACTCGCCAGCATCCCCATACCTGCATAATGACACAGAATTTACAGAGGTTAAAGGTTTTTTTCTTGTCTGCTTAGATTAGTATTTTGTGCAATTTAATAGATTTCTTTTAGCATCCATCAGTATGACATCACAAAAAATATTTGTATGTGCTTTTTGGGGCTATACATTTAATTCTGCTCTTTCAAAAGATTGAAGCAAAAATGATTCCTCACAATATTAGAATTTTAAATTCTAGCAATAAACCGAAAAATAAACTCAATGAATATTTGTATGAAACAATGAAATAAGTAATCGTTTCAACTAGTTTCAAGAGCTAGTTTTGTAATCTAGATCCAAGGCTGTATACATCTTTGAATGGGAACAGGGTGCATTTTACACAAGCACCTGAACACCATTAACATTAACAGTGGCTTTATGCATACCGAGTTCTGAGAACATCAAAGTCAAATGTGTTTTAGCGCACTCAGGATTACAAAGTGTGCACTAAATAAGCATTACATTGCAGGTTTTGACAGCATCCTTTTGTATTCTAATGTAAGGTTGCACAAGATCTGTTACCCGCCACAGAAGAACAGGAAGAGCCGACACCTTGTAGAGATCTGGCCAAAAACAGCAACGTATAGCTCGATGAAAACGCAAACACTTCACACAGAGTAAAACGCAGACAGGAGAAAAAGAAAAAGTAGACATATTTATTATGGAAATGCACACAACAGATAGTCTGTAGCTAAATCTTACATTGTATAGTGCGTCTTCTCCACCCCTTTTCATAAAGACACATAGAAATTAGATTAATGTTTAAAAAAGGGTACTCACTTAGGGTTGACACAAACATGATGCAGAAACCAGCAAACATCGGGATCTGGAATCCTATTCTGCAATTATATATATGGAACTTCTTGAACCTCTTGCACCAACATTTTCCATTTGACCACAAATATTGAACTTGCAATGCTGGCATCACTCAGAAGTAAAATCAAGATGTTATTATCAGTGTTGGGGAAAGTTACTTTTAAAAGTAATGCATTACAATATTGCGTTACTCCATAAAAAAGTATGTATGCACACACAAACATATCATGCAATCTCATGCTCCTTTTGAGAGAAATGCTAGTTGCTGTACTTTCAAAGATAAACGCGTGATTTGCCTTAACCCACCTGTTGGTTAGGGGCCCTATGAAGGGGTTAGTAATTAACTGTACCGTTGCTTTAGAGGCAAACAACAGACCCACTTTCACATTCTCATTCAGAAGCTGGTCATTTGCTTTGGGGCAGTCAGACTTATTTTGAGGGGGCATCACAGAAGTAGGGGCCGGGGTCATTGGGCTAGCCGTGCTCATCTGTAGGCTGAAGCCAGTTAGGCGTGTTGTGTTATCGTACAGAGACACAATGCTCTGAAAGGTGCCAGATGGGGACAGAGGAGACATGGAGTGATTTTGGACCGACTGGGCAGCCTCGTCGTCCACTGAGTACAGGTAGCTTGGAATAATAGGCACTACAGAGAGGAAAGAGTAGAGATCATAATAACCATGAGACAGAGATTGATATCATTCATTTGTTTATACATGGTCTTAAATTATATCCTACATTACTTGAGGTTTCGCAGTGAGCAAGCTTTGTTCTACTCTTAAAACATAGATATATTCAGAAAACCACGAATCAGTTTTAGAATCAATGTTTACTAATCATTTTCCAGAAAAACTGAAGTTCAAAGACTTATCAAGCTGTGTAACACCACATTTGACCTTTCAAGTGAACAATTGGGTTTGTTAGATGCGTTTGACATTATCATGCGTAAATAACCCACAGGGACACCGTGTGCGATAACGCTCAAAAGCCTCTTCATTCAACACTTGAGCCAAAGAACGACAGGTTCATTTTCCGCCTGGTTCCATCTGTATGTACACACAGGCCATATTCATCGTGTGTATTATTTCCAGCTTAATTGCCGTGTCCGTTTCTTGGCTCGCGAACGTGAGAACAAACACAGACAGTTTAACGCGCGCGGACGGAGCTCTGGCAGCGTTTGAGGACAAGATACTTTAATTCAGATCAACTGCAGCCACTGGAGTTTACTCGGGGAAACAGTCGTTTAGGATAGTTAAAGGTATTTTATTTACTAGGCATATTAATCAGATTTATCATTTTACTTTCAATGCACGTTTATCGAACAAATAAAAAAAAAAATCGAACTGAAAAAAAAGGGGTAGAGCGTGAAAAACAAATAAAGTTTGTGAAATAATTTAAATCAAACAATTAATTAAAAGTAGTACTGCAAAACTGTTCTAAAATCGATTATTGAAAAAATTAATAATTATAACGTTTATGCAAAAATGCACTTTTTCCAACGCTAATTTCGTTTATTTAAGAAGACCCGCCCTATTAATTTAGGAGACCCGCCATATTTTAATTCTAACATTTGTATACACTCAGCGAACGAGTTTCGTTTGAGTTCACATCTTTATAATGCATACTTAATGCAAAATATATGAATATATGAAATGTTACGTTTTGTAAATATTACAGATATATTATGAAAGCGATGGATAATTCTACGTCTTTTTATCGTTAAATGCTCATATGTTTATAAGCCGTGTTGCATTAAGCCGTTTATCATTATGTGCTCGCTGCATCATATGTGCCCGCACATGTAACAGGTGTGAACAACAGTAGGCACTTACGGCGACTTGGCTACCGGCATAAAAAAAGGCATCGTGTCCAAGCAGCAAAGTCAATGAAAACGATCAACGAAGAATCCTATCCTCTGGGGGGGGTGGGGGGGGGGGGGGGGGGTCCTAGACTGTCTTTCTTCTCTTAGCCATGTTAATAAACTAAAATCTCTAAGGGCATCAAATAGTCCCATTTTAATAAAATCCAATTGCCAAAGAGCGAGTGAAAAAGATCCTGCAAAAAACAACAACAACAACAAAAAACGGTCAAAGAACATCAGTGGCATCAAAACATCATAAAATGTGTTTGAGAGAACCTTGAGGGGATGATTAGATATGAGAGAAATATGTCAAACATTAAAGTCAATTGACACTTTTATACTATCATAGGCTAAATATATGCACTGAAGCTCTCTGAAAATAATAAACTATAAACAATTGTGATTTTTCTCTTTCTTATGCTAAGTCTAAATATTTGCAGTGAATAATACACCCAGTATGGTTTTGATTCTTACCTTATAAGCACATTTGCATTGAGCTGTGCTGTCAGATCCCGGGTGAAAGGCACGCTGGATGCGGAGCGTTTTAGTTGCTTGACTGCTGTTTGACGTCACGCAGTTTCGCAGAGAACTCAGATGGGGTGCTGCTGTGTGCTGTGCTGCTGTGTGCTGTGTGCCGTGTGCCGTGCTGCTGTGTGCTGTGCTTCTGTGCTGCTGTGTGCTGTGTTTCTGTGTGCCCGTGTGCTGTCATGGCCGTTTGCTGTGCGTCTGTGGTCTTGGGGCCTGTGTGCTGTGTGCGTGGGGCCGTGTGCCCAAAAGAAAAAAGGTGTGCTGTGCTGCTGTGTGCTGTGCTTCTGTGCTGCTGTGTGCTGTGCTGCTGTGTGCTGTGCTTCTGTGCTGCTGTGTGCTGTGTGCTGTGCTCCTGTATGCTGCTGTGCTGCTGTGTGCTGTTGTGCTGCTGTGTGCTGTGCTGTGACACCAGTGAACCGTCACACAAAAATGAGAAAGGCAGGAACGCCTTATTTACTGCTTGCTTTTATTTGTATGTATAAATCTATTTAGCCACTACTTACTTCATTTAATATCAAGTTAAATGTAAGTTTAGGCTAATATTTTCATATAACTATGATGCAAGTCGTATGTGTGCTTTAAGATTGTGATGCTGTTTAGCCGACTTGACTAGTGTTAGGAAGTTATTTGCAGAAGGAAAGTTGCAGTCACTTGTTGAGTTTAACGGCAGCACCAGCAACACCAGCAGCTTGACATCAGTCTGATATCCAAGTGTTTCAGCGCGTTTTGCCAGATGGGTGAAATCAGCAGCCTTCTCTTCTTCAATATAGTTTTACAACAGCGCTATCTTGTGGCGCGAGAGGAAGTGAGGCGTTAGGCTACTATGAATGTGGTAGATGCTATGAATTTGGTAGATGCTTTTTTTAAAGTGTCTTAATGAAAATGTAAGCTATATTGTGTATTACCATGTGCTCAGCTAACAAAAAGGTTTTCTAAGAACGTTTTGCTAACGTTCCCATTAAGTGGAAAACGTTAGGCTATTTCTGAAAGCTTTCTGAACGTTCAACACGTCCATTTTTAAACGTTTTTAAAAAATTGTAATGGTTATACGAACGTTAAATGAAAATTCCATTGTATAATTTTGTAAATATAACTTTTGAATGATCTTTGCATTTAAAAATGTTAGACGAACGTCAAACATTTCAGAAAAAAAAAACGTTCCATGAAAGGTGTATAAATCATGAGTTTGTGCTGTTTTGAGAACATTATTAAATAACGCGTACCGTTGAGCGAACGTTCCATTAACATTACTGGAGAAACGTTTGTTCATAACTTTGAGAGAACCCTGCCAAAATTATGAGAATGTTGCCTGTTAGTTAAGTGTGTTCCTTAGGAATTAAACCTTTGACTTTCTCTATAGCACCAGTTGAGAAAGAAAAGAAGAGACGTGGATAGAGATATTTTTGTAAACATACATCAAATGGCACAAGTGATTCATTTATTCACTTGGTTTCAAAGTGCATGATCAGTGGATAATATTACGTTTCACAGCCAAGATATTACAGGTGCTCAATCATATATTTACATACTAGCTTTAGTATTACTGAATAAATTAATTTTACATGCACACTTACTTTCATAACATTAATATCACTAAGCGAAAAGTAATGCATTGAATAGAAAGTTGAATCAAACAACACGCTTGGCATTGAATGAAAGAATAAAAACAATATTGGTTATATTATCAGATATATTATGAATACACAGTTATACATACAGTACAAACTTCTTGCATGAACATGAATAAATGCCAAGAATAAATTGATTTAATAAGTGACTTGCATTGCTAGTGCATATCTGACCAGCTACATAAACAAAAATAAACAATGTCTCATGCATTTTCTTGCTTTTGGCTGAAATAGTTAACAGGAGTGTAAGCTTCATTTTGAGCCTCTTTCTCCTATACTTGTTCACTGCAGCAGGACTATGGTTCATTTCACTTCAACCCACTGTATATCAAACTGGCAGTGATACCCTATAGATATTAAAACACATTACCATCTTGTGCTGAGAATACCCATGCTTTCCTGTAGTAATTTCATGTGCCATTAGCAAAGCCACAAAAACCAACTGCTTCTTTCTGCTTTCAGTTACTGCCTAGGTCTTTGTGTATTCCTACCTTGCCCATGCTAACAGACTTCATGCACCGCCTGTAAAAGCTAACAATTTGTGATTGGCCGAGTTTGAAGGCCATACTCATAATGGCCATGCCTGTGATAATAAACAAAAAGGTAACCATGAAGTAATTTGGGTGTTCAGGCACAATGTCCCCAAAGCCAATGGTGGTCAAGGTGATGAAGGTAAAATAAAAGGCATCAAAATGGTCCATCTGCTTCTCCCAGCATCTCAGAATTTGACTGCAGACCACCATATACGCAAATACTACCAGCAAGATGACCAGCAGAGGGACTTTAAAGCGGTCCATCTCCTGTCCGATGCCAATGAATAACTTGGAGCTGGCTTTTGTGGGTGGCATACGGTCGAGTTCTGGGCACGAGCAAGATTTTCTCAGAGCGGTTTTGAGCTTGAAGTTCTCCTTAATAATCATGCAGTCAAAGATCTCTTTGTTACGTATCTGCAAGGAAGTGCGTCTGAGGGACGACTGGGTTTTTATCACCTGTTGAATGTTCCTTGTCTCGTGCATCACAACATCCAGGTTGAATATATAGGTGCCGTCGGTATCAGCACCTTGAACTTGTTTTGGAGATGATGCCTTTTCATGCCTGTGAATGCATGAGCAATGTAACTTCCGTTCTCTGAAGAACAGGCTGAGGCGAGAGTACGCTTTAGAAAGAAGAACAGCTAAGATATCTCCCACATCTGAGATGACTAGCAGCATGAGAGGAATGCCCACCATCGCATACAGGATACAAGCCACCTTGCCTTCATAAGTCACTGGATGCATTTGTCCATAACCTGTTATACAAGAAAAACAGAGCAGAACTGACAGTTAGAAATTCTATTTCTTACAGAATTTCCACTTTTTTTCACCTATTAGACCTGGAGTGTCCAATCCTGCTCCTGGCGATCGACTGTCCTGCAAAGTTCAGCACCAACTCTAATTAAACACCTTTAACTTTAGCCTTTAACTTTCAAGTGGTCTTGAAGACCTTAATTAGTTGCTTTAGGTGTGTTTGATTAGGGTTGGAGCTGAACTTTGCAGGAGGTTTCAGTCGTGCGCCATGAGGGGAGCAGGATTGGGCACCCCTGTATTAGACCAATGGGTCTCAGCACTGCCATCTGCTGGATGTCGTTATCAGTGCATCAGTAATGCAATGTATAATAATAATGCATAATAATAATTTATTACTTTATATAATGTGATAGCCTGAAACTGTCCTCATAATATGAAGTCATACATTTATTAGAGATTTCATGGTCACATGGTTGCTATATTTTATTTGATCAAGTACTTTCTCCCCAAAGTTCACCTGTTTTGCTGTCCCATTTTGTCCAAGCATCAAAGCCAAATATGTAAAAATTTGAAAGCAATCGAAAACATTAGGTTGTTTAACATCTGTAATTGCTTTGTCAGACAACAAATAGGTCTCATTGTTGCCACTGTTTGGGTAGGTGATAATATCTATTTTTTTCATCAGAGCAAGTGTCAGAGAGATTGGTGTAAAAAAGAATACGATACAGAAGGAAAGTAAGAGAAAGAGAGATGAACTCATCTGAACTCATCAGCCTCAAAAACCAATACTCATTAAAGTTAACTGCTGAGATAATCAAAGATATACGCCCTTCCTAGATAACATAATGGACATCCACAGCAACAGACTGCTGCGCTTGGCACTTTTGCATAATGCTTTTCTGCAAGAAGTCCTGAAAGACGAAAGTTTACATTCAATTAATATCTGAGCTGTGGTTAGCTGTGACTTACAATCAGAGTGGAGAGAGATTTTTTCCCCATCCTCCACAGCTGTGAATGTAAAAGAATACATTTATGTCACAGAATACAGACAAAAGATGTGCTTCTTCCATATGATTCTGTATAGTAAATCATAATTTGATTACAATGCCTCTCTGAAGAGAGCCCCATTAAAGGTTTACTGGAAATGGTTTTGCTGGTGTGGGCTAGTGTGTAAATAAGTTAGTGCATAATTCCGGACTCTGCCCCTCTGTATTGGCACACTGTCTGTATCTTGCTGGCAATTGCTTGAAAAGCACGATTATCTTTGTCTGAAACTTGTATTTTCCAATCCATGGTCACAATATTTTTTGCTACAGCCTAGTCAGGCAGTGGGCAGGTCACCCGAGTTTAAATCCTTTCTTGAATTTCCTATGCCTCCCTGTTGTTTCCAGTTTCATACACTGTCCTATCTAAACATCTCAAACTGAATATGTTTTGAGAAGTCTCACAGGTTTGAACAAACGTTTTACATGTTTAGTTTTTGAAGTATTCATAAATTATTCTATTTTCAAATGTCTGCTCTGGGAGTAGGCCTACTAAAAAAAAAAAAATTGGTGAGTGGATACGAAATGCAAAAAGGGCAGATTGCTTTACGGGGCAGAAACAAATGCACATGTAAAGCTATACACCGTAATAATGACAGTGAATTCGTTGGTTGGCAGCTTCACTTAACAGTATTGGGCACCAAAGTCGCAAAAATACACAAAACTACATTGATATTGACAATTTAAAACGTAATATTAATATTTGTGTTTACTTACAGCTGTGTCAGTTAAAAAAACTTTGCAGGATTGCAGGCTCTTGATAATATATTTCAATATATGCTTGTTTGGCAAGTGCATAATGGTAGAGGACCATAACCATATCATCTACATCATTTATCTCTCAGCTTAAACCTAGTTTTTGCCCATTGTATGAATAATGCAACACAAACAAAATCTAGAAGTCTTTTTTCAGTGTCTTACACCTTAGGAGGGTCATTCAGTTAATACTTACTGATATTAATGGATAGCCGGAAACACATGATTTAATGAAAAAAGTCCAAAGTAATCCTTAACATGCTGATGGCGACACCTGTTTTCTGTCTTATAATGGTTAGGCTGGTAACTGTGGGCAACAGTGCAATTGTGTGTGTGCACTGCAAGAGATACAGCCAAAGGTCAGAGCTTCTCAAGCAAATAACAAACTCAATGGTGCACAGAATGCAACAACACTTTGAGACAGACAGACTTAAAATATCTTGGTTCAGGTTAAAACACAAGAAAACAGAAATCTTTACAAACTTTGAAGTGCCAGAAAAACAAGACTACTCACCTACAGTAGTGAACAATGTACAGCAGAAGAAAAGCGAACCGTAGAAGCTCCAGTTCTGATACTCCCTTTCATTACGGAATTTGGTCAACATATTTTCTATTTTACTGAATAACGCTTCCTGTGTTGAGGCATCTAATTAATAAAATGAAACGGGGAACAATGCTAATTAAAACGTAAGCCTAACATAAATAGCCTACGTTCTTTAAAAAATACATAAATATTTACATTACAAGTGTACATTAGAGTATCACATCAAATAAATCATAGAATCATTTAAACGCAGCGAAACAACACAAAGCCTATAGGTTATAATAAATCATACATAAGCTCGAGGTAAGACCTGTGTGATTCTGCACCGTCTCCACCACTTTACGCGCCACCGCACTGATGTTCTCCGGCTCACTGAATGGTTTCTTCTCAATGTGTTGAAAGATCTGCGCGCCTAAAACCGCATATAAAATGAGTGATAAAATGAGGAAAACATGAGGAAACAAACGCCAAAACAGTCTCGCGCATCTTCTTTTTGAGTCTGACTTTCGTCCCTCTTCGACCTCCACGGACATCTCTCAGAAGCGATAATGTCTGAGGAGATGAGACTGTCTTCTCGTGGAGCCGGATGAACACCACCCTGCTAAACCACAGACCTAAACTGTCTGTTTAACTTAATGTTTAATATCTTAAACAATTACCTCACTGGAGTCACAGCTGTACGCCCACAAAATACCTCGTTAAACTATTGTAGCGTTTCAACACACAACTGATTAAGAAATAGCCTTACAGTTCTACGAAGAGACAACAAGCAGTGTATCTCAGCTGGGAAGTCCGTTGAGAACGCATTGAGAGCGACAGGTGCAGATGTGTCAAATTTTAGCCTGAATGCTGCCCTTGAACCCTGACTGGACATTTGTCGTTCCCAAAAAAGCGTGCCTTTTTTTGTCCACATGAACATATGCGCAAACATTGTTTTTTTTGTGTTGTGTCACAGTTGTGAAGCTAAATGTATAGTTAGGCGTAAGTGTTGAATATGACAGTAGGCTACTTGTGATGTTGACGTTATAGAGAGAGGCGAACGTTTTCTATGGTTACTTTAGAGGCTAATATCTGTTCGTTTGCGTGTATTAAATATAAATAGCTGTACAAAGTTTTATTCTATCTTTTGTGGTTAAAAGTTCTTATGTGAAGGAAAAGCAGCCAACAAGTAGCCTACTCAACACCTCTGGGAACTCCTTTAAGATAGTTGGAAGACCATTCCAGGTGACCAGCCTACCTCAGGAGGCTGAGTGAGAGAACCAGGAGAGCCATCAAAGTAACAGGTGGCTACTTTGAAGAATCGAAAATATAAAACATATTCAGTGTTATTTAACAAGTTTGGTTGACTAGGCATAATTCCATATTTGTGCTGCTATAACTGTCTTCAGTATTTACAGTGTTGAAAATAATAAAAATAAAGAAAACCCACTGAAGGACAAGGTGTATCCAAACTTTTGACTGGGACAGACAGACAGAAAGACAGACTGATTTGATTTTTTTAAAGGCATAGCTATATCCAGAAATATAAAAATTTTATTTAACTTGAATATTAAAATATTACAATGCTCATCACACATCAAAATGATTTTCTTAGCTGAGTGATGCTGGTCATTGATTTCAGTGCCTGTGAATTTTATGTGTGGCCTTTTACTAGTATCTTCACATCTTTGAATTATATCTGACCATACTGCCATGCACTTATCTAATACATCTGACTCTTGTGCATCTTCAGTGTTTCGACCAGCAGGGTTATACAAAAACTGCAATGGATGTTAAAGATGCATTTGATGGGTCACTTACAGCTTATTAACTTAAGTGATACGCTTGAGGGGAAATGACCTAAAGTCTGACTGAAATCATTCAGCTTGCTATAGCTGGACTATACACACATATCATGACTATCTATGTCAGCACACTTCTGCTCTCACTTTCACTTCACGTCAAACTGAATCTTAAAACAGAAGCCGTGTGACTGCACTTCACAACCCATATAAAGAAAACCATTCTTTGTATATACCTGGCTTTGGAATGCTGTCAGAAGCTTTGACAGCTCTGTCTGGTTAATGTTCTAAATGACTAAATATTTATGCAGAAAGCCATAGTGTTTGCCACCCACAGAGTCCAGATCAGCTACTGGGCAGATGCAGCTTCTTCATGGCCATTGTGGAAAATTATGTCATTTTGTTGGTCTGTAAGCAATCCCATATAAACAGTGACATTCCTCAGTTTGAGACTTGTGTTTGAGTGTGGTCCATCACGGGTGAACACACAGGGACGTTCTACACATCCTCTAGCCCTTGCGTGTTTGTTTATTTAATATCCTTGCTTAACTTCATTGCAAAAATCTGATTAATCCTCATGAGTCTGAGTTTGTACATCATTGGGACATGTGGCATTGCTTTTAGTTGGGCAATAAATGAAAAAATAAAGCCTATGTTTAGCCAAACTGCCATTTCTTTTATTTGAACATCACAGCAATCTACATTTACTGTCGGGATGAAAGATATGCTATTTTCACCAGCTGGCTGAATAGATTAGATTGTTTAGATATCACTCAAAATAATATGTTTATGAAACAAATCATATGCTAATGATTTTTCAAATACTGTTTTGAATTAGTTTGCATTTGGATGACAAGTAAACATGAAGGTATGGAAGCCCAATTCTACCACATAAGAAACATAATTTGATAAAATTTATAAAACGATTATAATTATGATTTCATCAAATGACATTTCTTTCTTATGTGGTAGAATTGGGCTTCCATACCTTCATGTATACTTACATTAACATTGACATTACAAAGTCAAAATTATGTGATAAAAAGCCATAAAACACAAGATGTAATTATGAGATAAAACATTAATAATTAACTAATGAAATAAAAATGTAATTACAGATAAGTCACAAAAAAAGTTTAACAAAAATGGGAACACAAAAGGACGAGGCAGGAAGACGGTCCACACAATAGGGCAGGGCACACGACAGAACAGGCTGGTCGGGGATGAGGGTAGCTCCAGACTCTGTGGCAAAAGGGGACTAGCAGCTCAAGGAACCAGACTTGGCCCTGGGGGATGGTAACTCTTGAAGCACCAAAATGTCTGTCAAGTCAGAAGAATCAGTGACCAGGGAGGACTCGGGAAGCAGGGCAGGAACCAACATGACAGATGCACAAAGACAAGAGAACAGGAGAAACAAGAGATAGACACAGATCAAAAGTAAAAACTTTTGAGACTATGACTAGGGAGATATAACATTAAAACTGAAAAAGAAAAAAAAACACTAGAAATAATTAACTGGAACTTATGAAAACAAAAGGATAACAATAGGAAAAAGCTAGGAATAAATGACTAGAACTACAAACAAAATAAAATGACAAGACAGCAACCTTCCCGAAACTAGAAAGAAAATAAAAAAAAAACAAAATCAAAAGGTTCAAGAACTAAAATAAACAACTAAACCACAAAGACTGGAACTATAGACTAGACTAAACACAGGAAATAAAACTAGAATTAACAAGAGGGAAACTAGACTGGATGCACTATACTGAATAGCAAGCTCTAACAAGACTAAAGACACACGCAAGGTGACTGCACACCAGACACAAACAAAACGAACCAACAAAGACCAGAGGGACATGAGCACAACATAAAGGGAGCAGAGCACACGAGACTCAGGTGAACACAATTGGACAAACAAGGACTAAACAAGGGGGCATGGCAACATGAAACGAGGCAGGACGAAAGCAGCACATGGCCAACACAAACAAAGACACAGCCATGTGCTCAGGCCCAAAATAAACAAAGACAGGACAGACAAGACTGTCAGGGCAGGATCCTGACACAGGGCAAATTAGCGTAGAGTCACAAACAAAGCCATTGATAATCAGGTGAATAGAATCTGCTAACACAGGCATAAAATAGGGTTAAGTCATGCTTCTTTGGGGCATTAAATAATGGCACAAATAATACCAATAAATTTACCCCGGCAAAACCTGTATGTAAATCACCATGCATGATTCATTTAAATCTCTCCCATCAGTTTTGCACCTCAAAGGGAAACTCCCAACAAATGCATATGCGACAAGGTCAGTTGCAAAAATAACTGTCCACACCTTTAGTAAATCCTGACAGTACTATTTGAATGCCAAAAGAGGTTTGTGCTGGTGCAAGCTGTTAGTAAATCTGGCAGCAAAACAACAAGGTGACAAACATGATAAAAATATTAATATAAAGAATCATTAAATATGTCTATGGCTTACTTTATGAATACTTCAAAAACACTATACTTGCTATTGTGGAATAGTTAACATCCACTCAATATACTCTCAGGATGAGTGATGCTATGACTAGATCTAAACCATCTAAATCTAAAAAGTCATTGTCAGGCAGTAAGAGCTGATGAAGAACAACAGTCATCTAATTGATTCTTGGAATACAGTAACGGGAAAAAATACAGACAATACAGAATATTACATTTTTTATTCAATATCTGCCCCACTCCTTGTCTCATATTAAGAGATTGTTTAGCACAGGTTTACATTCGACAAAGTAATTTGACAATGCTGGATTTATGACTGACAATGAAAAGGAAACAAAACAACAAAAAACAACAACATGCATTTAGTCATAAGCCAACACTCTGTTCACTTCTCATGTCAATCAGTTGGCAGTCAGCTTAACAATCTGGATTTCCCAATTAAATAAGCAAACACTTTATTATTTAGAACTTCAAATCTTCTATATCCCAACACTGGTTTTTATGATGTATCCATGGTCTCCCCCAAAAAATAAACAAATATAATTATGTGGCATATAGCAGCCATCCATATCCACACTAAATGTTACATTTTGGCTGCATATTGGTACATGTCGCACATTCACAGGTCTGATTCCACTGTCAGTTTCATTTGAAAGACAAACCATTAAACCATCATCATCAGTCAGGCGGTTACTTGGGGGAATAATAAAACGGTGTTTTTGCCTTCCGCGTTAATTAGCGTGCACGTCACTGAAGTGCAGTGTGTTGGAGAAGTGTGTGGCTGGGCATCATTTTAAAGTGCTTCTGATTATACTTTCAGTTCTAAACTGTTGTACATTCACACTCCAGAGATTCATTCAGTCGTTTTACAGGCCTATCATTCAGTCTACCTGTCACAAATAACACCAGTTTTTATTTGGTTCTTGCTCCAGAACATTTACAACACTTCCGACTATTTAGCAAGAGACTTGATGATTCCCTTCGGCTAGCAGAAGCACATTTTGAGCAGACACACTTCACATTAAAGAAGAAGCCCTCGAATACCTTCTTTTACCAAACTTTTATAGTTAAAAGGTACACATATTAGGGTAATTTACTTTGACAGATGAACATGTTGTTGCACAGTATACAACAATATTACATGTTATTTAATGTACAGATTATCCCATCTACACACACTTACATCATTAGAGTAATATTGTAAAAATTCAGTCTGTATAAATAAATATTTTCTGACTTTCCTTTATATTAGGATGGTTTCCAAAGCCTAGCTTTGATTCTTTATGAAAACTATTTTGCAGTAAGAGACTGAGCTAACCTCGTGATTAAAACTTTGGTGCATTAAATCAGTTAACGAAACACACACTGAGGCCAGTCACACAAGATGCGTTCTGGCACACATCTGCACCACTTTTAGTTGTTTTGCTATGTAAACATACCCTACACGGACATCTCTGAATACAATCGCTGCGTTTTGCATGTTAAAAACGGTTAAACTATTAAAACATTTTGTTTCATTCCACTACGGATACCTTTTTTTGAAAGCAAAAACATGTCCTGTATGAACAGCCCTTCAGTCGTGACAAAGTTTGAGCAGTGTTTTGTCAAATGAACACTATATCCTGATGGAAAAACGTCAAAATTAGTCCCTCCTATATTTCTTCTGTATTCTGTTTGCTAGACCAATGGACGATACTGAAAAGAAAAAGTAAATCTTCAGTAATGAATAACTGAACACAATCATCCAATTTTAAACACTAGGAAGTGTGATTCGAAGGATTGTTGTAATGTGAAAGGCAGAACTGACCTCCCACATTCAAAGCTTCTATAAAAACATACTGCCTACCTTAATGATCACAGGCCAAACGAAACATTTAGACATTCAGACAGACAACATTGCGGGTTAACACATTATATAAATGTTTAAAGCATCTACAAGGTGAATGTACTGATGTGTGTGTGTATATATTACATGTGTACTGTATGTTGAAATATATATATCTGTATATGGAAGAAAGGCACTAGAAAACACTGAAGCTGTACGGGTCCCAGCTTTCAGGAAGGTACAAATCTAAAAAAGATATTCTATTTGGACGACACTTTTTTTGGAAAATAAACCTGCGAAATATTTAGAAAAAGTCTTACTCCAGAATGAATACAATTATTACAAAAAGCTGCTTTTTAAAAAGAAAATCTGTTTCTATAAGGGTTCCAGTTTATTCAATACAGTTTTGGCAGGTAAATTAACTTTAATGACATATTCTGCCAGAACAAGTCCATCGAGAAGACAGCAAAAAGGCTTAGGTCTCTATCAGACCAAGGCCTGGCCATTTTGAACCATTATAAAGAGCAGCAAATCAAATCCAGTTGTTAGACGCTCTGCTATGTACATATACATACCTGCTAGGGACATTGAAATGCTTCAAATACTACAAAATGATCTGTGTATAAGCGTCACAGTGCTCAACCAGTTTTGCAGGGCTTGACGGGAAGAGTAGTTTCTCTTTTAGAGTCTCACAGAGCTCCAGCCAATCAGGAGCCATGGGTCATGACTCACGCGAGTCCAGCTTACTGTACTTAACCCGGGTGCACGTCATTGTTCGCAACAAGAATGGCAGCTGGTAGTTTCGAGGCACAATGCCACGTACGTTACTCTCAAAGTATTGGAATGGACCGAACCACCACACACGAGAGAACAGGTTACCAGTGGAAATTTCCTTTAGAGCCTATAGAACAGCAGAAGAGATTAAGTTAGGAGAATTAATAGACAAAAAATGTAATCCCACAGTTTTCCAGAAAGAGCTCAAATGCAGATGTTACTGGGTAAAGACAGTTATCCATCAACTGTAGCAAAACATTTTTTAGCTGCACATCTTCAGAAACCAACTACTGGCTTGAAGAATACAATATAATCAAAAGGTCATTAATGTATACTATAGTAAGTATTTATTTTTTTCATAATATCTTATTGATAAAGGTCCATTTTATATATTACACTGTTCTTGATTTTTAAATATTAATTACTTGCAATTTTTTGTGCCAAGTTATATTGTATATTCTTTTTCTTGTCACTACTTGATTTATGTATAAATCTTTGTATAATGCGTATATGTGACCCTGTACCACAAAACCAGTCATAAAGGGTCAATTTTTCGAAATTGAGATTTATACATCCTCTGGAAGCTGAATAAATAAGCTTTCCATTGATGTAGGATAGGACAATATTTGGCCGAGATACAACTTGAAAATCTGGAATCTGAGGGTGCAAAAAAATCTAAATATTGAGAAAATCGCCTTTAAAGTTGTCCAAATGAAGTCCTTAGCAATGCCTATTACTAATCAAAAATTAAGTTTTGATATTTTTACAGTAGGAAATTCACAAAATATCTTCATGGAACATAATTTTTACCAAATATATTAATGATTTTTGGCATTAAAGAAAAATCACTAATTTTGACCCATACAATGTATTTTTGATTATTGCTACAAATATACCCCAGCGACTAAGACTGGTTTTGTGGTCCAGGGTCTCACATGTATTATTATTATTGTATTGTAAATATTGTAATTTTATACAGACATAATATATGTATATATTATATACAGACATAATCATGGCAATAAAGAATTTGAAATTGAAAAACTGAATCGGATTGTTTGAAGAAGTATAGTGTAATTTATATCATAAATAAATAAATAAATCTCTTAGAAAATTGTTAATTTATAACTGATTTAATTTAGTACATAAATAAAAATGGAATTTAGACTGCAATGAATATACCTCTGATACCTGAATATAGCTTATATTTGAGACACAGTTACAGCATGATTTTTTAAAATAAATCTTGTATGAATGATTAAATAAGCACAAGATGCTTAAATTCAGTAAATAAGCAAAGATTTTCTAGTTTTAAACTACAAATGTACCTGCTGATTGGCCATTGTATGGTACCACCAGAAGAGGCGTGTCGTCATGAAGTAGGCCACCACCACGTCTATGGTGTAGTGATCATGAGCCAACAGGATGCAGAAGATACCGACAGCACTCAGGCACCAGCAGATCCAGTGATACCACCAGAACCTCCGTGGAGAATCTGTAAAAAATTCAAGAAAAATTATGTATAATAGTTTCCCAGTGCAGGCAGATATACCAAACTCACAGATGTTATCATTGGTTTTAAGTATGTTTGTGTATTGTATAATATATTTTTAATGTATGTGTTATTGCCCATCATGTCCACTAGATGGTGATATCAAACAATCACAACAACATGTAGAGGCTAAAAATCAAAATTTTCCAAGCATATTTGGACATGATTGTTAATAAATATGAGTACTCACACTCTTTAATAAAGAGGTATGTTAGTGTCAGCATCACTGTGTGTCCACTGTACAAGTAATCTCCACACAAAGAGTGGGAGCCAGTGATTGACAGGCCACCACCTGCCATCATTTTCATTACTCGCCGTGACTGTGCCTCCCAGTCACCGAAGAGCTGGAAGACGCACACAAGCACACACATATAAGCATTTACAAGCACAAAAACATTTAAAGATAGACAGACAACCAGCATGTTGTTTTAATTTCTTCATTGCATTATTTTTATTACGTTATACTCTCTATCACAAACTTTGATTCAAAGTAATAGTTTAATCAAAAATAAATATTCTGCCTTCATTGTCTTTTCTAGAGTATGGTTAATGCAAATTTTCTTACGCTATGAAACCAGAAACCACAGTGATCAAAAAACCATACTCTATTTACAAAACATAAAAGTGGTGCACATTACTTAATTGCTTCACCAAGTGTTGCAAGCTTTGTGTGAAGAGAAGACCAGAATTATAGGTCATTAGCCACAGATAATTTCTGCTGCAGCTCTTAAACATCAGTTGTGCATGTGCATATTCAGAAGCATGAATGATATCTGAAACTATGGCAGAGTGCAAGATTTTTTGATGTTTTCGTCTACCACCAAATGTCATTTGAGCACTTGACCCGATTTACACCTGTATTTAGCACTATTTGCTTCAGATAGTATGCCTATTTTAGACCAACATTAACTTGCATAAAAGTCTAGTTTCAGTGACAAGCTACAAGTATTCTCATCCTTCAAAAGTTACCTTTGGGGAGCACCTGAAGTGCATGCCTGGCACAGGTAATGTCGTAGCGTACATGGTCACGCATCTGTACAAATACAGAGTTCCCACAATAAAAAAGAACCGACGACCGATTATGGACCTGCAAACGGAGAGAAATCAGAGTCAAAAAATAGCCAGATCATAGGATAGGTCAAAGTTTATGGATCGCAATGCTGAATAATGCATTCTGGACTGTTTATGAGTCACGACAGGAGATTATTTACATTTACATTTAGTCATTTAGCAGACGCTTTTATCCAAAGTGACTTACAAATGAGGACAATAAAAGCAGACAAAACTAACAAAAGAGCAACAATATATAAGTGCAAATGACAAGTCGCGGTTAGCCCTAACGCAGACACTAGCAGGGTGTGTGTGTGTATATATATATTATATATATATATATATATATATATATATCTTGATATTGATATATATAGATATATATATCTATATATATATATATACACACACACACACACACTCACACAAAGAAAAACAAGTAGATAGATAGAAAAATAGAATAGATGGTGTTTTGGTTTTTTTTTTAATAAAAAAAAGAAGATAAATATAGATAAAATAGAATAGAAAGTGCTAGAGATAGAGGGTCAAATAAAGGTGGAACAGATGTGTTTTTAGTAGTTTCTTGAAGATGAGTAAGGACTCAGCTGCTCGAATTGAGTCGGGCAGGTCATTCCACCAGGAAGGAACATTTAATTTAAAAAGTCAGATAAAGTGATTTTGTGCCTCTTTGGGATAAACAATAAAGCGACGTTCACTTGCAGAAAGCAAGCTTCTAGAGGGCACATAACTCTGAAGTACTGAATTTAGGTAAATGGGTGCAGAGTCAGTGGTGGTTTTGTAGGCAAACATTTATGCCTTGAATTTTATGCGAGCAGCTTTTGGTAGCCAGTGCAAATTGATGAACAGTGGTGTGACATGCGTTCTTTTCGGCTCTTTAAAGATTAATCTTGCAGCGGCATTTTTGGAATAATTGTAGAGGTTTGATAGAAGTGGTTGGAAGACCTGCCAAAAGAGCATTGCAACAGTCCAGCCTGGACAGAAAAATAACTTAAACAAGGAGTTGTGTAGCATTTTTCGAAAGAAAGGGCCTGATCTTCCTAATATTGTATAAAGCAGGACCGGGTAGTTTTAGCAATGTGGTCTGAGAAATCAGCTGATCATCAATCATAACTCCAAGGTTCTGGCTGTTTTTGAAGGAGTTATGATTGATAAGCCTAACTGGATGGTGAAATTTTTCTAAAGTGATGGGTTTATTGAAACCACAAAAAGTTCTGTCTTAGCCAGGTTGAGTTGAAAGCGATGGTCCGTCATCCAACAAGAAATGACTTTTTAGACATGCTGAAATGCGAGCAGCTATCGTCGGATCACCAGGATGGAATGAGAAGTAGAGTTGAGTGTCATCAGCACAGCAGTGATATGAAAAGCCATGTTTCTGAATGAAGAACCTAGTGATGCATGTAGACAGAGAAGAGAAGGGGTCCAAGAACTGAGCCCTGAGGCACCTCGGTAGCTAGATGTTGTGACTTGGACACCTCACCTCTCCAAAATAACTTGAAGGACCTATCTGAGAGGTAAAACTCAAACAACTGGAGTGCGGTTCCTGAGATGCCCATCTTCATGAGGGTTGACAGGAGAATCTGGTGGTTCACCGTAGCAAAAGCAGCAGACAGATCCAGCAAAATAAGTATTGAAAATTTGGAATCCGCTCTTGCCAGTCTTAAGGCTTCAACAACCAAGAGCAGGGCAGTCTCTGTTGAATGTCCACTTCTGAAACCAGACTGGTTGCTGTCCAGGAGGTTGTTCTGTGTGAGAAAGGCTGAGACATGGTTGAACACAACTCGTTCAAGTGTTTGTGCAATGAAAGGTAGAAGGGAAACCGGTCAGTAAGTTTTTTTTTGGTCTATTAAATTGTGATTCAGCTGTTTATGTCATGAAATAAATTGGACAAGCTGGGATGTGCTTTAGTTGGTGAATAATGCAGTGATTCTCAACCTGTGGGCCAGTGCCCCCACTAGAGCGCCTTGAACAAACTGCCCAGGGGAACATTATGGGTAATGAAAGGTGCATATTTTGGTTTTGGGAGTCACCAACAACAGGTTGCCATGCATGCAGGTCAAAAAACACTTTCATTGTCTTATAATGCATTTATTTTTTACCTTACTTGCTCAAAGACTCCCAAACGTTTAGCTCAACGATTAATTTTTCCAAACCCCTCCTTTGCGTGACGCTAATCTGTGGTGATTAGTCTGATTGGACTCATTTTAATTTCATCGTGCCTGCAATGCCTGATAAAGCAGCGCTTTTGATGATTTGTGAACAGCGTTACCGGTGAAACAGCTATTTTACCGCTCCAAAAGAGGCATCTAGTGGCAAAGAATGAATTTGCATTTTAATTCAGACCAACACCAAAAAGACCAACAAGTGGGTGGGCAATATGCTAATGTTTCATTTTGACATCAACATGAAATGGCTTGGGTTTAGTTTGAAAAACGACTAGTTTCAATGATTCAGAGTCGACTTTTTCTTTTGAGAGACAACATCTTTATACACGGTGCACTTTCAGATTAAAAAATTTGCAGGATGTTTTCATTCACTTAGAACTGTGTTACACACTGCATGAAAGGTAATTATATACACACATACAGTGGTGTGAAAAAGTGTTGGCCCCCTTCCTGTTTTTTTTATTTTTTGCATATTTGTCACACTTAAAAGATTCAGATCAAACAAATATTAATATTACACAAAGATAATGCAAAAAAATACAAAATGCAGTTTTTAAATGAAAATTTCATTTATTAAGGGAAAAAAGGAGAAGAGTAAAAGTAATGTCCAAAAACACTGGCAGAGGCCCTAAGGAAAAAAAAAAAGGAAACATTATCGGACCAAAGATGCACTGAAAACGGTGGGGGCACCAAAACACGCTATGCTACCAGAGCACACAACTAACTGCCAATCAAGCTGTTTGCGCATGTCAACGGAATAGAGTCTCATTCACACCTGTGGAGGGAATTTTGGCTCACTATTCTTGCAGAATCGTTTTTACAATTCGAGACACATTGGAGGGTGTTTTCAGCAGCCTCTGAATCGAATGTTTAAGGCATCCAATCGGAATTTAAGTCCGGACTTGGTTGGCCACTCCAAACCTAATTTAGTTTTCTTGAGCAAATTCCCACGAACTACGCAGTGGACTTGCTGGTGTGTTTGTGATCATTTTCCTGCTGCATAACCCAAGTGTGCTTACGCTTGAGGTCACAAACTGATGGCGGACATTCTCCTTCAGGATTTTCTGATAGAGAGCAGAATTCATGGTTACATCAAATATGGCATGGTGTCAGGTCCTGCAAAAAAGTATGACCAAAGCACCAAGCCCCAGTCGATCACACTACACCACCATGGTTGACTGTTGGTAATGATGTTCTTTTTATGAAATCGGCAAAAGAACAAGCGTGAGGATTGGCATTTAGTAAACGCCAGAGGTACACGCGCACAGACACACACACCTGTTCAAAAGTCCAACAGCTTGTGTTCATCAGTCCACAGAAAATATTTACGACAGCGACTTACCCAAAAGTCTTGGGTATAATCAAGATATTTTTTTGGCAAATTTGAGATGAGCCTTTGTGTTCTTTTTGGTTAGCAGTGGCTTTTGTCTTGGAACTCTGCCATGGATGCCGTTTTTTGCCCAGTCTCTTTCTTATCGTTGAACCATGAACACTGACCTTAATAGAGGCAAGTGAGGCCTGCAGTTCTTCAGATATTGTTCTGGGTTCTTTTATGACCTCCACGATGAGTCGTCGTTGTGCTCTTGGAGAAATTTTGGTAGGCCGGCCACTCATGGGAAGGTTCACCACTGTTCCACACAGTTCATCAATCTTGTGGATAATGGTTCTGACACAATGGTGAGCTGGACAGTCCCCAAAGCCATATAGACAATGGGTTTATATATCCTTTCCAGGCGTACATGTAAACTGTTTGTTATCATCTGTCTTGTGAAGTGTTCTTTAGAACCTATTTGCCTCCGGCATAAATGTGTTGAATATTTTAGCATGCTCACTTGTCCGACAGGTTACTAATTTAAGTGATTCTGTGATGCAAGCAAATCATAGAGAAGCCGCGGTCTAGGCACATCGTACCGGCACCACGGGACGGGTGTGCTTAGTGAAACTGTGAACTCACGTTCTTTCATGATTAACAGGCCGAGGGGACCAATTAATTTGCAAGGACACGTAGGGCGCACACGTCGGAACTTTGGGAGACAGCTTTTTATACCCTTAATAAATGAAACGATCTTCTTCATTAAAAAACTCGCATTTTGTAATTTACTTGCCGGAAAGACATTTAAAGGGTGTGAGAAACAAAAGCCAGCCAAGTGACAAGAATCGGGACGGGGCGGCCAACACTTACACCATATATAGTGGGTTACACGGAAAAGTAGTGGATCATTGAAACCCCACATTAAATTTTTACACTGGTTATATAAAGCAAGGGAACCATTTGCGTAAAAATCATTTAAGTTATTTTTTTCCCTCAATGTACACACAACGGAAGTCCAACCCCATCTGAATATTGACAGAAAAAAACACAGAATTGTTGACAATGTGGAGGTTGTTGACACAGATAGTGTACAGAAAGAAAAGAAAAAAAACTGAATATCAAACGGTCCTAAGTATTCCGACTACGTTTGCGGTGACACCATATATTTACCATTTCTTTCTGAGGGATACACAAATACCTTTGTAGAACCAAATTGGATGTGTACAACTTCATGTTGAACCGTCCGAGGCTGTGTTTGATTATACTGTTTGGACTTGATTAGGAAAGCCACACACTTGTCTATATAATACCTTACAGCTCACAGTGTATGTCAGAGCAAATGAGAATTATGAGGTCAAAAGGAACTGCCTGAAGAGCTTAGAGACAGAATTGTGGCAAGGCACAGTTCTGGCCAAGGTTACAAAAAAATTTCGAAGCTGCGAACTAGAAGGTTAACAAACTGAAGAGCCAGCATAGTGGCCTCCATAATCCTTAAATGGAAAGCGTTTGGGACGACCAGAACCCTTCCTAGAGCTGGCTTTCCGGCCAAACTGAGCTATCGGGGGATAAGAGCCTTGGTGAGAGAGGTAAAGAGAACCCAAAGATCACTGTGGCCGGGCGCTTGGGAGAACAATCAGAAAGTGAATAGAAAGTCATCCACTCATTGCACCCCACCAGTCGGGAGTGCTTGTATGCCAGAACGACAGTGTGGCGAGACGGAGAGACGGTGCAAGGAACGACATGAAAAGGCACCGACCGGAGTTGGCTAAAAAAACAACAGATGAAGGACTATACAAGATGGTGAGAAATGAAGTCAGAGATATCTGTGATGGTCTGAGCTGGAGAACCGAGATAGAAAACTTTTATGGCCTTAATATTAAACAGACGGTAGTGAGTGGGAGAAATTGACGAGAGCAGAAACACCAGGCTCTGCTCATCACTGTCCAATCAGTCCCAACAGTGAAGCAGGGGTTATTCAGACTGCAGGACAGCGCACGGAGAGGTTGCCGAAATCGTAGGGAAGATGAATGTGCAAGCCAAAGTACAGGATATTCACGGGAGGAACGAAAACCACTCTCCACAAGACAATCAACAATGACGGCTAGAAGCAGAATAGCGGCAGCAGTAAAAAACAACGAAGGTGGCTTCACAACAAACATATGTGAATGATTCTTAATGGCCCAAGAACAATCTGTGTTTTTCTGTCAATATGGGTTGTTGTGTGTACATTAATGAGGAAAAACAAATTAACTTAAATGATGTGAGCAAATGGCTGCAATATAACAAAGAGTGCAAAATTTAAAGGGGTCTGAATACTTTCCATACCCACTGTATGTAGAAATTTATGTATGTATGTATATAGATCTATAGGATATATTATTATCTAGACAGACTAGTAGTGGTACTAATTTTTTAGTAGAATATTTTTTCAAAATATTTTATTAATATATTATAATTTATTAAAAAATGTTTGGGTAGAAATTGTAAATTTCAATATTCTTATCTTTATTTAATATCCATTAAATAACAATGACTGGAAAAGTAAAGATCTTTAAAAAAAGAAACTACAATAATTTTAATTGTTGATTAAAGGAATAGTTCACCCCAAAATTCTGTCATCATTTACTTACCCTCATGTCGTTCCAAACTGGTAAGACCTTCATTCATCTTCGGAACACAAATTAAGAACCAAACAGTTGATGGTCCCCACTGACTTTCATAATAGGGAAAGAAATACTATGGAAGTCAATGGGGACCTTCAACTGTTTGATTACCAGCATTCTTCAAAATATCTTCTTTTATGCTCAACATGAGAAAGAAACTCATACAGGTTTGGAACGACATGAGGGTGTGTAAATGACAATTATTGTACAGAAACTAGGAGAGTTCATAGATTAAAACCACTTGAAAAATGATTAAGGAACTGACCTGTGTTTAAGCAGAAGCCACTGTGTAAACCACAGTCCCACAAGCAGCATTGCCGTTGATCTCACAGATGGAAAACGCCCACTCCACACGATCAAACAGATCAAAGAATTTATCTGGCAGGGGCGGAGACTCTTCCTTGGGTGGGACACGTTCATGCACCACTGAGATCACAACTGTTGTGGTGAGGAAGCAGAACAGAGCGTAAAGGAAGGCCACACCTGTTTTGAACCACTCCGTGGGATACGGCGTGCGCTCCTGCTCAGGCAGTGATGGAATCAAGATGCGAACCGGCTTCGAGTGCAAGCCATTCTTTGGAATGCCGTTGTGGATCTTGCCATTGCTCACACTGCCATTGGCAAGATCGATGCCAGCGTGACCGTTGGCGTGGTGGCTGTTTTCGTGGTTGTTGTTCTTGTGTGCCTTCATGTGGTTGGTGAAGCGCAAAGTCTCTATGCGTTCCAAAAGCTGTCGACCACTGTCCCCTGTGACCAGGGACAAAGGCGAGGCCTTAAAGTCTTCCTCAGACAGTCTCAAGAGGGCAGGGCCATCCACGTTCCGCAATGCATCGGTGTACTCCTGCAAGCCTTCGTCGGTCAGCCAATCAGAGACGTCACTGGCTGTCCACAGCCTCACCTCCTTCATATCTGGGTAAGAGTGAGTCAGAGGGCCGTTTCAAGGGGTTTCACTCAGCAGTTTGGTGACCCAACAGCAGTCATAGTGTCTCTGGGACATTGGAGGAGAGTGGCTGAGAGGTCCAATTTTTCACCCCTCCTCCTGTCCTCGCTGTTGTTAAATTGAGTAATGGCTGATCTGACTCTGAAAATCAGACTATTTTTTTTAGTCTGAATCCCTTAGAGTCAGTGTGCACCAATGTATGGCCCTGAAAAACAAAAGCACAAAAGTTAGCTAACAGATCTGTTATTACAGATTGCTATTACAGAAAAAAGTAAGTAATTATTTGCTCTAGCAGTCCTAGAAAACAACACATTTTTGCTGACAGTTACACAGACGTATGTGTCATGAGCATACATCCTGTTTGACAGTGTGGCCCAACGACAGTAACGGTGAGCACAACGTGCACTTTGTGTGAGTGTGTCAGAGGAATAGGTAATATTCATTCTGTTTGTTAAGAGTGTTTTATAACCATAGCAACTGTAGCTCAGCAGTCATAAAAATATCCAAACCACACTTGTCTGAATCACCATCTTAATCTACAGTCTTTCTTCTGAACTTTTTCAGCAGAAAAACAGCATATTTGCTTCTCCAGAAGTCAGTACTACCGCAAGTCAGTGTGAATATAACTTAGTTATAATGAATATAACATTAATTTAAAATGAAATGGAAAGAAAATAATGCAATCTTCTTCTCTTACACTATTAAAATACTTATATACACAGTTCAAAAGTTTGAACAATGTCAATAAGATTATTTTGAAAGAAGTCGCTTCAGTTAGGCTTCAGTTATTTGATACACTAAGAAATGTAAGTGTAAATTGTTCTTAATTTAAAATAATTTCTATTTCCATATAATTTAAAATCTACTGAATTTTCAGCAGTCACTACTCCAGTCTTCAGTGTCACGGGATCATTTAGAATCATTCTAAATGCTGATTGGTGCTCAAGAAACATTTTTTTTTTTTTTGTACTTTTTTTTTATGAACTTCAACACAATAACAATCAAACAACACTCCTTCATGGGTACATACATAAATATTTTCCTCAAAGTATAACATAAAAAGTAAAAGAAATTTCAGTCTGGTCAACTGGTTACGATACAAGCAAATATTTGTAAGCATGTATACGTGAATATTTGTGGTCATACATTCATAAACATAATACTCATTTCCTTAGGCTTACTATCAAGCAGCCGTTGATCCTAATTACATACATTTACATTAATGAATATACATATTTCACTTTGGCATTTATCTGTCTTGATATAGAGATTGTCCATTTTGCCCAGTGTTTCTTAAAAGTCTCTTCTTGCAGTCTCAACCTGAATGTCAGTTTTTCCATCTTGTAAATTTCTGTAACTATTTGTTCCCACTGAGTTCTTGTTGAGGCTACTGGAGCCATAGTAGAGTAATCGCTTTTTTTGCTGCTGCTAGTAGAATCCGGAGTAGATATTTATTCCTATTATTAACTGAATCAGGTATATTGCAAGAAATAGAATATAAGCTGTTTTTTCAATCTCAATTTCCAAGATTTCCTCTATGCTAGAATGTATTTCTGACCAATACTGATTTAAAACTGGACAAGACCAGAAGACATGTACATGATCAGCCGATAATGACCCGCACTGCCTCCAGCAGAAGCCTTGATTTGTCATTCCTTTTTGTTTTGCTTTCACTTTGGGCGTAATAAAGAAACAAATTGTATTTTTCCAACAAAATTCCCTTAGAGCCCTGGAATGACTAGTCACACACTGAGAATGCCATAAGTTCAGCCATTCTTCAGCTGGGATACAAATCTGCATTTCCTTTTCCCACTTTTCTTTAATATACTCAGTAGAATGGCCTTTAATATCTTGAATGCAGGTATATAAACCAGATATTAATCGTTTTTCACAAGTATTTGTATTATACACTTTAATGAACATATTTATCAAAGGGGAATAATCATTTGTTACTCTTCTGATTTTCATATCACAATAGTGTCTAACTTGTAAAAACCTATAAAAATCCTGTTTCTCCAGACCAAATTTGATCATTAAATTCTGAAAATCCTGAATTTCTCCCTTTGATATAATAGAACAGTAAGCAGTTATTCCTTTTTGTGCCCAGCTTTGAAACCCTTTATACATTTGAGCGGGGTAGAACTGAGAATCATAACCAATCCAACTTAATATTCTCATCTGATACTCTAGTTTGAACTTTCTCATCAATTTATACCATAATTCTAAACCACATTTTGTCCACCGAGTTATGTTTTCAGATATCTCCTTAAATTTATTGTTATCACCTAAAAGTGACTGAACTGGAATAGGGCTTTGCAAGATTTCCAATTGTTTCCAATTGGCAGTATAGGTTGAATCACAGCAACATAGGAAATTTCTCAGTTGGGCAGCAATATACAGTGGGGCAAAAAAGTATTTAGTCAGCCACCAATTGTGCAAGTTCTCCCACTTAAAAAGATGAGAGAGGCCTGTAATTTTCATCATAGGTATACCTCAACTATGAGAGACAAAATGAGAAAAAAAATCCAGAAAATCACATTGTAGGATTTTTAAATAATTAATTCGTAAATTCCTCGGTAAAATAAGTATTAGGTCACCTACAAACAAGCAAGATTTCACAGACCTGTAACTTCTTCGTTAAGAGGCTCCTCTGTCCTCCACTCATTACCTGTATTAATGGCATCTGTTTGAACTCGTTATCAGTATAAAAGACACCTGTCCACAACCTCAAACAGTCACACTCCAAACTCCACCATGGCCAAGACCAAAGAGCTGTCAAAGGACACCAGAAACAAAATTGTAGATGCACCAGGCTGGGAAGACTGAATCTGCAAGAGGTAAGCAGCTTGGTGTGAAGAAATCAACTGTGGGAGCAATTATTAGAAAATGGAAAACATACAAAACCACTGATAATCTCCCTCGATCTGGAGCTCCACGCAAGATCTCACCCAGTGGGGTCAAAATGATCACAAGAACTGTGAGCAAAATCCCAGAACCACACGGGGGGACCTATTGAATGACCTGCAGAGAGCGCTTTCTTTTTTTTTTTGTTTTTTTTTTTTTTTCTTTTGGACCAAGTAACAAAGGGTACCATCAGTAACACACTGCGCCGCCAGGGCCTCAAATCCTGCAGTGCCAGACGTGTAACCCTGCTTAAGCCAGTACATGTACAGGCCCATCTGAAGTTTGCTAGAGAACATTTGGATGATCCAGAAGAGGATTGAGAGAATGTCATAGGTCAGATGAAACCAAAATATAACTTTTTGGTAAAAACTCAACTTTTGTTTGTCGTGTTTGGAGGAGAAAGAATGCTTTGTTGCATCCAAAGAACACCATACCTAATGTGAAGCATGGGGGTGGAAACATCATGCTTTGGGGCTGTTTTTCTGCAAAGGGACCAGGACGACTGATCCGTGTGAAAACGAAAGAATGAATGGGGCCATGTATCGTGAGATTTTGAGTGAAAACCTCCTTCCATCAGCAAGGGAATTGAAGATGAAACGTGGCTGGGTCTTTCAGCATGACAATGACCCCAAACACACAACCAGGGCAACTAAGGAGCGGCTCCGTAAAAAGCATTTCAAGGTCCTGGAGTGGCCAAGCCAGTCTCCAGATCTCAACCCCATAGAAAATCTTTGGAGGGAGTTGAAAATCCGTGTTGCCCAGCGACAGCCCCAAAACATTACTGCTCTAGAGGAGATCTGCATGGAGGAATGGGCCAAAATACCAGCAACAGTGTGTGAAAACCTTGTGAAGACTTACAGAAAACGTTTGACCTCTGTCATTGCCAACAAAGGGTATATAACAAAGTATTGAGATGAAATTTTGTTATTGACCAAATACTTATTTTACCGAGGAATTTACCAATTAATTCTTTAAAAATCCTACAATGTGATTTTATGGATTTTTTTTTCTCATTTGTCTCTCATGAGTTGAGTATACCTATGATGAAAATTACAGGCCTAAATACTTTTTTTCCCCACTGTAATAGTCTTGAAGGCATGGAAGGGACCGTCCTCCTTTTTCTTTTGCTAACTGTAGATTTTTAAATTTAATCCGTGGTTTTTTACTATTCCAAATAAATCTAGAAATTATTCTGTCCCAGTCGTTAAATTGTTTCTGGGGAATTTCAACGGGTAAAGCCCGAAATAAATACAATAGACGAGGGACTATATTCATTTTAACTGATTCTACTCTATTGCTCATATCCAATGTGAGTAATGTCCATCTATTCACATCTGTTTCTATTGTCTTATTAATGGGGACATAATTGTATTTATATATTAAAGTGAGATCCCTTGGTATATTTACCCCTAAATACTTAATGCTCTGAGAGTCCCATTTAAAATGATTCATCTTTTTTAAGGCCTGGGGGGGGGGGGGAAATTAAATGTCAAAATTTGAGTTTTGTTAACATTCAATGAATAACCAGAAAGGCCCCCAAATGCCTTGAGGGAGGACCACAACGTAGGTATTGTATTTTTAGGGTTGCTCAAATAAACAAGGATGTCATCAGCATAAAGACTTCTCTTCTTTACCTTTAATATTTATGCCCTGTATGTCCATATTTTCTCTGATTAGTTGGGCCAGAGGTTCAATAAATAGAGCAAATAAGGATGGGGAAGTGGACATCGTCGAGTTCCTCTCGCCAAGGTAATTCTCTGAGATAAATTACCATTTATTTTTAATACTGCAGTGGGAGCCGAATATAATGTTTTAATAGAATTAATAAATTTCTCTTTGAAACCGAACCTGTGTAGCACTTGATATAAGTGTAGCCAGCTCACAGAGTCAAAGGCCTTCTCTGCGTCTAGGCTAAGAAAGACTGCACTAATTTTGTTTTTAGTTATAGGACTCATTATCTGAAGTGTACGTCTAATATTATCATGGGTTTGTCTGTTTTTAATAAACCCGGTCTGATCATGATCTATTAAACCTGGTAGAACGGTTTCTAATCTTTTTGTTAGAATTGAAGTATACAGTTTATAATCTACATTTAGAACTGAGATGGGTCTATATGAGCTACATTCTTTACTGTCCTTTCCTTGTTTATGTATCACCGATATGATTGCCTCTTTCCAAGACTGTGGAAGCTCTCCCTCTTTAAGTGTATGGTTAAACGATCAGAGAAGTAAGGGTGTTAATTCGGAGCTAAATATTTTTACCATTCAGACGGATATCCATCCTTTCCGGGAGATTTATTTGTCTTTAAGCTATTTATTGCCTTATCTAATTTGTCTTGCGTTAGTTCAGCCGTTAATATTTTGTTTTGTTCTGAGCCAATTGACGGTAAATCCAATGAATCAAGAAAATTTGAAATCGATTGCGTGTTTGTTTGAGATGGCTGAGAATAAAGGGTTTTATAAAAATGTTCAAAAGAATTTAGAATATTTTTTATACAATTACTTATTTTCCCTGTAACTGGGTTTTTAATATTCTTTACTATGTTTTTTGTTCTTTGCTTGCAGAGACGCCAAGCTAAAAGTTTCATGGCTCTGAGTCTAGTTTCATAGAATCTCTGTTTAGAAAATTTGGCCTGTTTTTCTACATCATCTTCATATATTTTATTGATTTCTTCTCTCACCGTCTTTATTTGATTCAGCAGATTTGAGTTATTATTCTGTCTATGTTCATCTTCTACATTTTATATTTTTTATTGTAGTTCCTGAAACTTCTTCTGTTTGGCCTTTTTCCGCAATGAAGTCAAGAGAATAATTTTCCCCCGTATCACCGCCTTAAAAGGCATCCCATAACACATGAGGTGAAACCTCTCCATTATCATTGTCCTGTAGGTAGTGCTCAAATTCAATTTTCAGTTCCTCCTGTACTGTAATATAATTTAATATTCCTGTGTTTAAATGCCAGATTCTATTTTTTGACATGCTATCTAAATGTAATTTAAGATAAACACAGCACCAAGAGATCTGATATATAGTCTGCACCAACCAAAATACACCACTCTTTAACGATATGAACTCGGGTATGGATTGGTACGGAGCGGTAGAGGATAGACGAGAGAAAAGACTCAAGAGCCCCATTAAAGATTTTCACTCTGTTATATTGCAGCCATTTGCTAAAAAACTTAGATAGTTAAGTTAATTTTTTTTCCTAAATGTACACACAGCACCCCATATTGAAAAAAAAACACAGAATTGTTGACATTTTGGCAGATTTATTAAAAAAGAAGACACAAACTGAACTACACATGGGTCGCTGAAAGTTTCAGGCCCATGTTGCGGTGGAACACTCAATATATTAAAAACTCGGTGACTAGATGCCGAATATTCTTCTGATCATCCTTGAGATGGTTCTACACCTTCATTTTAGTTCAGCTGTGTTTGATTATACTGATTGGTCTTGATTAGGAAAGCCACACACCTGTATATATAAGACCTTACAGCTCACAGTGTTTGTCAGAGCAAATGAGAATCATGAGGTATAAGGAACTGCCTGAAGAGCTCAGAGAGAGAATTGTGGCAAGGCAGAGATCTGGCCAAGGTTACAAAAAATGTATTCTGCACTTAAGGTTCCTAAGAGCACTTTGGCCTCCATAATCCTTAAATGGAAGAAGTTTGGGACTATCAGAACCCTTCCTAGAGCTGGCCGTCGGCCAAACTGAGCTATCAGGGGAGAAGAGCCTTGGTGAGAGAGGTCAAGAAGAACCCAAATATCACTGTGGCAGAGCTCCAGAGATGCAGTCGGGAGAAAGTTGTAGAAAGTCAACCAACACTGCAGCCCTCAAACGCAGACGCCCGGCTTTAGTGGCAGCACAGAGTGCGCCCGCAAGGAAGCTTCTCCTTAGTGCAAGACACATGAAAGCCCGCATGGAGGACTCAAAGATGGTGAGAAATAAGATTCTCTGGTCTGATGAGACTAAGATAGAACTTTTTGGCTTTAATTCTAAGTGGTATGTGTGGAGAGAACCAGGCACTGCTCATCACTTGTCCGATACAGTCCCAACAGTGAAGCGTGGTGGTGGCAGCGTCATGCTGTGGGGGTGTTTTGCAGCTGCAGGGACAGGACGACTGGTTGCAAATCGAGGCAAAGATGAATGCGGCCAAGCACAGGGATATCCTGGATGAAAACCTTCTCCAGAGTGCTCAGGACCTCAGACGGGGCAGAAGGTTTACCTTCCAACAAGAAAATGACCCTAAGCACACAGCTAAAATAACGAGAGAGAGAGTGGAGACACTTCACAACAACTCTGTGGCTGTTTTTGAATGGCCCAGCCAGAGCCCTGACGTAACCCAATTGAGCATCTCTGGAGAGACCAAAAAATGGCTGTCCACCAACGTTTACAATCCAAACTGACAGAACTGGAGAGGATCTGCAAAGGAGGAATGGCAGAGGATCCCCAAATCCAGGTGTGAAAAACTTGTTGCATCTTTCCCAAAAAGACTCATGGCTGTATTAGATCAAAAGGGTGCTTCTACTAAATACTGAGCAAAGGGTCTGAATACTTAGGACCATGTGATATCAGTTTTTCTTTTTTAATAAATCTGCAAAAATGTCAACAATTCTGTGTTTTTAGATGTCAAATATGGGGTGCTGTGTGTCGTTAATGAGGAAAAAAAATACTTAAAGATTTTAGCAAATGGCGCTGCCAAGAATATAACAAAAGATATGCTGAAGACACAAAAAAATTTAAGGGGGTCTGAATACTTTCCGTACCCACTGTAAATGTGAAGAAATAGTCTATCCTGGAATAAACTAGTGAGGGGTCGAATAATATGTATACTGTTACCTTTAGGGTTTAACTCCCTCCAGACGTCAATTAGGCCTAACTCTTTTATTGGTTTCCACACCATTGAAGCCTGTGAGGTTATTTTCTTCATTCTTTTTGTGCTAGACAGGTCCAGTTTAGGTTGGAGATGGATATTCAAGTCTCCTCCACATATCAAAGTACCGTTTGTTTCTGAGGCTATCAACTGGAATATTCTCTTAAAGAATAATTTTCCACTGCCAGGAGGTGCATAGACATTAAATAAAGTAATCATTTTTTGATCTAATTTTCCTTTTACCAATATAAATCTCCCTTCCTTGTCCCTAATTTCAGACATAAACTCAAAGGTTTGTGAGTTAGGTATTAAAATATCTACTCCTCGTTTTCTACCAGACCGATGTGATGAAAAGTAACGGTTTTTAAAACCCAACATTTTTTTAATTTTTCATGCTCCAAATTCGACAAATGTGTCTCTTGCCAAAATATAATGTTTGTTTTCTCTCTCTTAATCTTTGCTATGGCCCTGCTTCTTTTTACCACGTTATGCAACCCATTGACATTGAGAGTCATCATCTTATATTCCTGGTATGTCTTAAACATAGTTTTATATATTGACAAAATGTACCCATGAAAGTCAGAACAATGCGATTTAAAACCAAAACAACTGCTAAACTATTTATGACAAAAAACAAAGTCATTCCGAACAATGATTTCCACTGTAAGGGTTATGTAATTATAACCCTCTGAACAGAGGGTAAATCCTCACTTTTAGTGAGGGCCTCTCAGCTAGTGATATAAAGAAAAAAAATCTCCCGCTTAGTAAACAATCACGAGAAAGTTAGAATTATTTGGTCCCCTTGCGTCGATCTGTATGTCCTTATACAGTAAGCGGAGGGGATTATCCATGACAAGGATGAGGGTAGATAATCAAAAGTGGCGATTTAAGAAAAGAATGAAAAGGGGATTATCTAAAATACTTGACTTTAAATTTTAAAGTGACCATATTAACAGCCCCGTCTTTCAGTCAGAACTTGAAAAGATATATACCCATATTACTTCTATATTAGTCCTGAATTCACAAAGTTACACTGTCGCTCTTTGGGCCGGGAATGTGTTGATAGATACAAATACGAGAAAAATTGAGGGGCTAACGGTTCTGCTGGCATTTACGCCTAGCTGACGTTTCTTTTTCCCCATCGCAGACTCTGCCAAAGCGGGCGGTTGGGTTGCCCAGTATGCTCAATTAGGTCAAGTGCAATTCCTTACTTCCTCAGGTCTCTGGACGCCTCTGTCGCGCTGTTGTAAACCTTGATCCCGCTGTTGAGGAATACTTTCAGCTTCGCTGAGTATGGTGTTTGGAATCGTATTTGCTTGGCCTTGAGAGCTCTCTTTATTTCCGCGTATTCCCTTCGGCGCTGAAGAATATCGGTCTCGTAGTCGTGGTCAAAAAAAATTCTCCGGCCCTGGTAGCCTAACTCTTTCTTGTTCCATGCAGCTCGAAGTACCATTTCCTTGACACGATATTCGAGAAAGCAGATCACCAATGATCTAGGCTGTGCATCTTGACTGGGTTTAGGAACGAGAGCTCTATGGGCTCTCTGTATCTGTAGGTCAATGTCCTGTAGAGAGCTTAGTTCGGATTTAATAAATTCGGCAATGAATTCCATCACGTTTCTTCCCTCGCATCCTTCTGGCATCCCATAAACGCGTAAATTATTCCGTCGGGAGCGGCCCTCCAAGTCAGATAACTTGTCTTACAAGTTCTTCTGTACTTTCAAAGTGTTGCTGACCGCGTCCCTTACATCCACGCCCCTTTCTTCCAGATCAGCGATTCGTTTTTCCATCTCGTCCACTCTTTCGGATGTTGATTGCTGGGTTTTCGTCACTTCATTCAGCTTTCGATTTATTTCTTCTTTAAAGTCTGTCAGGTCGTTTCTGATGTCATCCCTTATTTTCTGACGAAAGTCAGTCATGTCATCCCTGAGATCAGAACGTAATGCAGAAATCTGACTGTGAATTGCCGATATACTCTCTTGGATCATCGCATTAATTTCCACGGAGGGCGGAGGCGTTTTAGCATCGCCATCTTGATCCCCCTCATTTTTCTGCCCTCGTCGTTCACCGTCTTCATCACCTTTACCGTCTCTTTCGGGTTTCATAATCGACTTTCCCCGCGTTTTCTTATGTTTGTCTCCCTCTGCCATATTACTTATAAAGATTTTTCCGTATCTGAACTCTTTGAATTAAGGGAGAATAGTTGTCGACTGGGGAGCGTTTCTCTTAAGTTGCCATCTTCCACACGGCTCAACCGGAAATCCAAGAAACAGTTCTTATTGACAACAACGCTGAAAACATTTGTGTTGCTTAATATTATTGTGTAAGCTCTTTTTTCAGAATTCGAGGAACAGAAATTGCAAAAGAGCAGAAATAGAAATATTTTGTAACATTACAAATGTCTTCGGTTTTCTTTGCTGAATTAAAGTGTTCATTTCCTTTTTTTATCTTTTGTATATATGCATATAAACTTTTTTAAATACTTGTAATCAATACTAGTTCATAATGATTCAAGGGATGAATCATAAAATATATTATTTCATAAAAGTCCAGTAAGGACCATGAATGGGAAAAAGACCTCCTGAAACAACAGAGGGAGGTCACTGCTAGGTTATATTCTCACATATTGTTAGCCCCATAAAGTGTGGTTCACTGTAGAGCTGTACAAACTTTATTTAAAAGTCTATACTTCCAGCTTTGACTATGTATGTCGAATCATGAGATACATAGACATATAGAAAATATTACTTGTTATGTAATAGTTACGTCACACACACCCTAAATGTTCTAAAATGTGGATTATGAATTTTACCTGCCAAGCTGTAACTTGCATGAGTGTGTAATTGAGCATACAGCAGAATACAAAGAGCAAACAGAGAGAGAGAGAGAGAGAGAGAGAGAGAGAGAGAGAGTGAAGTGAGAGGAGACGAGAGAGAAGTGGAGAGAGAGAGAGAGAGAGATTAAAAGACTCTGACTCAACACTATGTTTAGAAGACCTTTGGTTATTAAATCAGCTTAAGGGGGAAAATTCACTCACACACACATGCACACACAAAGAAAAATCAGCAAGCACAAGAAACAACAACAACAACAAGTAAATAGCAACTTGGAAATGATGCCAAATAACCATAGGCCATATGTCAGATGACCAGCCAACCATTAGCTTTCATCCTTTTAGCAGATCTGTGTTGCTCTTAGAGAAATTACCTGTGGGTAATAAGCAGTTTAGTTTCCCACAATATTTATTTTTGATTTATTCTACTTTTTTTGGTCAGGCCTTAACCCAGTAACAGCACTAAACTGGTTTTATTTTTGGCTCATCATATATTTGGCTCATTCATCAGCTCGTACTGTTTCCTTATTTCTTGTTAGAAGTTATCCTGTTACATATTGTTATGTTTTTTAGTATTTATGATGGAAATCAACAGCAGTTCCTTGCCATATCTTTTTTGCATTGTAAAAGTTGAATTTTAACTAACTAAGGCGGTTAAAATTCAACATGATTCTGTTAAACAACAAGAGGTCAAGTTGCAATCCATGGCTTCTGAATCTTGGTAGACATTTTTTAAACATTCAGAAGTTAGAAAACAAGGGTCAAACGAGCAAGTTCAATTCTGTTATATAAACATTCTTAAAATTCAGAACACACAGCTCATTCTGTTTTGTCAACTCACTTTGCAATATATATTAGGCAACATTAATCTTGTAAATATCTTTAGAGCCTCTCTACTTGACATTTTCAATTTAAAAGCCCTAAAACAATGCATTTCCATTTAATGCACGCAATCATTAATCATTAGTTTGTGTACAAAAAGTATCAGCAGTAGTGTTAAATGAGGATTTATAGAAAAGAAGTAGGTCAAGATGAAATTGTTTATTCATAACAAAATTCATGTAGATAACTTACTGGAAAAACTGGTAGAAACTGTAATGATGCACACATAATTAACATCTGAACACTGTTGTGTCCTTTTATATGTGTGTTCTGTAAATATTTGCCACCTTTTGTGAATGGGAACTGAGCCAGGTGTGTTAAGAGGCTATGTTTGTTTTAAGATGATGTAAAATGAGAGGTAATCAAAACTCACAGAGAGCAGCTACATTAATATAGCTCTTGCATATACAGCATTACATTTCATTTAATGTAACCTTCATGCAGTTTGAGTCATGCAAAAATGTTTATTTGGTCAATACACTAATCTAATCTGCAGCTGTCATATTGTAACTATTAATGGTTTTGCGAATAATTAAAATGTTCTGTCCCAAATTATTTAAAAGGAAAGGAATATATTAAAGGAAGTATTAAATACTTTTAATAGCGATACTCGATTTTGACAAAAATCATAAATCACGATTATTTTGGTCAATACTGTAACCATGATTATTTAGCACGATTATGAGTTGGCCATGTGACCAAAACTTTATATGAATGATTTATTTAAAGTTAGTGGTATATCATATATATTTTCTGTAAATAAGTTTACTATGACATCTACATTTTAGAGACCAGCGAAATGTCACAATTGTCGATATCACAGCAGAATACTAGCGTAACTAAAGTAAAAAAAAAAAGGGTCCACAAAATGATTGAAAATAATTAAAATGTCAGTAATAAAAAAGCAGAAGACAAATACATTAGAATATAAAAGATTCAAATGAAACAAACTGTGCTTTTTTTAATGCAAGTCTAAAGTATTCAGTTAACAGCCTATACAGAAATTGAATAATCTAATGTAAAATAAAACAGCATAGTTTTTACTGTAAGAATTCGACTTTATTTGTTTCTTATTAAAGCTACAAAAGTCATTCAGTCAAGAGCAGTGAGTGATTTTTGAAATCGAAATAGAAACTGTATTTTGATTAATTGCACAGCCCTACTTTTAAATATACTACGTTTTAAAGGATAATGGTAAGTATATTAGTTTAATCTTTTGTGATATGCCTTTAAAATGCACTCCATATTGGGCTTGTCCGCCACCCAGACTTTTAATACCAACTTATAATAAATGTCATTTTATAAATTTTATGTTTTGGAATTTCATGGAATTGAATGTTATGAAATTTCTCAGAATTCTATGGAATGTTATAGTATGGTACAAAATATGTCATGAGATTCCTTGGAATTCCATGAAGTTGAATGGCATTCAGTTCCATAAATGTTCATAGTTCCTTGATGCAGTAATTATCAAGCAGTGAAATTGGGAGATCGAGGCTATGATCAGATCCTTAATCCAGTTTCATTTTTGAGATTTCAAGAAGTCAGGTGTTTTGAAGAATCACCCATGTTGTTTTATGTTTTTCTTGGTGCCACCAACATCCGCTGAAATATGACTGACAACCTTGGAAAAATTTGTAAAATGCTAAAACAGTGTTTACAATATGTTTGAACTGAATGTAAGAAGTTTTCTGATGAGAATAAGCAAAGGAAAATATCTGGTGTCTGATAAAAGAGAGGAAGACTGTGGGTTTAAGCTGTTGAGAAATAAAAGCCGTGTGTTTGTAAAGGGATTTTTTTGGGTTAATTTAATATTGTTTTGCTGTGTTCATCAGTCATGCTGGTTTTTATTGTACTGTCAGCTGTGTATGCTGAAGTCTGTGTTTATCCACGTGGGTGTTCTTCTCGCACAACATCTGCTTGTTTTTTTCTGTATCAAATGCGGTTGCTTTTTCATTCATGGCTGTTTTGGACGTCACACTGTCGGGAAGAAAGACTGTGCGTTTGGTTTGTGTACAAAAAGTATCAGTAGTATTCTGCTGTGATATTGACAATTGTGACATTTCGCTGGTCTCTAAAATGTGGAAGTGTCATAGCAACCTTATTTACAGAAAAAAAAAGCGATATATATATATCTATCACTATCTTTAAATAAATCATTCATATAAAATTTTGGTCACATGGTTACAGTATTGACCAAAATAATTGTGATTATGATTGGTCATAATTGAGTATCGCTATTAAAAGTATTTAATACATTCTTTTCCTTTTAAATAATCTGGGATAGAAAAATTTAATTATTCGCAAAACCATAAATAGTTACAATATGACCAGCGGCCGTTAGCAATTACAGTGTATTGACCAAATAAACAATTTTGCATGACCTCCACTGCATGAAGGTTGTATTAAATGAAATGTATGATATGAAATGTAATGCTGTATATGCAAGAGCTATACTAATGTAGCTGCTCTCTGTGAGTTTTGATTACCTCTCATTTTACATCATCTTAAAACAAACATAGCCTCTTAACACACCTGGCTCAGTTCCCATTCACAAAAGGTGGCAAATATTTACAGAACACACATATAAAAGGACACAAATCCTAGACAAGCAAAAGAAAAAGAGATCACTGCAAGCTAGCAATGTGAATAGAAGAGTCATCTGGCCATTGAAGTTCACGTCAATAATATTGTTCATTCTTTAGCAGACAGTCCAACTGATGGAAAGGTGGAAATAGTCATGCGTGTCATTGGTGAAGCTTTTGTTTAACAGTACACGCATGAAATTCATGAAAAACACACCTGCTACCACAAAAGAAGACCAATATTACATAAAGACCAACGTATGGCCAAACAGCACACATTGATGTCTTCACTAAATGCAGTTAGTCATGCAACAGCACACACACACGTGCAGGTCAATACACATATAGGACAGCTAAGCACTCTTTCTCTCAGTTTTTAATTATCACACTGCGTGTATGGCAGTAAAGCTGCAGTTCTCTTTAAAGTCACGGCAGGAATAACTAGCTTATACCGTTACTCAGATAAAGCACTAGTTGGATTTGCTTACAACTGGACATTCTGGTTAATATTTAAATTTTACAGGGCGTTCAATGCATCACGCACGTTACAGTAAAAGCCATTTTGCATCCCATCATTTCTAAATCATTGTCATTTCAGAATTATAGAATTGCAATATAGTTTTACATTTGTGGCATCATACTTTTGGCTTTGGTTTAGTTCAAACTATATAATTATAGTCAATAATGACTCAGAGTTTATAACTTGCCCAAAAACTGTTAAGTTAGTTGCTTAAGGTTTGCGTAAGTTGAGTTCCCACCACCATTTCATAAAATTGCAGAAGTGGACATGCAGTTATAACCAAAATTACTTCTAGAAGTCATACACAATAGGCGTTATCAATTGTGATTGTTATCTGAAAACTAAAATCACAATGACATTTAAAAATTCTAATTTAACAGATAGCATAAGCATTTTATGTCCTGTTTGTAATTTAGCTTCTGATTTTGCAAGTGAGAGCAGTAAAGCCCAATGGAACCACCATAATCAGAGATTGTCCTTGAGAGCTTCAGTTCCTCTATTTTCCCAAGCTCTAGCAGCAGTTTTTTTAGCAGGTTGTGGAAAAGCAAATGCTTTTTTAGAGGAGGAATGCAAACCATCTAGAATCTCCAACTGTGCTCTGCAAGTGTGTGTGTGGATTTGTCCATTAGATGTTTTCAGTGTCCGTCTCTGTGATTCAGAGATTAAATAAATCATTTTTGCTCTACCAGCCCTGCATGAGGAAATTACAGACTTCAGAAGCAAGTTACGGCACAGATTCATTCATCAGTGCTTCCAAGACTAAGACATCAACACTGTTTTGGTGATCTCCTTACTATCCTGCCCTACATCTACAGCCTACATCCTCCTCACAGACGTGTACCTTTACATAGCACTGTGAGCCTCAATACACCACAGATGCTATTTTTGTTGTGTTTATTTTCATTTATGCATTAGGCAGACACTTTTATCCAAATGCGACTTACAGTATAGGTTTACAATACGTGTTCCCTTGGAATAAAACCCATCACCCAGAAATGGATATTTCCTCATCATTTACTCACCCTCAAGTCGTTTCAAACCTGTATGAATTTCTTTCCGTGGAAGAATATTTTGGAAGAATGTTTCAACTGTCTGTCAAAACAATGAAAGTCAATGGGGTCCAAAACAACACTGAAATCCACTGACTTTTATTGTATTGAAAAATCACATTCCATGAGGTCGTAAACGTATCTAGTGTCAGGGTTGCCATGGTTACCAGGGTCCGGGGGTGTTACGCCTTTCGGGGGGAAGAGTCCATAGGTCCTCATATGTTTTGTTAACTGAGGGATGTTACAGAGTATTTGTTAAATCTAGCTAACAAAATATATATTGTGTGTTTGATTGGTCCAGACGCTACATGATACTCTTATCACCAAAATACAGTACTTTTATTTTCTCCAACCTTGAAATGAAATACAATTTAGCTGTTGTTTTGCAAAACATGTGCTCCTCCTTCAGTGTGACCTTGACAAGATCCTCTTTCAACCCAGCTCCTCTAAACACCTGCGATGCTAGGAACAAACTCCCATAACCTCGCCTCTGCCTGTTTTACCTCTGCACTTCAAAACATTTTTATTAATTAACCTTATTAGTATGCATGTTCTCATAACCATCCCCTAAGCTGGAACTATCTGACCTCTACGTAACTTAGACACTTTGTCCCAGAAAGCCAACTCCTCCCCACAGGTCACACATTCACAATTTAATAACTCAACCACAAAGCACTTCCTTGAATTTAAATTCATTGCCACACATTTCCAAATTTCTCTTCCTTATTCTCTTTCTATTCCTCTTTCTCCTCCTGCATTTGGTTTCTCTTAATTTAACTTGCAATACACAATTCATTTGAATAAACATACAACCAGTAACGGTAATATAGAGTAAACCCTTGACAGTTTTGTAAACATTTGCTTTGGCTTACACTATTTACTTTGCATTCTTTGCCCAAAGCATAGTGAACACAAAAAACAGACACATCCATAAACACCGGCACACCGAAACCAAGCTGTCATTAAAGAGTGAAACGTCTTTGTAATTCAAAATACAAGAACACAGTCTTCTGTGCCACAAACAGAGGGGTACTGAGGTCGTTTGGGTGATTTATTCAGTCAAGGGCAGATATTAAAAGATCTTTGAGGGCTGATCAGGTCTCTCAAAACATATAATTTAAAGTTATTACCTCATTATACTCATTCACCCTGTGCTGGTATACTTTAGTCTGTACATGTTGTTAATAAGATTAAATTCTGATATTTAACCTCCTTAATATGCATTGAGAACAGTAATCGTGTATTTTTATACATGTGATGAAGTGAAGTGTGTAATCAGTGCATTAACTGGTTGAAAACACTGCTGGAATACTCCAGAGTCTTGCACTTAAAACCACATCAAAACACCACCTGCCATCTAAACGCACTAATAGAAGCTTGACTAACATTCACACAAATGCGATTGCAAGGTATAGTTGCCGTTTGTTTGCACTGCTTTAGAAGAGTCTATAACAGATGGAAAAGTGAAAAACAGATGACTAGAAGACAGAGCCAAGCCAACATACCTGAAAAGTACTGAAACTTTCCCCAAACATACACTTTCACTTGTGGTCTTCCACAACAAGGGGGACCTACTAATGTCTTCTATGATATAGTGTCTGCTCATAAAAAAATAAAAAATAAATAAAATAAACATATATATAATATATATATATATATTATATATATCCAGTATATCCCAGGTTCCATGAATTTAAAGCCCTGCTTGTGAATGTTGTTATTAACCTCCCTTGGATATTGATGATAAAAATACAGACCTCTTCCTATAATTAGAACATATGACATTTCACTTTAAGTAGGACAAATTGTATGATAGGAAAGTAACAGGGACAAGAGGATGTGTGTCTGAGTAAAAAAAGAAAAACAGAGAGATAGAAAGAAAGAGAAACCACTAGAGACATTGACAGAGAAGGGTGGAGCGTGAAAGAAACTGAACAGACATGTCAAAGACTCCACATCCTCATACATTCATTGCAAACCACATGAATCACCGGTTTTAATTTCACATCACATTTAATAAAAAAATTTTAAAAAATCACCTGAATATTTAAAATTACATAGATACGTAGAGTAACATGTCTCACTAGAGAGATCAAAGATTTTTATCTTCCTTCATGCTTAAGTCTACAGGTGAAATGTGAGTATGTGTTTATTTTTCCAGCTCTCCTTTCTAGTAATTAGAAACACATTTTTCTCACTATGGCTTCCGTGATGTGGCCCAGTTTCAAGTCATTCCTAAGGAAAAAATAAGGTTTAGGCACTCTTGTGCTTCTTTAGACAGAAACAAACTGTAACCTTTGGTCTCAAACTACAGAATCGTGGCCAACACAACAATACAGAAAACATCGGAGTCCAGATTTTGTTCTCTCCATGCATCAAAAAGATCAATCAATTGTCTGAGGCTTAACACCAACTTTTTTAACTCTCCTATCACAGCTATGTGGTTTTACAGCCTTTTGACGGGTCAATATTCTCTTCCAGATATCCTCCACGTAAAACAGAGAGTACGAGGTCAATGTCCTCACTGCTGGCAGTAAATTAAGTATCAGCTCCAGTGGACAAACAGACGGTCATGGGAGAGTGATAAGGACTTACTCAACTGTTTCTGGATTCAGAGTGCAAAAATTTCACTGGAAGTCGGGTACAAATAATATTTTGCCTGCCACTGTTTCAACAGACCTGGAAGTTTAAAGGAATAGTTCACTTCAAAATGAATACTTTGTCTTTTTTGTTGTTACAATCTCACAACTTTCATTTAAAGCAAAAAACGAGAGGTTAGTCAGATTAACAGACTAAGATGGAAGATGGAAAGCCATACATTGGAACAATGTTTGTGGGGGGGGGTGGGGGTGGTGGGGGGGGGGGGGGGTCTACAAACAAAATATTGTTTTCAAATAAGCCTATTAGTATCGCTGTATACATTTCAGCTACCAATTTTCCAACATTTTGGTAAACAGAAAAATTAGATAACAGTCCGAGTACGCTACATGTGTACGCTCGCGAAAAGAAATCGTATTTGCGTTAGGAGGTAACCATGGCAACAGCTGCTAGATCGCGTGCCATCGGCAAATAGTAAGTGCTGTCTTTATTTATCGCTTTATTGCACACTTCACAATGTCACGAAAATTGTTAGTGTTTAGTATAAAACGTCTTTAAAATGGACAGCGATAACTGCATTAGAAACGCCAAACTACAATTTGACTTGAGCGCATCGAAAACCGGTTTACCACGCGCAAAATATTACAAAAATAAATATGTTTAAGTGACCACTTGAAATTATTGACAATTTCTCACAGATAATTTTAATGTTTGGGTGAACGATCCCTTTAATCGCTCGGTGGCATATTTGGCAACAATTTAAAATAGGACATGCTACGTAAACAACCCCAGAAAGCAACATGTGGGCCACGCAGCCTCTAACAAATGTTTCAGCCACTTTTTCGCGCTGGACTCATCAGGCTGTCACTGAGCGCTAGGAGTTACGGTTTTCGTCAACTGACGCGTCTGGCGCGAGAAAACGGCCGTCGTGATCACGCGCTATTTCGACAAATGCTTTCCATTAATACGTGGCAAAAGCTGCCATTCTCTCCCGGTGTGTCGTGTCATAACGGCTCTTTACTTTTAGAAATGATAGAGCTGATTATTAGGCAAGCGATTAAAGAGAGATTACACAGCAAAGGATCACTCGACCCTAGTGGGAATTAAATGCCCCTAGTCCACAGTGGGCGTTTAGAAGAGACCCACGTAGGACTAGTGGACGTCAAAATACAAGAAACGTGTTTTTAGAGAGGCCCTGGGGAAGTGAAGATCAACAGCTCCGTTGAGTCCAACTCACCGTGTTGTTATTATCTCCAAAGAAGACTTGTAGCTCGTCTGATCCGACGCTATCCCGATCCAGGCCAAAACAACACCCCTCTCCTGACAAGCCCGCTGGCGCGTGAAATATCCCCGTCAGAAGAGTGTAACTGTGTTGTGATGGGGTTGGTGGTTTTGGACGCGTATTTCAAGCTGGAGACGTGCGCGTCAGTGGGCGGATTTAAAGCAGCTCCTGCGTGAAGAAGAAGAAGAAGAAGAAGAAGAAAGAGGGGGGGGGGGGGGGCGTCTTGTCCCGCCCCTGTGACGTAGTGCTCAACGCCCCGCCCCCTCTTCGATGTCCAACCAGAATATAACACTGGATTTATCTGTGTATAAATATATGAAATGATATGTCTACATATTAAATATAGGGGTTTGGTTGCTCTACAGACACCTAGAGAAGCATTACCTGTTTTCACATTCAAATTGAATAGCTAACATAATATGGCTAATTTAAACGTAAATAAAAGTGGTCTACTTGATCATGATGACACTGGAATGAAGGATATTGAGGATGTATGTAGTTAAAACACCTAGGCACATACTACTATCCACAGTAATTTGTATAGTGTCCTATTTCAGAGTGACATCTAAAATGCTCAAGTGTGCTAGTGCTTGTTAAACTTATATTTCATGTGTTTAACATGTGTTTTCTTACTAAATAAACATAAAGCGAATTAAATGGATATTAGTTTGTTATGTTTTATCTATATCTAGTGTATTCAGATATAGAATAGATATGTATTTTCATGACCTGTCTAGACCTAGGGAAAAAAAACACTTAAAATTCAGTTAATTCTGTTAAATCCGGCGGTTTCATTACCATTTATTTAATTTATTTGACCAAGTAGCCTATTTACCATAATTAATTTTACCAAAGTATTTTGAGTATTTGTCAAGACAAGTGTAACCAGTAGCTACAAATACAGAGAAAACAGATCAACAGGGAAAGCTACCATTTGGCCAACATTTTCCGTATCTTCGGTGTAAACATCAAACATCAGCCTGCGAGTAAAGTCTCATCGAAATGAGTCACTTTTCAGTTGCGCAAAAGGAGAAGAGACGCCGAGCAACCCAACCCAAAACACAAACATGGTCAAACAAGTGGTAACAACAATATGTTTTGTTCTTTTTCATTGCATTATAAGTTACTGGGCGTTTACGTCCTCTTGTAGCATCCACTCATCCACAAAAATCATAATTCCAGCCGTCGCCAGGTATTTTGGCACCAAAGGTCGCTATGAAGAGGTCAACGCGTACTTAATCGACGATATTTTGGCCATAAACAACTCCCTCGTGACGCTGCCTTCCTCGAAATGCAGCGAAATTCATTTGACAGCTATAATCCGGCACGGGACGAGGTACCCGACCATTAAAAACATTCAGAAGATGCGCGAATTTTATGATCTTGTCGTGCGTGATGCGACCGGCAACTTGAACTGTTTGTCAGAGATAAAGTCGCAGTGGAAGATGTGGTACACGGATGATATGGACGGGCGACTGGTGGACAAGGGCCGTGAGGATCACAGGCACCTGGCGCAGAGACTCATCAAATGGTTCCCTTCTTTGCTGACCGAGGAAAATGTGCGTCACGGACGCGTGAAACTGATCACCAGCTCCAAGCACAGGTGTGTGAACAGTACCATCGCTTTCAGAGAGGGACTAATGGAAGGACTCAGAATAGAAGGTAATGCATGAGCACCCAGCTCTGCAGTTAACCGCAAGCACTGAATCATCTGCATTAAATAATTGTTTTCCAGCATGAACATGTGCTTAACCCTTTGATGCACAAGCTATGCAAACCTCTTCTAATGCACAACATGGGTCTAAAATGACCCGTATTCATTTCCTATGTTATTTCATACTTCGCCGGGCGTTTTTTGTTATATCTTTTGAAATCGGTTTATTTCAGCTTTTAATATTCCCTGATCTATGAATTCTGTGATCCATGAATATTCCAATTATATTTTTTCAATGACCACAAATTAATATTTAATTTTTTTTGCTAGGTTTTGTGTTACTACATCAAGTTTAGATGCATTGGTCAAAAATGACCCATCTATGCAAGCGTGATAAAACAAAAGAATAAAAACTTTTTTTTTTAATTAGTACTTTAGCAATTATTTAGACCAGGGATCCTCAAATCTGGCCCACGAGATCCACTTTCCTGCAGAGTTTAGCTCTAACAGCGCATTGGCCCTCCAGGGCAAGATTTGAGGAACCCTGATTTAGACCAACACATTTAAAGGTGCAGTAGGAGATCTTGGAAAATGCTAACTTTAGCCTGATAGCACTGAAAGCCAACGTCCCACCCTCCCTGCAATCGCCGTCCAAAGCCACGCCCCCTGAACGCATACGCTCATTCACAGATCAGAATACCAGAGACAACATTACTACAATAGGCTACATCAGCGGTTTCCAATTCCAGTCCAGCTGTGTGCTTAGGGTCATTGTCTTGTTGGAAGGTAAACCTTCGGCCCAGTCTGAGGTCCTGAGCACTCTGGAGAAGGTTTTCGTCCAGGATATCCCTGTACTTGGCCGCATTCATCTTTCCCTCGATTGCAACGTTGTCCTGTCCCTGCAGCTGAAAAACACCCCCACAGCATGATGCTGCCACCACCATGCTTCACTGTTGGGACTGTATTGGACAGGTGATGAGCAGTGCCTGGTTTTCTCCACACATACCGCTTAGAATTAAGGCCAAAAAGTTCTATCTTGGTCTCATCAGACCAGAGAATCTTATTTCTCACCATCCTTGAGTCCTTCAGGTGTTTTTTAGCAAACTCCATGCAGGGCTTTCATGTGTCTTGCACTGAGGAGAGGCTCCGTCGGGCCACTCTGCCATAAAGCCCCGACTTTTGGAGGGCTGCAGTGATGGTTGACTTCCTACAACTTTCTCTCCCATCGCCCGACTGCATCTCTGGAGCTCAGTCACAGTGATCTTTGGGTTCTTCTTTAGCTCTCTCACCAAGGCTCTTCTCCCCGATTGCTCAGTTTGGCCGGACGGACAGCTCTAGGAAGGGTTTTGGTCGTCCCAAATGTCTTCCATTTACGGATTATGGAGGCCACTGTTCGCTTAGGAACCTTAAGTGCAGCAGAAATTTTTTGTAACCATGGCCAGATCTGTGCCCTGCCACAATTCTGTCTCTGAGCTCTCAGGGCAGTTCCTTTGACCTCATGGTTCTCATTTGCTCTGACATGCACTGTTAGCTGTAAGGTCTTATATAGACAGGTGTGTGGCTTTCCTAATCAAGCCCAATCAGTATAATCAAACACAGCTGGACCCAAATGAAGGTGTAGAACCATCTCAAAGAATATCAGAAGAAATGGACAGCACCTGAGAAAAATATATGAGTGTCACAGCAAAGGGTCTGAATACTTAGGACCATGTGATATTTCAGTTTTTCTTTTTTAATAAATCTGCAAAAATGTCAACCATTCTGTGTTTTTCTGTCAATATGGGTTGTTGTGTGTACATTAATGAGGAAAAACATTAACTTAAATGATTTTAGCAAATGCTGCAATATAACAAAGAGTGAAAAAAATAAGGGGGTCTGAATACTTTCCGTACACACTGTATAGTCCTGGTTTATGTTTATACTGTATTCTATATATAGTACCAGTCAGATGTTTGGACACACGAATGGGAAAGTTCCCAAACTTTTGACTGGTACTGTACTATATATACACAAAGAAATTGACCGATCTACGAACTCACATAACGCCACCACAAAGCATTATACGAGTGGGAAATTTTCTTTAAGCCCCGAGTTTCCGAGTTGGGGGCGTTTAGTTGTAGTTTAGTTGTCCTATAAACTTAAATTGGTCATGTTCTTGTTACACAGCTGAAATCCAAGTAAAAAAATGCAGACCCTGTTGTATTTTCTTGTAATTTATTAAAAGAAGGTACACCGCCATCTTGTGCCGACTAAACTGACATGAACGCAGCTGACGTCGTAATTACGACTTGTCAACTCGTAAGTACGAACGTCCCAGGAGGTCTTGAACGCAGCAATATCATTGTTCGGTACAATTTATTCGGTCTTTCCTCTTATTAATAATTTTGTTTGCCGAACATTCGGTGCATCCTTAGGTAAAAGACATTGTGTTAACATGGCTGTAACCACCTACATCATTTTTGGTAAATGTAGGTAATTTACCAAAGAAATATGATGATTTTAACAGTTATAACTATTATAGCACCACCTATGGTCAAATTTACATTAAATGTTGCATGCTTGTTTAGAATAATCTGTCGCATATGCTCACCAAGTTTTGAGTTTTTCTTTAGGGTTTATAGGCTTTTGGGTATAATTAGCCATGCCCCTTTAAAAGTGACGCTGTTATAGCTTACCAAAGTGTAAAGTTCAATATTTTTTTGATAATTATGGACCTAGAGGGTCCCGAGAATTGTACTGCAGTGGTTTTGTTGCAATCGAGCAAAAAACCTAGGACTAGTTCGCAAAAGTAGCCTATTTAAATAATCTTGAATATTTAATGACCTGTTTGTTGAGAATGAGGAGTTCTATCATATGATATGAAGATCTAGTGTATGTGAGAATATATGAACTTTTTTTTTTTTTAGAATTTAAAGTCATTTTCAATTGAAATTGTGTTTTTGAAGCCTTTTTTACTGTTATAGCGCCACCTATGGTCTGATCTTGATGAAACTTTGCATGATTATTAAGAGTTATCTGCAAAATATTTTCACGAAGTTTCGTAAACTTTTTAGTTTTTTTTAGGTTTAATTGGCTTTTGGGTATATTTGGCCACGCGCCTTTTCTAAATGACACCGTTATAGTTAACCAAAGGACAAAATTTTATATTTTTTTGATAATTATTGATCTAGAGCAGGGGTGGCGAACGTCGGTCCTGGAGAGCCGCAGCCCTGCAGAGTTTTGCTTCAACCCTAAAAACACACCTGAACAAGTTAATCAAGACTTTCAGGATTACTAGAAAGTTACAGGCCAGGTAGTTTTATTAGGGTTGGAGCTGGTATCTAGCAGGCTCGGCTCTCCAGGACTGGAGTTCGCCACCGCTGATCTAGAGAGTCCAGAGAATTGTGCTGCAGTGATTTGACCGAGATTGAGCGAAAAACCTAGGACTAGTTCGCAAAAGTAGGTTTTTAACATAATTGAGAATAAGTAATGAACGATTTGATTGACAGCAGTGGTTCTTGAGGCAAAGTTTCTCAGCATGAGGAGATCTATCAAATGATATGCATTTTGGGTGAATGTTTGAAAAATCGTGCAATATACAATTATTTATGTACTTGAAAAATGCAATTTCGCCCCCTAGTGGCCGATTTGTTTCAAAATTCTTACAGACCTTAAGGGCCATGGGTCGAACATGTCGAGTTTTGTTCTGAGTGGCCTCCGTTAACCTTGTCTAATAGGTGTTCAAACTTCATTGGCCGATGGCGGCCATGTTTTTTTTTTAGATACGCCAATGTCCTCATAGACCCTTATGGAACATTGGACAAAGACACTGCATACCAAATTTTCAAGACGATCGGACCAAAGGTTGCGAAGTTATAGTCATTTTTCTGTTTTTTCCATCTTATAGCGCCACCAAGGGGTAGAGCTGCGCAACTTTTTTTTTATTTGACCAAAGATTGAGCTCTTACACATGCGGACTGAGTTTGGTGAAGATATCTCATTCCGTTCATGAGTTATAGCCATTTTAGTAAAATTGGCCCTGCCCCTTATGAACGTTTTGGCGTCCCTATGCGACGGTGAGTCGAAATTTCAACTTTTTTTTTTTTTTGATAATTATCGATATTCACTCTTCAGAGAATCTTTCTGCACTGGATTCGTTCTGATCAGGTAAAAAAAACCTAGGACTAGTTCGCAAAAGTAGGTTTAGAATTTACTTCAAAATGGCGGGAAAACCGGACTTCGTAGAGAGAATCTGACCCAAGGATTCCAAAAGTATAAAACTTTTGAGTCTACGACAAACGATCTAGGAGATTAGGGTTAGGGTTAGGGTTAGGGTTAGGGCCAATTTTCAAGTCTCTAGGCCTTAACAGTTTGGTCTGCACAATCAGTTTTACGACGGAACAGATCAAAAAAATCCTTACAATTACAATAGGGTTTCAGCACTACGTGCTTGAACCCCTAATAATTCATTACATTTATATAGTGCTTTTCTAAGCACTCAAAGCGCTTTACATTATGAGGGGGGTATCTCCTCATCCACCACCAGTGTGCAGCATCCACCTGCCTGGATGATGCAACGGCAGCCAGAACGCCCACCACACACCAGCTTACTGGTGGAGAGGAGACAGTGTGATGAAGCCAATCAGTAGATAAGAAATGGTTAGGAGGCCATGATGGTCAGAGGACAATGGGCAAATTTGGCCAGGATGCCGATTATCACACCTCTACTTATATACTTGTAATATATCGTCACATGTCAGACAGAAATCTTGTATGTGCAAAACTGTTACTTTTCAGGAACACTGACAGACATAAAGGGCGACCAATAGCATTGATATTGGACAAAAAATAAAAATGATGGACTATGGAGATACAAGGTTTTCACCTGACAGCGACAATATATACTTGTATATAATAACGTTTAGTTACGAATATTTTATTGACCTAGCTAACTATAGAATGCCAATCCTGCCATAATTAGAAATAAAGAAATGTACAAAGAAATGTAAAAAAGCAAAAATAAATAATTATTTATAGTTTTATTTCCTTATTTTTTCCACATTTTTTCTTTTATTTATTTACACTTTTATTTATTTTCACATTTATGTATTTATTTACGTATTTATTTATTTACTTCCACATTTATTTATTTTCACATTTATTTATTTCTACATTTCTTTGTCCATAGGGTAATGAGGAGGGCGTGTTTTACCTCAGGAATAGCAATCGAGCCAGAGTAGGTGAGGGGTAAGCTTTGAGGCCACAGTGACACCTTGTGGTGCCCAAACGAAGTACAAAAAGTTTAAGCCTTCATGATGCGCCTGTTGATAGTGTGGGATGAATGATTTCGATGGGCAAAGATGGCCAAAATCTTATTTACATTTCAAGTGGGGGGTTGTTTCGGCTGGGAAGTGTGCAATCTGTGATCGAGTGCATTTGCTGAAGCTCGTGAAAGCGTGCAATCGCTTTCTTATGCATGCTGTTTTTTTAGGTTTCACTTTCAACGCATACAACGCATGTTTCCAAGATTCGGGATAGAAGGAGGCATCAGTTACTGGAGAAGATTTGTCGCCTCGCTTCACTTCCCGTCATGGGTTCTCTTGGTGTAGACACGGCTTTAGATACGGATTAATCGGCTGATTAATCACACGTCTTAGGCTGGAAATATTAGATTTAGATCAAACAAAAGGTGTCCATGGGAACGGAGCTAGTGAAACACACATTCCATGCATTATAGCCTAAAGCATGTTTAATAGGCCTATTTGCGACTGTATGCGGCTATGCAGTGGAGATGCGTTCACTGTCAAATATCATTCAGCATTCATTTTGAAATGTTGTCCAAAAATTGTTTTTCATTTAATTCATAAGTTAACAATGAAAAATAAAATGGTTTCGTTTTTTCTGCAGTCGAAGAAAGTATAGCCTAAAATATGTCCGTGATTTCTCTCAATTTAAAGATCATCAAGAATTATTTTTTCCGATCTGCAGGCTAATAAAAGTTAAGAAAATTAGCCTATAGAGCTATAGCCTACAGACTAATTTAATTTTGTTATGAAGAATTTTAAATCAACTTCATAACAAATTGCTGGCTATGAATTTTCGCATAGGATCTACTGGGGTAGGGTACGAACATAACGAATACCTTAGCTATTCTATAACGACGTTTTCATTAAAAAAAATCATAAAGGCCCGTTCACACCAAGCGCGATAACTATAAAGATAACGATATCGTTATAAAAATCGTTCTCAATATTAAAGAATAGCATAGTTCACACCACAAATATAACAATAACGATACAAAGGAACGATATCGTTATGATCACTTTCAAAACGATTTTTTTCCAAAAAGTTGACAGCCAATCAGAATCCATCCTGCTGTAACGAACTCAAGAATTTAAAGCGGCAGACACGCGTGCGCTTAGAATAAACAGACGATATAGTTCGCTGTGGACGCTAATATCGTTATCTTTATAGTTATCCTTCTTGGTGTGAACAGGGCTTAAATCACGAATATGACGAAATAGAAATTATTAAATATATCTATATATATATATAGTGACACAAAAATGATTTTTATTCAAAAAGTAAGAAAGAAAAATAAGAATTTGTGATGATCAAAAACAAGTTAATTGAGGAATTCCTGGAATACTGAATGATGAAATTAATTTCTTGCAAAGATATAGAAAAAAATTAACTCAGTCGGGTCACTTTAGACCAGTGTTTCTCAACCCTGGTCCTGAGCGCCCCCCCCCAACACTGCACATTTTGTATGTCTCCCTTTTCTGACACACCCATTTCAGGTCCTTGAGTTTCTTTTAATGAGCTAATGAGTTGAATCAGGTGTGTTTGATTAGGGAGACACACAAAATGTGCAGTGCTAGGGGGGCACCCAGGACTAGGGTTGAGAAACACTGCTTTAGACCCATGTTGTGCATCAAAGGGTTAATTTAGCTGTAGTCTATATTCTGGGGTCTACAAGATTTGCAATATGGCTCACTTGTTTCCTCTCAACATCTGGAGAAAAAATGGAGGCTTGCACTTTTCAGTTCAATCAAATGCTTGTTTCATTTCTACATTTCATATAGTAAATGTCATATAGTCATATAGTTCATAATAAAGTTATATAGATTCCAAAATGTTGAATTACCGAATTAAATGTATATGTTTCTTTCATTCACTAGCTGAGTTGGAACTTGCTGTGAACGACGCTTTGATGCGTTACTTTGACCAGTGTGAACGGTTTGTGAAAGAAGTGGAGAACAACAAGAGCGCCTTACAGGAAGTAAAAAGTTTTAATGAAGGCCCTGAGATGAAAAGAGTAATGGAGAAAATGGCTGACAGGCTGGTGGTCCCTTTCGCCAGCATCACCGATGGTCAGTGATGGCATAATATGATCATGACCCTGTTACACAAACACAAGTCACAAATACTGAAATAAAGCAGTGTCCAAAATGTTACTGCACAGTTTAGAAGTGTGATAATGGTTTGTTTAATATGATATGTTTGTTTTGTTTTTTGGAAAGAACTGTTGTATCAGTTGCCAATTTCAGAATATATGTGGCAAATTCAGTTCCCTCTAAATGTTATGCTCTTGCAACCACAACCACTCAATTTTGCACATCGGTATATTATTACACCCATTTCCTTCTCGATTTCATGTCAGACTGATATGCAAAATAAACATGTTTAGATGAGAACCTAAAGACAAACAAATAATTTGACAAACATTTTTTTTTTTTAAAAGACAGTTTATCTTTTCAAATATTTATCTGCAGTGAGCGTGCATGTAAAGCATCATGCAAATGATTAGAATGAATGAATTACTTAAAAAAATTTTTTTTTAATATATATTATAAAAACACCAATTACAATTGCTGAAATCTAGAAGATTAAGAGATTCCAAGTCCATAACTCAAATTGGCTGGCAGGGCTGGGCTTCCAAAGTTTAAAATTGTACACATGATTTGCAACCACAGCACTAATGTCCCACAGGTTACGTAAGTTAGATATCCAATCTGCATGCAAAGTTTGCATTTTCAGCATACAGACACACATTCATTTGAACATTTTTAAAGAATTTTTAATTTATGTTTGAGCCATTGAAATATGTATGTTTATGAGGTTCAAATACTTTGTCCAGTCCTCCGATTTTGCACTTAATATTTATTTATACATTTATTTATTATTACTTTGAATTCAAAAATAGTGGGCCAGTATCCATACCATTTCAGTTTATTTTGGTGGAATAGATTGAAGCACTTGAGTTTCCATATGAAATACTGTAGAAGAATTCTATAGCTGACAGTATGCTGTAGCTTTTTCTCTGGAGAACAGAATTATAGATGGGAACAGTTGGGAATGAGAACCAGTTGATGAAGCAGGATTTACTTACTCGGAGAGTTTAGAGGTCAGGGCTGCTCACTTGATCTGCTGCTGTCAGCAGTTGTATATCACTGCACAAACGAAGAGTAAGAGATAGTGAGAGGGAAAGAATTTAGGGTATTGTAGCTACTGCAGTTAGTATGACCATTAGATGGCAGTGTTGTTGTTTTGTTTTTGGCCCCAGTAGCAGAAATAAAGTGCTAAAATATCAGATTGCCATGTACAACAACACATGCTTTTATAAATATCCAGCTTTTACAAAGAAGTAATATCTACAATCATACTATACTATAATACACTATAATTTACAGTGTAATTTGGTCTAGTCTCTGATGGGTTAGCAAATGACACATTGTCTTAATATTTATTTTGCTTCACAGATTCAGTGGAAGCAGGTTTCTTCCTGTGTGCATATGAGTTTGCAATCCAGGAGCTGAACCCACCCTGGTGCCAGTTGTTTGACGAGGTAGATGCACAGGTACTTGAACAGAGCAGTTTTTCTGTTTGCCCATGTTTCCTTTTCCTTGGAGTTTTTACTTAAGAAACAGAATTTTGCACTGACTTTTGCAAGAAATTGCAATTTTTTTACAGAAATTAATACTTTTATTTGACAGTAAAGACTTTGTACATGTACAGTATATATATTATATATATATATATATATCTATTATATAGCTAAATAATATTTCCAATGGACTGCTTTTGAACTTTCTATTAATCACAGTTTGCACAAAAATGTTATGCAGCAGAATGGTTTTCAATATTGATAATAAGAAGAAAAGTTTCTTGTGCAACAAATCATCATATTAGAATGATTTAAGGATCATTTGACACTGAATACTGGAGTAATGGCTGCTGTCATCACAGGAAGAAAATACATTTTCACAATATGTTAAAATACGAAACAGCTTATTTAAGTTGTAATAATATTTCATAGTGTTACTGTTTTTGCTTTAGAGGTCATTTAATAAATAAATCAGCCCTGGTAAGCATAAGAGACTCCATTCAAAAACATTTTATAAATCTTACCAATCCCTTTGAACTTTTTGGTAGTGTATGTTTTAAGATAAAACTTTTATTTTCAGGCCAATAGAGATTTTTAAGTCACAATGTTAGTCTAATGACAACAAATATATCTGAATGTTATTGCACACTGGTGAGATGTGATATGTACTTGTAAATGTTTGAAGGCACTGTGTTGTGTCTCTTAAGGTAATGGAGTATGCTGGAGACCTGAAACAGTACTGGAAGCGAAGCTATGGGCATGAAATCAACAGCAAGTCAAGCTGCATCCTCTTCCATGATCTTTTCCATCGTCTTGACCAAGTTGTAACCCAGATCAAGTAAGATCACTGTGCGGTCTCTCTTACCTTTATAAAGTGCATATAAGGAAAATGTTATACAACTTCCATTTTATTGCAAATCCATCTACATTTATTTGCCATTGTGCCGTTTTGTTTGTTTCTTAAGTTAAAACCTTTTATTTTTGTATCACTATGGGCTTTCATTTCTGAGAAAAAATAGAGTGTCTGGTTCCTGCTTTCACTGCAGTATCAGTTATTATGGCTGAGAAGTAAATTAATAAGATCAGCAAAGTACAGACAGACAACACTGGAAAAAGCCTAGTTTTTTTTACATAGTAGAGTCTTAGTTTAGCTGTGAGGGTGTCGAGGGAACATCATTTGTTTGTCTTTGTTTAGTCTTTCAGCAAAGAAACCAACTCACAGGAGCAAAAGCGAGAGAGAGAGTTGGTTGCAAATTTCTTTAACTAATATTTCAAGGGAATTTTAAAAATAAATTCATCTGATATGAGTTGTATGAATGAAATCACAGTAGAAAACAGTTGTGCTGCAATACATGTGAAAAATTGTTGTACATGTTTTTCAAGATTTTTTGATAAATAGAAAGTTAAAAATAATAGCATTGAAAAAAAACAAAAAACAGTTTTTTGAATGGTAGTGTAGGCTATAACATCAGACACATGCTTTGGTTATTTGTTGTTGTCAGTCACTAATTATTTTACGTCTGTCAACCTCTTTTAGAATATGAATAATTGCAGGAAATTTGGACATTGTGTGATCGAATAAGGGTTTGAGAAGAGAAGAAAGAATAAATACATCTAATACAACCAAAGAAAGCTAAGACTATAATATTTGCTATCATTATCTGTCACTCTGATTTCAGGCATTACTCAAGGCCATCGAAGGGCATTGACTTTGACTTTGGTTACCTGCCCATTGTTTGATCCGCTCCTGTTTGCTACTGAACGTTAAACCTTACAGCAAACATTGTTGGCGATCCCAAATGCTATGTGCAAACGTAGCCAGAAAGATTAAATTATCTCTATTTGAGAGCAGTCGAGCATGCATAAAAACGGTTTCTTGTTGAATTTATAGCCTGACTAGCATCATACCACATATACAGCCTCATACCCACTGCCTACTTCACACACAGAGCCCCAACACGCCACATTACACAGAATACACAGCATCTGAACCGGAACTAGAGTGATATAATTCTCTTGTGTAATAATCAGCAGTCCTTCTTTTCATCATTCCCTTGGGTCTGTTAAACATCCTTTTCTGTTTTTGAATTTCATACTGAAAGTTAAGCAAACTTGGGTGTGGGGAAGATGTGTGTCATAAAACTATGAAATAAGTATACGTGTCCTTATATTATAGTATCTATATATTTGTGACCCTGGACCACAAAACCAGTCATAAGGGTACATTTTTTCGAAATTGGCATTTATACATCATCTGAAAGTTGAAAAAATAAGCTTTCATAGGACAATATTTGGCCGAGATACAACTATTTGAAAATCTGGGATCTGAGGGTGCAGAAAATTCTAAATATTGAGAAAATCGCCTTTAAAGATGTCCAAATGAAGTTCTTAGCAATGCATATTACTAATCAAAAATTAAGTTTTAATATATTTACAGTAGAAAATTTACAAAATATCTTCATGGAACATGATCTTTACTTAATGTCCGTATGATTTTTGGCATAAAAGAAATATCAATAATTTTGACCCATACAATGTATTTTTGGCTATTGCTACAAATATACCCCAGCGACTTAAGACTGGTTTTGTGGTCCAGGGTCACATTTGGCCAATCATTGGGAGTCAAACCTGTGTTCTTTGTCATTGATGACACTGTTCTCTTCTGTTTAAGAAAAATCATTTACTCATTTACTTTATAAATGTAACTTTATTTGCTGAGATACTTTCGCCATAATTCTGAATGTATGGAATCTATTTTGTTTCCTAGTATGGAAAAGAGCAGCTTGAATATTGTGCTAAATTTCTCCTTTTGTGTTTGACGGTGGTAAGATGGCCATACTGGTTTAGAACAGCATGATGATAAGTAAATGATGGAATGTTCAAATGAAGTAATTTAGCAAACTATTCCTCTAACCATTTCCATAAATCCAACCAAACCGGTTTTGCATTCATTTCTTGATGCTTATCTGACTGTTTTCCTTTCCTTTCATTATAACTAAGCAAATCTTAAAGGAGCTAATAGCACCAGACATGAAGCAAATAAGAATTATAATCCATTAGTTGGTAAAATACTGTGGACTGATTTGATATGGACGTCCCTGACAATCTAAATTCTTGGCTATGAAATTTGGACAGGTGCTGTCTAGTGATTTTGATTATGGTCACAGTCATTTTAAGATGAAAAACAAAGTGGTTGCCGGTAGTTTAGTTGTTACCATGTATGTAAAATTAGCATCTATCATTGTCCAGGGTACCGGTTATTTAAAAACTCACTGCTTGACGTCAGAATGATGTTGTTGCAATATTAGATCAAGTGAGTATATTCTACAACTGTTCATTTTTCACCAAACATGCCCTTTTCTATCCTATCTGTGACAACTGAGCAAGCTTATAGCCTAGGCATCTCTCTGTGTTGAAGAATTTGATTTACAGATGTTTTTGTAAAAATAAACAGTCATGTGTTATATTTTATTGGACACATTAAAAATGATCCTCAATTGTTAACTAATTTTTAAACAAAGTACATTAAGGTGTGATTCACTGAGTGTGTTTATGCAGCTTTTTTGGGCAGTGGAATGGACATAAACGCAAAAAGAATGTTCTCTAAAAGTTAAACTACTTTAACTTTAGCATCATGTTTTTAAAATGCTGTGTCATGCACAGGCTGCAAGATGCGAGCACAACGGTCAAACACGTCTGACTAGCGTATATTTAAATGTTGTTTGTTAAAACTTCCTGAAACTCTTCATAATACTACTTTGTACTGCATCACCACTAACCTAATTGGTCAACATATTTGCAGTGCAAGTTTTTGATTATTTGGCATTCATCAGCTTTTAATTGGCTCTGCCAAATGTTTATGAGGTGATAACGTTGCCTTACCCATTCAGAAAACGCTGCACAGGCCCATTTATGACCAATGTGTTTTATGAATGATTGCACAGCAGGTAGTGTTTTTTTGCTGGTTCTCTTTATGTTATTATGTTCAGTTTTAGTGGTGAACTCCCCGTTCACATTCCCTTTGTGCTTGTTTCATTGTTCTTAGTATAAAGACATTGATGTGCATATGTGTGTATATAGTTTTTCTTTTCAAAGATCACCTTTGTTCATGTTCAAAGGTTATGGAGTACTGGTCTACAATCAGTGGTTGCAAACAGTAGGGAGGGAGAAGCCCACAGTGACGTAGAAATACCTAGGCACACTAGATAAAACCAAACAGTGATTTGTAATTCAAGTCTCCTGGGCTTTGTAATGAAAGGCCAAGTGCAATGTGAGATAACTCTGAATTAAACTTCAAGGACATGCATTTAGAACTATTTATTTTTCATAGAGTGATTTTTGCTGAATTGTATTGAATCCAGTTACAGTTAATTTATCCCCATTTTTGAACCCAATACAGGGGTTCAAGGTGTTCTCTCTTTTCTCTATTCATTTCTGTATTATAGTTTGTCTTCTCTCTCTTTTTCTCAGCTCGGATGGTATTGTATCAGAGGCTGTGACAGTGCAGGTTGGCCATGCTGAGACGCTGTTACCCCTTCTCACCCTGCTGGATCTGTTCAAGGATGACATCCCTCTCAGCTCAACTAACTTTGCAACCCAGCACAACAGAATATTTCGAAGTGGGAAGATTGTGCCATACGCTGCCAACCTGCTGGTAGTGCTGTATAAATGTCCAGAGGGGATTAGGATGGGTGTGCGACTCAATGAGAAATCTTTGACCTTGCCTGGACTCACCGACCCCGTTCCAATGTATGAGGATGTGAAGAAACGCTACCGTGCTCTGCTAGAGGGTTGTGACCAAGAGACTGTGTGTAAAATTAACAATTCATGAACATAAAAGTGCAACACATCACAAAGGCCAGCAGACTGACATTTTCATGGAAGCAACAACCAGCAAAAAAGAAAACAGAATGTTTTTTTTATGTTATACAACATTTCACTGTTGATAGAACAGTAAATTAAAGAAAAAGATTTTATATATAATAATTTTATATAAATATAACTAAATTTAACCCCACAGTGTTACTTACGAACAGTGGTGTGAAGTAACGAATTACAAATACTCACGTTACAGTAATTAAGTAGTTTTTATCATATCTTTACTTTTACTTATTTGAGTACATTTCAGTGATTTATCGGTAACTATTTACTACCCCTTTAAAAGTTTAGTTTTTCCTCCGTTTTTGGTCGTTACATGCTTATTTTAATTTCATTTTTATCCATCAACGTGATTGGATAGAGAGTAATGGGTCTCGTGAGTTTCGTCAAATCAAATTGTGCATAGAAAACTTTAACCGCCAACTGTTTATCATGGCTGCTGGAAGTGCATTATTCAAGCATCAATTCAGTCGCAAGTCGCAACAACTTAATATGTTAAGGTAAATTTCGGATTTCTGCTTACTAAATGATTTGTATATATGCTTGCCTATCTACACGGCCTGAAATTTGGTGTGAGGTTGCGGGTATTGCATACAGTGTTAACTCCCGCAGTGTGCCTCACGTTCGGTAAAATTCCCCCACTCGTCTCTCTCGCGTGCGTTCTGCAGCAGTCGCTTAGTCGTTGTTGCTTGTTGAACTTGTTTACTTTTGATGAGTTTGAGCGTGTGATGCGCGCTGTGAAAAGGGTTTTTATTTTATTTTATCCATTTTATACTATCCGCCTTCATTTAGCAAGTGAACTCGCGCATAAACAATTTTCAAGTTCAACACTTTTTGTTCCGTTCAGTTGTGGATGCTGCTGATTCACTGAGACCGCGCGTGTGTGTTTTCCTTTGAAAAAGTTTCCCCAGAAATAACTCGCTATTTAATGCAGTTTTCCTTACAAATTGTATTATCAGCATAACAAGTTGCCATCCTTCTAGAACAATGTGCACTTATGTTAAAATTGTAACACACATTATCAAGTTTAGTTATTTGTATTTCTTTATTGCAAAACGCTAAAAACTGAAAGTAAACCGTTTTTGGAGCGCAAGGGCTTCATCCTTTTAAAACTACCATATCATGGGTGTGATGCTGAACTAGATTTTCTAACCATTGGGGTTGCGTATTTTCCTGTTTCGAAACATTAACAGGTCTTCTCATACTGATGCCGCGCGTCAAATGCAACATTTAGGCTTGTAGTGTCCTTTGTTGTAATGTCAATTTGTTATTTACTTCTGCGGGGAAGTTTAAAAACAACACATTACATTGGGCCACATCTCTTGATCGCACTGTATTCTGTGTTCTCTCCCCTTACAACTCCCCCCTCCTGTCCGAATACCCACTCTTCTCCCCTGTCCTTGCATTGGCCCGACTTCCATACACCTAGCCCGGGCTTCTTCTGCATGGATATTGTGCTCTACCCCCTCCCAGCTCGTGATGGCACTGTGTCTTTGGCCGAGGCTGTATGCTCCGCTAAACAAACACTCTGAACACACTCGATGTACTCGAAACGGCGCAGCGTATGCTCCGGAAACATAATGACGGATATAAGGGACTTATACTGGCTGTTATACAGCGTGCATGCGGTGCGCCTAAACGAAAACAATGGCGGCATTTTGTGGTGTCCCTCCTCCTCCGAAAGCACAAACAACAAGTCCTGACCGCACACCTGCCCAAAAAACGCGATGGCTTTGAAATTAGAAGATAATATAAAACGCTGTAAAGATAAAAACTTACGGACAGTCGGGTGAGGCAGAGCAACCGGCCGCTCCAGGCGAGTCTACTTCCGACTCCAGATCAGAAACAGGCCCCAGAAAGTGTGTCTCCACCATCGGAAAGTTGCGGGTTCTGCAGTATATCTGGAACAGGGGGCGACAAATATCAAGTGAACCTCACTGGAGTTCTATCGTCGTCCAGTTTGGGCGGGAAGACCAAACAAATAGGTTCGCTTTCACAACGAAACACGAGCGTCACACAAGGCGGCCTAAGAGGTATAGCATAGGCCGGCGGGCTAAGACACGCTCGACGCGTGCGCAGGTCGGGCTTGGGCACCACATTATACCCCCGTAAGGCTGGACTCCACTTCGTCGACGGGAAGGCCGAGCCGTGAGCCACAGCGCAAAGGTGTAGTCGTAGTCTCTCCTTCTTTCCTCACAGCACCAGACAGTCATCTCCAGCCTCGCGACAAGCTGCTATACGTTGGCCGTTGCGGTTGGAAGACCAAACATAAGTGATCGTCGCGTTGTCACACTGCCTTATCACTACCCGTTCGTCTAATTTCTCACACCTAGCGCGTGGCAACAACCCGACTACTGCAATGAACATGCGTTCGCGTTGCAATCAGATCTCTTCCCACGATATGCCTCGACTTAGATGCATTCGGGCGCCTCCTGTGGAGAACGAGTCTCCGCCGGCTGAGGAGAAGGGTACGCTGACGGGTATAAAGAGATCTCTGTGGATGTCGGGAACGGTGAGTCGGTGCAACTTTAACACGATCGCTGGAGGCACCAAAAGCGGGAACAAGCCAAAGAGAAAGAAAATGAAAGCGGGGCATCATATACCCCGTTAGATGTGTTGGGGCACCACAGCATGCGGCGCAGGTGCCGGACACAGAGTGGAAAGCTAGTCTTGGGTCAAACTGTATTGGAGGGAAATAGGGGATGAGTGGATAACTGGAACGACTGCAGCTGTTGCCGTCAACGGAATACGGGGGTCCGGGGTGCTGTGTGGAATGGGGTAAGAGTGGGGCAGGTGCCAAAGTCGAAACCACCCTCGCTTATGTTACTCTGGAGGAAGATAGCGTCAGGCTATTCGAGGAACAACAAACATACAGGGTGGGAAGTAACAGAACTGTACAATGTGGTGAAAGCTAGAAAGTGCGGGGCCAGCGGGTTTGCATTGGGTCTTTTGCAGGTTGCCTGGGCGGAAAGCAACAGCGCAGGACTCACGACTCCAGACGCATGAGTACCGTTTAAATAGGCGACTCGGTTACGCGACTCAAGGGGGTGGACCAAGTACGTTACGCGACCACACGACAGGGTGGGGAAGGGAAGGGTACCTGTGACTGGAGGAAGCATTGTGGGGTCAGTAACGCTGGCCCCACGGGCTCGACGAAGGGTGGGGACCGGGAAGAGAGCGAAAAGTGCAAACTCACAAGCAGCTGCGACCAACCATTCCAATCGATACCACAGTCGGACTTCACGGCAAAAGGAGAGCGGATTGCTTCCTTATCTCGAGCAAGCTGCCCGGGGCACCCCCAACGGCGCCCCGCGCGCAGTCAGCACTAACATGGCTGCCCACTGCTCCGTGTGTGTTCACTACTGTGTGTGTTCGGTCACGTGCTGTGTTTGGGGGGGGGTTTGTGTGCACTTTGGATGGGTTTAAATGCAGAGCACTAATTCCAAGTATGGGTCACCATCACACCAGCAATTGTACTTTGTTTACATGACTGAGTTGTGTATTGCTGGTTTTGGTAGAGAGTCCAGAGGCCTCTGTTGCTTGCTTATACAGTATTTCTGTTAATGCTTTAGTATATATAATCTATTCAGACCAAAGATTATTTTAAATACCCAGTATATACAGATCTAATCTAAGTTTGATTCGAGTTGATACTAATGTATTATATAAAAAAATACAATAATATATATAAGCTATATATAGAATATATATTTTTTTTTTATTATTAATATATAGATATATATCAATCAACCATGCGATGTCTGTAGTGAATATGATTTTTGTGGTTGTGCTCAACTCTCTATTATCTAGACTAGAATTACTCTGTGAATGCAATTACTTATTGTTACTTGATGTCAAAAATTATATATTTTTTTGTCCGTTAATCAGGAAGGGCTGGAAATAAAAAAACTCAATGGGAACCGTGAAATGATTTTATATGTTGTATGATTTGTCAGTTTGTTATGCAATTACAATAAACTGGACCTTGGGAGCGGACACCTCCGCTGGTTTCCCAATTTTTGTTTGCGTAGATCATTCTAGACTTTCCGACTAGACAGATAGATTAGCACATCTACGGACAGACTAGAGAAGATAGAAGCAATTCTTAAGTAGTAGAAACGTCTACAGGCAAGCCTCTTTACACAAAAGGTGCCGACACTTCTCGTGCCTTGAGGCATGTAAGCCTCTGCAGTTGTCCCCCGCCCACTCTGCCCAAAAATCCTTTTAATTTTAGACATGAACGCAGAACAAGGGGTTCTTTTTCTCCCACATCCTTCTCCCCGCCCCCTCTGTCCCGTAGCTCATGATCCCTCCTCCTCAATGCCTTACAGTCTCATACCGGTACACTGCTCTCCATTCAGCCGTATGCAGATTGTGGGTCCCGGGAGGTGGGACGAGGGCAGGGCTGTTGGAATGCGACGTGTCCCGCGACACTCTTAAAAACACTTCTCTTTCCGCGTCTCCACAAACCACCTTCAAGAAGATCACCGGCGAGTTTAATCCGCCCCGCCTCCGAGCAAAGGTCCAAACCCGAGCGCACTTCACCGGAGCGAGATGCCTGGAAACGCAACACCAAAACCGGTGAGATTAGACAGAAAGCCCGGAGCAAAATTTCTCTGTAGTGGATTGTTATTTTGTTCAGGGCTGATTTATGCTCTTTCTTTCTTTCTGGCGGTCCTCAGGCAGTAGTGTGTTTACAGGGATTCTGAGATGGCATGGAACTTGGGGTTCTACAGAATGTTCAGAGATTTGTTTTTTCATGTGTTATATAACTGAATGCGTTCATTTGGGGAGATACTGGGCAAGCGCTCTGCTGCAAGTCAGTGTAAGGCAACATAGGCCGACTGGCTTTAAAAAATAACTTTAAAAAACGAGTTTCCATTAAAGAGGCATTACAAGACGAAAATAATAAAAAATTAGTAATAAAAAATATGATACTAAGCAAAAAATATGACTTATAGTTTTCACTCGTTTTGCTACAAATTCTACTACTACTACCTGGAGTTGCTACAGTCATTGAACACTGCTGCCTTGTTGCACCAATGTCACATCATGGAAACTTGCCATTAAAGGGGTCTATTGTATGCTTTTTCACTTTTTTCATTACTTTCGTTAGTCTGTATGGTGCGTTTTGACATAAAAAAGTATCTGCAAAGTACAAAGCGCAAGTCCAACCAATGAGATATTGTAGTACCAGAAATCCGGCAAAAACGACAACGAACGACGAGGCGTTGGGCTACAACAATTTTTCCGGGAGTGTGAGCTCCCTCATATCGACCATGACGAGACCTGGTCGACGCACTCGAGAGTAACGAGTGTCCTCACTATTGTCGATACATGCTGCTTTCCCCAAGCAGACAAACTTAGACCGTGGGGTACAATCATCCGCGCTCAAGTGATTTGATTTTGACAGCAATTTTACAGACGCTGAAGCGGCAGTACGGCTATGGTAAGGGGCATGACATTTCCCAACCAGGCGCAGTGTGGTGCCATCACACACAACACTGCCTGCTAACCAATCACAGCACCACTGCCCACTAACCAATCACAACCGAAGCCCCCACTGGCCCCAGCTAACCAATCACAGCACACACTGTCCCAGCTAACCAATCACGGCACATTTCGTATTTCAGAAGGCAGGCCTTCATTTGATACAGGAACTATTCGAGCCGTTACATACGTCAGATTGGGAAGAGGTGTTGTTGTAAATGTCAAATATGTTGAAAAAGAATGTGTTTTCGAACAACCTAGATGATAGCCTATTCTAGTAGACCCCCAAAACAAAATCAAGACTTTGTAAAAGAGCATAATAGGACCCCTTTAAACTAGGTCTTGTTTTAAACATTTTTCACAAATTGTTCTTTGCATTCCTTCATAATCGTTTTAATTAATAAATGAAAAATGTAATAATGAACAAAATAATGGTTTGATATTTCTGCATTAGTACTGAAATTCATAAATTTAGCTATACATTTATACAATTTAAAAGTTGTGACAATTTGTGACGTTGTGACATTTATGAAAATTGACATTTATCTTTTGTCAACTTTCAATTTTTAGTTAAATCTGCCTTTATTGTATAGTTGATTTGTGTCTTAATGTTTGCAAGTATGGTTTGGTTGTTCACTTTTTATCCAACTGCTGTATCACTAAAATATGATAATACTGGAATAGTTTGGAAGACAAAATTCACAATAAAATTTTAAGAATGTTAGAAAATGGATTTGAAGCCAACAAAATCACAGCTAGGGGAAAAAACAAACAAATTTTTTGTTGTTGTATATATACACATACAAGAAATATGGCAACCAGCAAGAACTATACACATATCATAAGAAAAATTTATTGTAATATTTAGAAATATAGCACAGTTACATCTCTAAAATATAAAAAACTTTATGCTTGCAATAGTACTGTTGTTTTAAAGTTCATGCCAGTTAATCCAAGTCAGGGATCAGAGTTCAGTGGAGGCACACTGCAATTGAGAAAAAGTAGTCCTATTACACCAGGTTGTTTGGGTGTTTTCATATATGTAAGCTGTATACTTTTATATAGAGTCTATAAACACTCAGATAAATGTTTAACTTTATATTAAACTTTATATAAAAAGTCATTTTCAAAGATAAGAATAAAACACCAGGGAGTGGTTTTTCCAATACATCTTCAATTCATTTTTAAAATATCATTACATTTAAAAAAAAATCATTTAAAATGATGACTAAATTAATAACACTAACCTGAAGCACTGTGAGTATAGTGATACAAACAGCAGGAATCAAGCTTCTAAAATGGTTGACTTCTTTGTCACTTATTACTCAACAAGACAAAGAAGCCCCTCCGCATTCCTTTTGGTTATGGATAGCCAGATGTCAGATAAAAAAAAAAAATCTTCTTATAAGACAAACCTACAAAGACATTACAAGACTTCTCTACACAGATCTGTTGTCTTAGAAAACACAGAAATATGACATCTGCAGCCAGTAAGACAGAGTCTGTTAGACCCTGTTCAAAGGTCAGAGTTTATTTAACTGATTTAATGGCAGTCATTCATATATTCAGGCTGTTATCTTTGACTTCAACAGGTTTCATTCATAAAAGGCTATACTGGCACTGCATGCCTGGTTTAACAGAGAAAATGAAAGGAAAAAGCACATAATAAGAGAGTGGGTCTGTCAGTGGGATTCACTGGAAGTCAGTAGGGTGTGTAATGAATGAATCTATTTGTTTTTCAAGCACTCCACAAGTAAATTCGAGACGGGTATGAAAAAAAAGGCTGTGTGTGTGTGTATAGCTAAATTACGCCATCGACTAATATCATATCTGACCCTGTGTGAGGGTGTGTGTCCTGTTCAAAGTTGAAGCATTCCAATTTAATGAACTATAATGGTCTGTTTATAAAGCAGCATTGGTTTTCCTGCTGCTCGTCCCGCACAAACCCAGTATTTTTCCACCTTGGTTCTCAGTGCAGGGAACTGAGGCTGAGGCAATACAGCGTATGAGTGTGTGTGTGTGAGAGAGAGAGAGATGTGAAGAAGCCACATCATTACAGCTACAACGGCTGCACACTGACCACATTGTATTAATGACACCCAATCTGAGACCAATAGCTGTAACACACACTGATATATTTAATACTTATTCTTTCATACACTAAATCCTTTGTAAATTACATGGAGTGACAATTAATTCTTAAAAGCACAGTATAAATTTTCCAAATCGGGAAAAGAGTAACTCTTTTGACTCTAACTGATAAAGATGTGTCCAATGCTTGTGTCCAATGCCCTCACAAATACCATTCAAAACATTCCGGTAAGAAGTTTTTGAAAGAAGTCTCTTATGCTCACCAAGGCTGCATTTATTTGTCTTTAGTGTCACATGACCCTTCAGAAATCATTCTAATATGCTGATATGGCGTTCCAGAAACATGTCTTATTATTATCAATATTGAAAGCAGTTGCTTAATATTTTTGTGGAAACCTTGATACATTTTCAGTATTCTTTGATGAATAGACAGATGAAAAGAACAGCATTTATTTGAAAAAAAAAAACTTACTATACTTACTAAAATAAATGTACTGTCACTTTTGATTGATTGCAATCTTGATAAATATTTTCTTTATATCATATATATGGATTTTCTGTCATATCATATATATGTATTCCTGTGCTCAGATATATACAATTCTAATACTCTACTAAAATTTGCTCTAAATGTTGGTATGTATGTGTGTTTGTAGGATCTGCAAAAATCCATAATGTGGGTTTACCAGGCCATCATGTCAAGCCGAAGAAAGAGAGGGGCCAGTTGTGGGAACCAGAGGAGGTTTAGAGGAGGTACAGTCTGGCCACGGGGAATGCTATGGACACACACACACACACCACACACCAAACACACACACAGTATAACCAATACATAATGCAAAATTGAAACAAGTTTCAAGGAAGGAATGGAAGTTTCCTCACGCATCCATTGATTCCAGCATACAAGTTATGCCAACATCGAGGCAATGCGCGAAAACGGCTTTGAAAAGATGCCCCCTGTAGAAGAGACGCTGGCCAGCTATCTCTCTATGGGTGAGACGTCTTCTCTTAAAACTCCCTCCTTGCCATCTGAGCCCCTTCAGATTACATCTCGCTTGAATAGCAGGGCATACGCAGCAGCAACAGGTCGGGATGTCGCTTCATTGCACACGATGGTGATGCTCCAAGCATATCAGGCTGACCTGCTGAAAGACCTGGATAAAGGCGAGGGCCTTTCTCCTGATGAGGTAGCTGAGTGCGCCGCACCACGGATCTCGCTCTCCGTGCTATTAAGCTGGCCGCCTCTGCTATGGGCAGGTCCATGGCGTCTATGGTAGTGACGGAGAGACAACTGTGGGTGAACCTGGCAGATATCGGGACGAAAGAGAGGGGCTTTCTTCTCGAATGCTCCGGTTTCGCCTTCCGAACTTTTTGGTACCTCCGTTGAAACGGTGATCGAGAAGTTCAGGGAGGCAAAGGCGCGCTCAGCGGCCTTCAAATCCTTCATTCCACGAAGGTCCAGGTCTGAGCCCAAACAACCAAGGGGTCCTGGCCCGTCTCGGTTCGAGGATCAGAGACGGGCACAGAAGGCTAGTGTCGCGGCTCGCGCTCCTCCCCCGCCCGCGGGTAGGGGTAGGAGGAATCACGGGTCAAAGGGAGGTAGGCAAGACCTAAGGGATGTGATCCAGACAAGGTGTCAGCGCTTTCGTCCAGATCAGAGTGATACTTGAGTATCCACTCATTTCCTTCGGGGGTTTTACATCTGCCCTTATCTTCCCCCTCATAATTCTCCTGTAACCACCATCTCTCCACCTGACCGAGGTTAGGTGGGAACTTCCTGCATTACAGTCTCCTATACTGGACCTATGATGTCACGGCACTGCAGAATTTCCTGGATGACCGGGATGGGCTTATGCTTTCAGGCTGCCCTGTCTGGTATACCGTATCTAGGTCGCCTTGAGGGGCTTCCTGGTCACCAGGATACCCCCTCTTGCTAAGGCATCAAGCGTGAAGTATAGGTGGCATTTGTGAGAACCTTCTTGTGTATGCTGTCTCAGGCAGTGCTCCCCTCGCCTTAGAGGGTTGTACTTGAGCTTGCCTCTCCCGTTTGGCCCAGTACTTCCGGGTATCTGTGAACAGATGCTTGGAAAACTCTTAAATCCATATTATGGTAAGTGCACACGTTAAGCTTTGCACACTTTCTAAAATCCACATAGTGGTAAGTGTGCACGTTATGCTTCGCGCACTTTTCTGAAATCCTGTATGGTAAGGGTTACGCGTTATTAGCCTCGTTCCCTTTCTCTGAGTTGGTTTAGACCCCGGTACCTTGGGCTCCACTCAACCAGTGTGTCTCTGTCGACACACTTTAGAAGCATCACTCTCCTCACCATTGAGGGTATTATGAGCATGGTGTTTCTTTTGAGCTGTGCTTCCTTCCTTGCTGAGGAGTTAACACTTCACTATGTTCCCAGAGCATCTGGAACAGCAGCATCAGGCGAACTATGCCCTTTCTCCGCCTCTCTGATGCGCTGAGTTTTCTGGCTAGCTTGCAGTACCCTTACCCTTCTGATTTCTAACAATCGTGCTGTAGGTCGAGCCCCCTCTCGTTGAGAGCTGGGTGTTTGCTCCCTCAGCTAGAGATTTACTGCTAGCCATTCCAGCATTATAAAGCCTTAGATCGAGTTGATGATTTCTCAAACATAGTGTTTTGGGATGCAATATTTCCATCTATGGGCTGCTCTTTCAGAGTACCACGAGGGCCCCTTAGAACGGTTTTTAAATCCATGTTATGGTAAGTGTGCACGTTAGTCTTTGTACACTTTCTAAAATCCACACTGTGGTAAGTTCGCACGCTAGTACCCTATGTTCTTTTCTAAAATCCTGTATGGTAAGAGCTACGCGCGGCAGCCTCGTGCTCTTTCTTGAGTGGTTTAAAACCCCGGTTCCGCCTTGGGCACCACTCCACCTATGTATCCTCTGGATACCTACTTTAACAGGGTGTTGCTACTAGGGGTCTGTTGAGACAATCCCTTCAGCACATACAAAGAGAAACATGCATTAGCCCCTGTGTGACAGGCCAAGACTAATATGACTCTAGGCTCTTGGTCGTATTCCCTTAAAGGAATCTATTCCTGATTCCAAGCCTTGAGCTCTACCCCGGGCCCAGGAGTTCTGGCCCTAACAGGTAAGTTTTTGGGGTATGTAGCCTAGGCCTTTGGCCATAGGGAATAATGTCACTGACAGCCGTCTTAACGTCCCAGGGGCAACTCCCATGGCTATGGTAGAGTTGGTACTTAGTGCTCGCCATGGTTCTGGCATGCACTCCCCTCAGCATGGTGGCGTGGGTATACCGTTCCCCATAGCGACCCCTAGAGGACGCAGTTCGAAGTTCCCTTGAAAGGGAATGTCTCAGATTACGTATGTAACCATGGTTCCCTGAGTAGGCTTCAGACGAAGAAGAGGATGATGTGTTCTCCCGGCGCCTATTTATACTATAGTCGCACCGGTAGTGACGTCATGGCTGTCGCCGGCCAACGTGTTGTTGGTGTTTTTTCAATGTATGCTTCAGACACGGGTCACGACGAGGTGTTCCCCATAGCGACCCCTAGAGGACACAGTGTCTCCTTCCCTACTCAGGGAACCATGGGTACATAAGTAACCTGAGACGTTTCAATACAGTTTTTGCCTTCTGTACCTCCACTACCCCCTTAGTGTGGCTCAGGTTTCATTTCATGAACATGAACATGAACCAGAAAAAATTTCCTTGTTCCTGATAACTTGACAACTTTTTAGTTTTCTTTACTTGCAAATAAAGTGAAAAAAATGTTGATTGTCATGATCATGAATTAATCACAATTTGTAATTATACCTAATTTAAAAAAATTTTTTTATAAAGTACTGTTTAAAAGTTTGGGGTTGGTAGGACTTTCCTCTTATGCTCACCAAGGCTGCATTTATTTGATGAAAAATACTTCAGTGTCACATGATCTTTCAGAAAACATTTTAATATGCTGATTTGCAGCTTAAGAAACATTATAATTATCAATGTTGAATGTTGTCTTGCTTACTATATTTTTGTGGGAGCCATGAAACATTTCTTCCAAGTTTCTTTAATGAAAAGATCTGATTGGAATTACTTTGCGTGTGTACACAGGTCTGTCAGGGGCTGGTAAGACAACAGTGGGATTCGCTTTAGAGGAGTATCTGGTCTCTCACGCCATTCCCGGCTACTCTTTGGATGGTGATAACATCCGTCACGGCCTGAATAAGAACCTGGGCTTTACTTCCGAGGATCGAGAGGAGAATATTCGGCGTATTGCTGAAGTGGCCAAACTGTTTGCAGATGCTGGGCTTGTTTGTATTACAAGTTTCATCTCGCCGTTTACCAAAGTGAGCTATCTAACCAACATCTGGGATTACTTTATCATTTATACTGTGAAATTGGTTAAATTGGGTTTAAAAATCAAAGAATCAAATCAAAATCACAACACTAAGATAAGATCACAACATTATCACTAAGTTTTGAGACGTTTTAAATGCACAGCAGTATAAACGGCCCTAATTTTTGTTCATTTTAGCAGATACTGTTATTCAAAGTGACTAACAAATGAAAATAACCAAAGCACACAAATGATTATGTAAACGCAAGGAGCGATAAACACTGCTGTGTTTTCATTTTCTTTAACCGTCTTTAATAAAAATGTTCTATAAAATGAATAATGCCGACCATCTTGCCTCTGCAGGACCGTGCAGAAGCCCGGAGGATCCATGAGAAAGCAGGTTTGCCATTTTTTGAGGTGTTTGTGAACGCTCCTCTAGATGTGTGCGAGAGCAGAGACGTTAAAGGACTCTACAAAAAAGCTAGAGCTGGACAGATTAAAGGTGATATAAAAACCATAGGAACTTTAAAACTGTGCATTTCCCAGAAGTATGTTAAAAAAAAAACATTTATTTGCCTTCCTTCGTTTCTCACTCAGGCTTCACCGGTATTGATTCTCAGTATGAGTGTCCAGAGGCTCCTGAGCTGATTCTGAAGACCGGAGAGCTCACAGTGAACGAATGCATTCTGCAGCTGGTGGACCTTTTGAAGGAGCAGGTTAGTCAGGAGCTGAACACAACAGGACACATCATGGACAGCTGATGTATACAGTACTTTGGGCTTTAAGAATAGCTTTCATTTGCCATTTCCCAATTGGTGCACTTAACTTTATCTTTGGTCAGAAGTCCAAGGTCGAAACCAAAGCAAAAGCCTCTGTCAACATATCTGTCTGAAGGGCACAACCTTTGTAGAAAGGGCAAGATATTTTACTCCAGTTTACTTTACTTTAAATTAAAAGATCGAATGATAGTTCACCTGAAAATAATTAGTCTTTATTTACTCACCCTCATGTCGTTCCAAAACCCATCTTTTGTAATTTTTTTTCTGTGGAATACAAAAATACATTAGAAAAAGTTTGGGGTCAGCATATTTTTCTTTTTAAGGAATGAATACTTGTATTCAGGAAAGATGTATTAAGCTTATCAGAATTCACAGACGTAATAAATTGACAGACATACTGTAATAAAAAAGTTACAGACACATTCTATTTAGCAAGATTCATAATGCAGCAAAAATACAAAAATATTAAGCAGCACTGTGTTCAACACTATTAATATTAAGAAATGTTTTTTGATAACCAAATTAGCATATTAGAATGATTTCTGAAGGATCATGTGACACTGAAGACTAAAGTAATGACTGCTAGAAATTCACCTTTGCCATCACAGGAATAAACTACATTTTAAAAATATATGAAAATAGAAATATATATGTAAAAAAAGTTATTTTAAACTGTAATTATACACAATTTTATTTCACAATATTACCGTTTTTACTGTATTTTTTTTATAAAGAAAAAGCAACCTTGTTGAGATGCAACCACGTTGAGTCAAAATCATACCGACTCCAAACTTTTGAACACTAGTGTAATTGTTTTAAAGAATCTTCACATCGTTTTTTTTTTCATCCAATAACTTCATAATTTACTGTGAGCTGCCAAGCTTAAAAAACACTACAAACATGTTGTTCACCATAAAATAGTGTAAAACTCAGGATCTGTAAAACAATAGTCTTTTGAAGCCATGTTGATAACTTATTCACATCAGGGAATTCACATCTACTATAATCGAACAAACCTGACAACATTGCAACTACAGCAATGAAAGTCATTTTTAAGGGTCAGATCAGATAAAAATAGCTCCTTAGGGTAACAGATGTACATGCCATTATGGAAAATACAGTTCTTCTTCTACTTTTCATTCAACTCTCTGATGATTTCTCTTTCTCAGAGCATTGTTCCCAGTGGAGTTTTAGAGGAGATTAATGAACTCTTTATGCCTGAGAACAGACTGAAGCTGGCACAGACAGACGCCAGCACCCTGCCCTCTATCAGCATCACCAAGGTAACCAGCTGCATTCGTCCTCAAGGCCAGGGTCCACTCAGGTTCATCTGTTCATAAATAAGAGTGAATTATTGACAAGATGACACACAACTGCTTTATCAGCCCGTGAACAGTGTGCTGTTCCCTAATTCTCAATGCAAATTTATTCCAGAAACCACAACAATAACAATTTGAATGCTCTTCCTTAAACTTATTCTCACCTATTATTCCATGATGTTATATAATCCCACAGACAATCAATCAGAACAGACATTTGGACAAATATGATATTAGCTAACTGTTCCGTTTGTAAACACAGCTCTCTGTATTTGTGTGTGTAGCTGGACTTACAGTGGGTGCAGGTGTTGGCTGAAGGATGGGCTAGTCCTCTGAAGGGTTTCATGAGGGAGAGAGAATACCTACAAGTCATTCACTTCAACACCCTACTTGATGGTAACATATAAGCACACTCTTGTTGCCGTACCAGACACCTCCCTTCTTTTATAGTGCTACTCATTTTTATTCTGCAGTACACACAGCAATCAGACTTAGTCAGGTTTATCGTCTTTATGCTGGCAATGGTGCTTATACCAGCAGCAGAAGGCTGATCTAAGCTCTGCACTGTTATTTAGAAGATTTTTCATGCTAATGATCCATATTGTCTTTAGATGTTATGTGTTAAGGGGTATTTGGGCAGTTTTTTCTCATAATAAAAAAAATAATAATTATAAAGAAATAGTTTGTGATTCCAGTCATCTCTTTAAAATTATTTATAATATATGCAGATTAACATATTTCTAAATACAGGTGGTACCATCAACCTCTCAATACCCATTGTCCTTCCTGTTGCAATGGAGGTTAAAGAAAGTCTACAAGGCAGTGTGGCTGTGGCTCTGGAGTATCAGGGAACACGTGTCGCCATCTTACGCAACCCAGAGTTCTATGAGCATCGAAAGGAAGAGCGATGTGCACACCAATGGGGGACAACCTGCCCCAAACACCCTTATATAAAGGTATTAATCATTTTCAGCAAATGCCTTGATAATTAATGTATAACAAATCACCAAAGTATTATAACTTACAATTGCACAAAAATTACATGCTTTAACTGTTTACCTGTCAACAGATCGTTTTGGAAAGCGGTGATTGGCTGGTTGGAGGTGAGCTAGAGGTATTGGAGCGAATCAGATGGAACGATGGGCTGGATCAGTACCGTCTCACTCCACGGGAGCTAAAGGAGAGATTTAAAGAGATGAAAGCAGGTAAAAGTAAATGGATTAAAGAGGACGATTAAAAGTTAACAAGTAACTACGTTTACAGAGTAATTTTCTGGAGACACTTTAAAGGATTATTGCACTTCCTGAATAAAACAATTCCTGATAATTTACTCACCCCCATGTCATCCAAGATGTCATCCTGGATTCATCCTGAAAACATTCCAGGATTTTTCTGTATATAGTGGACTTCAATGGCGGCCAGTGGGTTGAAGGTCTAAATTGCAGTTTCAATGCAGCTTCAAAGGGCTCTACACGATCCCAGCCGAGGAATAAGGGTCTTATCTAGCGGAACGATTGGTTCTAAGTGTATATGCTTTTAAACCACAAATGCTCATTTTGCACTAGCTCTGCGATAATCACGTTGGAAAGGTCACGCGTGGTTAGTTCTTCGTCTGTGTGCTACGGTACAAAAAGTTACGGTAGGGCGAAAAACTCAATATAATTTTCTTTTCGAACTTCAAAATCATCCAACATCGTTGGTTTACATTTTTTTTAAAGGACATTTGACTTTCTTTGCACGTTCGCTTTGTAAACACTAGGTTGGTACCTTTCCAAATTGATTATGTAATGTGTGAGGTCGAGCTAGTGCAAGACGAGCATTTGAGGTTAAAAAGTATATAGGTTTTTATTTATTTATTTTTTTTTTTAGAAAATGATAGATCGTTTCACTAGATAAGACCTTAATTCCTCGGCTGGGATCGTGTAGAGCCCTTTGAAGCTGCATTGAAACAGCAGTTTGGACCTTCAACCCATTGGCTGCCATTGAAGTCCACTATATAGAAACATATCTGATGTTTCTCAAATTTCAATTTCTTTGTGACTGAAGATAAACAAACATCTTGGATGACATGGGGGTGAGTAAATGATCAGGACATTATTATTCTGGAAGTGAACTAATCCATTAAACTTAAGTTTTTCAGTACCCATGCATCTCCAATGAAAACCACTGTCATTCTGGATCTAGGATGTGATTTTGTAAAATCGTGTTGCCAAACAGGTTCTTGGCGGGCAAAAATATGGCAGCAAGATATTGCATCAGGGGCTGTATATGAAGTAAGGAATCCAAAGCGCTCATGTAGGGCACAATGTTAAAAATGTAATAAACAATAAAATTGGGCTTTATAACCCACATTAAAACCACAGCTGGCACTTTTTTGTTTAAAAAAAACATGTGATAGGGTGTGCCTAAAATAAGTCACATGTTTACCACATGTCAAGTATTCATTGACTGGTGTCAATTTCGATAAAGTCAAATAAGAAATCGAGGTTCTTAATTTGATACACCACATGAGTGTCTGGGATTTCTGGCTTTGGAGGTTCTTAGATATTCTGGACTTCACCATGGTCATGCGACAACTAATTAAACCACTGGACCATTCTATTGTTTTCCCAGACGCAGTGTTTGCTTTTCAACTCAGGAACCCGGTGCATAATGGCCATGCCCTGCTTATGACCGACACACGTCGACGACTGGAGGAACGCGGGTATCAAAGGCCAGTGCTGCTTTTGCATCCTTTGGGTGGCTGGACCAAAGATGATGACGTGCCTCTGGACTGGAGGATGAAACAGCATGCGGCCGTGCTGGAGGACGGCATTCTAGACCCACAATCCACCATTGTGGCCATCTTTCCCTCCCCTATGATGTACGCTGGGCCTACAGAGGTATGTAGATGGTTATCTTTCATAAACGCATATGAAAATTAAATGCTAAATGCTAATCATTTTTAAGCACAAGTCAATATGTGACCCTGGACCACAAAACCAGTCTTAAGTCGCTTGGGTATATTTTTAGCAACAGCCAAAAACAGGAACAATGTATAGGAGATCAAAAAAGACCGCGATTTTTTTTTATGCCAAAAATCATTAGGATATTAAGTAAAGATCATGTTCCATGAAGATATTTTGTAAATTTCCTACCATAAATATACCAAAACTTAATTTTTGATTAGTAATATACATTGCTAAGAACTTCATTTGGACAGCTTTAAAAGCGATTTTCTCAATATTTAGATTTTTTTGCACCCTCAGATTCCAGATTTTCAAAGAGTTGTATGTGGCCAAATTCTTGTCCTCCATGTCCCCCCCCCCCCCCCCCCCCCCCCCTTTACCAACAGCCCCCCCTCCCCACTCTTTTGTGTACCATACCTCAATGGACAGCTTATTATTCAGCTTTCAGAAGACTTATACTCTATATATATTCATCTATATATATATATATAGCTATCATATGTATATATGAAAAAATCATTTCACGTGATCAAAAGTGTCGAAAAGAAATCATCATGTACAAAGGTTTTTATTCAAATAAATGGCTGTTCATGACCCCTTCTATTTATAAAAGAATCTGAAAAAACTGAATCACAGTTTTCACAAAAACACTAGGCAACAAACTGTTCAACAGTGATTAATAATAAATAATAAAGGTTTCTGCAGCACCAATCAGCATTTATCGTGATGTCTGAAGGAATCAGCGACACAAAGCCTGGAGTAAGGCTGCTGAAAATTTTCGCCATTACAGATAAAATACATTTTAATATATATGTAAATAGAAAAAAGTTTTTTTTAATTGTAATAATATATCACAATGTTACTGTTTTTAAAGGCCTAACCATGTTCCTGTGTCTGTCAGGTCCAGTGGCACTGTCGTGCAAGGATGGTAGCAGGTTCTAATTTCTATATTGTGGGTCGTGATCCTGCTGGGATGCCCCATCCAGAGTCAGGACAGGACCTGTATGATCCATCTCATGGAGGTAAAGTTCTATCCATGGCCCCTGGACTCACCTCTGTGGAAATTATCCCCTTCAGAGTGGCTGCATACAATAAGACCAAGAAGGCTATGGACTTCTATGACAAAGACAGGTGAGACTGAATTGCAGAGCAATTCCAGTATTTCACAAGTAATTAACATGAAGAGGTGTATGTGCATCTCTTAGACTATTTAAAATATGCTGATTCAGGAGAATTCCAATAGCGGTGATGCATGTAAATGTCTTTTTCCAATAACCGGAAACTTAAGCAAACCTTTTTTGCATGTAAAAGTGGTTGCTTTGTGATTCTGAAGCATGAAAAGCAGGCTGCTTTTACCTCTTGATTTTCAAACAATGCAGACATGCTGATTTTGAGTTCATCTCCGGGACCAAGATGCGCAAGCTGGCCCGCAGTGGAGAGAGCCCTCCTGATGGCTTCATGGCCCCTAAAGCCTGGAAGGTCCTCACAGAGTATTATACTTCTCTACAGAAAGACCAGTGATGACACATTCAAGACGTTCCAATACAGAAAACCTCAGATCACAGCGCATGTGGTCCACACTGAGAATGACTCGGTACACTAAACTACTTCAAGGCATTGAAAAATGAAGGAGCATACTTAGAAGATTTCCTGTGAGGAATTATTTTACTACAGCATTGTTTTTAAACTGAATTATAAACATGCTTTTTCAACTGTGAAATTTAAACTGATGTGCCTTAATTAACAGATTGTCTGTCCCAAAGAGATTATGAGATCTTAAATTGTATTTAGGAATGTGTTTTGTATTTTAGCCAGCATTTAAAAGAAAAAGTATATCAATTGTAATCTAAATGAAGCAATTACTCTACTGTGCAAAAGTTTGGGGTTGGTAAGAATGTTTTTTAAAGTCTCTAATGATCAACAAACTGCATTAATTTGAATTACTTTACAATTTAAAGTAACTGCTTTAATATATTTTTAAAATGTATTTTTTTGCTGTGACGGCAAAGCTGCATTAAGCAGTCATTACTCCAGTCTTCAATGTCACATGATCCTTCAGAAATCGTTTTAATATGCTGATTTGGTGCTCAAGAACCATTTTTTATTATCAATGCTGAAAACAGTGCTGCTGAATATTTTTGTGGAAACGGACACCTTTTTGCAGGATTCTTTGATGACATTTTCTGTAACATTATTACCATCTTTTCTGTCAGTTTTGATTAATGTATCTTGCTTAATATAAATATTATTTTCTTTAAAAAAAACTTACCGACCCCAGACATTTTGTTGATGTGTAAATCAAAGCACTGTTCATGCAGCTGCAAATGCAGTCAGATTTTCAGAATCATTTTTGTTTACATATGACTTTTTTTTTTACCCCCAAGAAAAGGGGCCGTTATCTGGGGACCATACTGGGGAAAGCATACTGGGGAAAATATTAATTTTAAAGACAATAATGAATAACACTGTTTTATTAAAGGTTTAACAGCGAATGCAATGTTATCTGGATATCTGGACATCTTATCTCTTTTAATTAAATCTTTTTACTGTGATTACATAATTGTGACCACGTGGCTGCTTTTAGATGTTCACAGTGTGTGACTATATTACAGCTTGCTTTCTGTTCTCTGAAACAAGGGCAAAAGTTACATTTAACAGATGGATGGCGTAACTGTTATGCTGCGCGCATCCACAGAAATATTGACTCTCTACTACCATCTGGTGGTCGGTCACCAGTGTACAGAAACCACATAGCACCATGGGGAAAATAGCTGATTATGCAAATATAACTTCAGCTAACAGTTACAGTACATAAGCAAACTGTTTTGTGGAACTTTTCATTCCCGTATGAAGCAAAAAGCCGTTTATAATCGGTTTATATGAGGTCGTGGCCCGGACGTAGGCATAATGCGCCCTAGAACATAGTCCCAAAATCTGTTACGGATGAACAACTCCTAAGATGATGGATGGATGGATTTAGGGAGCAGGGCTGTGACTGTGCTCCGCTAGACCCTAGGCATTCCCAAATGGATTTAGGGGATTCCCAATTAGACTTAGTGCGGATGAGAGCATTAGATCCAATATGTTCTAGGTAACCCTATTTAAATCTGCTAACTGCAGTGTTGCAGTGCTGTGCAATTCTGAAAAGGTTACAGTGAGTATGTACAGGATGTGTGGCATGGATTTTCCCAGGGTACAAGCATCTATAAAATAAGCCGCTGGAGGCACGGAGACCTACTTTGGGTTAAGGACAGGACATACTCACCCATTTCCCTAAATCTTGCCATGTGTTAATACAGTGTTTCCCAACCCTTGTCCCCCCAGCATATTTTGGAAGTCTTCCTTGCCTATTTTAAGTCATGAATTACTAACAAGTTGAATCGGGTGTGTTTAATTAAGGAGACTGTGTAGATATAGCCTAGGTGTTCTAGAAAAAAAAGATTGTGAACAAAGGGTTTTTAGCATCTTACTGTATGCTGAATGGGTTTAAAGACCCCAAGAAATTGTATATCACTTATTTCATCCTGAAATTTTAGTATTATACGTTTATAATCTCTATTACTAATTTAATTAGCTTTTATTTTTTATAGCTTTCTTTGAATAGTACTATTTAGGTTTAATTTATTTTAATTCAAGTTTTTATTTATTTCCAGTTAGTAAAATAAATTTTTCTAATAAGTGTTTTAACTTAAACTTATTTCAGTTCTGTGCCAGCGCAACATTTTACATTTTTGTTTAAAGTTTTTCATCTAATATTTATAATTTATTTAAGCTTTATTTCCATTAAAAGTAATTTTAATCATTTACTTTTAACGATAAAAATTCCGTTAATGTGCTAAAGCTGACATTTGTCAGCATTTAGGCATGCACTAATACTTGACATTAATATTAACACCACAGACCAAAAACTGTGATTTTAATTTCATTTAACATGTCAAATTAACCTTTTAATTCCTTTACTCTTTATAGTGCTCAGATGTTGCTTAGCTTTTTCATAATACACTCTTAAAAATAAAGGTGCTTCCGGAAGGGCCACAAGAAACTTTGTCTAAATGGTTCCATAAACCGACTTTAAATCTGAAGAACCTTTCTCTTTCACAAAAGGCGAAAGAAGGTTCTTCAGATTATAAAAAGGTATAAAGAGATGGTTCTTTAAAGAACAATTGACTGAATGGTTCTTTGTGGAACCAAAAAATGGTTCTTCTATGGCATCGCTGAAGAACCTTTTAAGAACCTTTATTTTTAAGAAGTGAACATGCGTGAAAGTAGAATAAGTGAATAGGTGCCTTTATTAATGAAACAGCAAGGAATACTGTAGTGTAGTGTACAACAGGTGGCGCAAGGTCAATTATTACAGTGTCAATGCTTTAACCAGCTCCTATGGCCTTACATGTGCCATCAGGAAAAAAAATTTAAATTGGAAACTATAAATATACTCATGCATACTAGAAGTCTAATATTACAATAGGCCAACACACATCTAAAACAACAGAGCTTTAATCTCAAATGTGCAAATATTTAAGTATAGTACTGATGATAAAAGTTTGAACTTTTAAAAGTATGAATATTTTTTAACAAATTATAAAAATAAATGTTATTCAGAAACATCTTCAGAAGCTTTTTGAGAAATATGAATGTAGCTTATCAGCCTTTTGATATTTCTGTATGCCGGTTCATAAATACTTAGCAAATTTAAGATTAAAGCACTGTTGTTTTAGATGTGTGTTGGCCTGCACCTACATTTTTAAGATGTTTCATGTAGTAGTTTTTAGTTTTAAGTAGGCCTACTAACTGTAATATGCTAAAAAAAATTATAAATGCAGTAGATTATTTTCTAAATAATAATTTTTAATAAACATTTACATACTTTTTTTAACGTTACTTAACAATATAAATAATAATCATATAGCAATGATTGCTTAACAGGTCATTAATTTAGCAAACTTCCAAGAGGCCTTAAGATCACTTAAAATAATTCATATTTAATTTTTTTCAAGTGAGATTTCTAGACCCAGAAATACATCTAAAACTTTATGTAGGCTACATGGACATTTTATAATGAATTTTATAATGAATACATTTTACACCATAATTTGTGTGTATAAATTGTGAATAAAACATTTATTTTTAAAATCCATATCCTTACTAAGGGGTCTCTGTTGTGGACAATGGTGTCAAAATGGTTGAGAACCACTGCATTAGTTATAAAATTAGAATTGAGTTCATAGTTATAAATCCAACGAGAATGCAAGAAAATGATATGTTTTAGATATCTTCTCTGTAGACCCCCAGAGTACCATCACAGGGGCCCGTGAGGCCCACAGACTCCGCGGTAAAATCATCTACGAAAATATAGGTTACTCACTCTATCTATTGGATGTATGTGGGGGAGAGACCAGTGCTCTGCACGGAACGAAACTAAGTACCGACACGGTGTGCGCACGTGACCGCTCTGACAGGGAGAAGTACTGCGCACATCCTCACATTCGTATCCTTCCGCCCTTCAACGCGAATGTCGCTTAATTACCATCGCGCTTGGGAACTCGCCTCGTTTCCTTTCTACACAGCGTGTTGTAGAGGTTTAATTTTTTTCTTCGGATTATATTTTTAAAAGCGACTGCTCGTATCGCTTATTTAAACACTAAACGGCACGCGTCCGCGCACTATTTCTGCTCGTGGCGGCTAGATATGTTTTTTTCTCTCTGGGTAAACGTGCCGGATTTACGTTCTTTTTTCCTCCGTGGGAAGCCATGATGGCAGTTTGAGAGCGGAGCTGCGGAGCGCCCTGAGGAGAGATGAGTCCCGCCGATAAACCGCACACCGTCACGCTTCTCCAAAGGCTACCGTCTTATATCTAACACAGTTCAGGTGGAGACTGTCAGTTGTCATTTTTCACGGAACCAACTTGGCCATCCAGCGACGACGATGATCATTCGTTAGGAGGGTTTTGAGGGGGGGTTTAGCAGCGGTGGCTAGCGGGCGATGCTAGTCGGGAAAGGCTCGCCTGTGTGTTTTCTTCTTCGCGCGGAGATGGAGAGGATTCGCTCCTCTCTTTGGACCTGATCACGGCGCGCGCACCGGACACACAGACTTCTGCCATACTATTGTTGTTGTTATATCGGATGCGTTCCGGTTCGACCGGGCCGCGGGATCGGAGGACATTTTCAGCAGCTTGGAGGACTGAGCGATCGGGACCGGGAGAGTCGGGCCTGCTGCGCCGAAACGGATAGAGGCCCGTCTGCGAGAAGCTGTAATCCGGCCCGCTGCGCGTGACCCACCGGGCCCCACACACACACACACACACACACACACACACACACACACACACACACACACACACACACACTCAAGTGTGAGAGAGGAAACATAACGTTAATCCCCTTTCTAACAAAAAACGGAATAAAACTGAAGTGTTTTGAACTGCTGTCATGGCAATGACTGCAAAAATTAAAGAAATAGTCAGTCGGAATAAGAGGCGATATCAAGAGGATGGGTTCGATTTGGATTTAACGTGTATCCTTTCTCATATTTACTGTCTGAGCTACTTTCTACTCTCTTTTATGTTATATGTATATGTGTGTCATATCTTGTAAACGATAGGGCTTTGTGAGAATGATGGTATGCTTTCCCAACATGGTTTCCTCCTTTTAATGTCTTTGTATATGTTAGGCAAAACCTTTTTAAAATGCTTAGTCATGACGCTCTTACTGTCTTAATAATGAAATGTCTGTTTTAACCTCTCTTGTAGGATGCAGATATCGGGTTAGACAGCTACATGGCTGTAATGGCAGACAGTCTCTTTCCAGACGGCCAATTTTAGATAAAGTATGAGATGCTCTGTCAATTTGTTGAACATCAATGTGTGCGCTTGACAGCGTCTATATGAGCTTAGCACAACAATGACAGCAGTTTGCTAAGAGATTGAACAAATCGGTTTGTATTGACAAATCCGTGATTTCTTCTAGTAGCTAATGACCGTACTATTGATCATGTACAAAAATGAGAGGTCTATTCAGTGACCTTAATGGATAATGCAGTGTGGAGTGTGTTCTAACCTGGCTATTCTTAGAAATATTTGAATCAGTTGGTTTCCTGACATGCATGTGAAGAGAAGTTGAGTTGGCCAGGATGCCCTGAGACTCCATAGAAGCTCCAAGAAAACATCAAACATCTTTAGCCAATCAAAAAGGTGATTAATCAGTCATGTGTCCAGGTCAGCATGTAACCTGCTTTGTCATCAAGTCCAAATGCTGTGGGCAAGTGATAAATTATTGTAACGACACTGATGTCCAAAAGATAAACATTTTATTTCTTATATCTATAATAGTGGTTGACCGATATCAGGCATTGAAAAACGCTCAACTCATGAACTCACAAATAATTTCGGTTTTAATGAATTTTAATAACAATTGCCAAAGCTGTCAGTTGAATTAGAATCTGACATAACTAAACTGACTCTCAAAATGTCAGCTGATTAATCAGCTTGGCCTAGATATTGATGTAATATTAATCCATAAAACAAAAGGAATATTTTATTGTTCGTACACATTTACATGCACAGAAAAACAGAAGTTTGGTGGAAATTCCCTTTTGATTGTGAACTCATCATGACTATTGAAGGAATTATAGATATTCATTTGCTCTCAGCATTTAGACCTCTTCCTCATTTTCATCTGGCCTTTTGTTTTAACAATCTGGCTCTTGTGTGCAAACACCATTAGTGCAGGGGGATGTAGGTAAGGTCTGTCTAACTTTCTCGATTCGGAGAATGAAGCAGATGTGATTGTTCTTGTGCAGTTTTTGCACCAGCAAGCGGTTCGACATTACTGCTGCTAAGCCTTGTAGATTTGCGGAAGTGTGGCTGGTCAGGTGTTTGACAGAAAATGTTGTCTTAGACAAGCATGTTAAAATGGGATGAGATGACAAGTGTAAGAGTAATCTATCTGATTCGTAAGTGAGGTCGGGAAATCCTAACTTCTGGGGGTTTTCGAAATAGTCAACTCCTGCTGGTCATTGTTAAGCTCTGTGATGATCATGGTTGTCCACCATTGCCTTTTCCCCTGCTGCAGTAAATCTCACCTCTGGTTTGCAAAGCTACACCACTGGCGTACTGAGCATGCTGGGAAAGGTCAAATGTCATACAAGCTGTCAGAGCTGCAGATTTTTAATGCCTCAGTCTCTTCATCAGACATATTTATTTAAATGACTGTATTCTCTGTTGCTCATGTTACATTTGTGTTTTCAAAAGTCACAGCTTTACTTTCTTTCGCTTTTGCTTGATTTCTGAGATTTTTTTTTAGTCTGTGTGTGGTTTAAGTGTCTTAAGTGTCTTTAAGTGTTTTAGCAATCTGGGTGGAAATGGTTTACATGTTAAAACCGCTGGCTCCATCAGTGTGACTGTGTGTACATTGCTCGGCTGACATTGAGATATTGCTTAGCAGCTGATGAAAGAGAGGGATGCAATGCAGATACCTTGTTCTGTTGTCTGTGGTGCACGTTACTTACATGTGAAGAACGTGCCTTGATTGATTGTATATTTTATTTACATTGACGTTCCATCTTTTATATGCATGTGCACAAGAAAATTGCCATTGAATGTCAATGAATGCTTGGTTTTAAATGATTGAATGAGTGGTTTTAAAATGTATTCGGAGGAAATGATATAGAATTTTGATCGGTTATCTGCCATAACACACACACAGAAAAATATTAGCTTATCAGTGCATCTCTACTTTTGTCCTGCCGGTGAGCCCTGATCATTCTTCTCTGACATGGAGGAAGCTGTGGATTTCGCCTTTTTTTAAAGTGTTTTCAAGGCTTGTTAAACATGGGAATCTGTTGCAGTTACAGATTAGACAATCAGGTTGTTTGCTAGAAGTTTAATTATTTAATTTGTTGTCAGAAGGACATAAATTGCCCCGCTGTGCTTTGGGAATCCTTGTAAACGCTTTCTTCGCCATTGTCTTATTTTCAGGTGTCATTGAGGTGACATTTTCCTTTCCATGTACAATCCACTCACCATGTACATGTACAATACAATTCACCCACCTTTTCCTTTCTTTTTTCTGGTCTATTGTGGTTTGTCGTGGGTATGTTAGTTTTGAACACCAGCTATTTTAGTGCTTTAGATTTCTTTAACAGTAGTTATGATGTATGAGTCGCTAACTGTTTTAAAGGAATTGGGCTAAAAATAAGCGTGACTCATCCAATTAAAAAGCTTCTGGCTTTCTATTCTGACACTGTACGACAGGAAATGAACAGAACAGAGAAGCTCTGCTTCTCTCCCTCTTTCTCCACCGTGTTGTGGTCGAGGTGTGAAACCTCCCCCAGAGTCTGCACACATCATGGTAGCGAGAGCGTACAGTAGAAATGCCTGCAGATGCACAGCGAGCAAGGGAAGTGAGAAGCGAAAGAATGGATGAGAATGAGGCTCTCTAAGGAGACATTGTCTTGCCTTGTCAAAAAGCTGCATGATTAAGTGTGAGCTGCATTTGAGCACAGTGGCTGCTTAGTGACCTTTGACCTGGTTGGTGTAGGTAAGGATTGTAAAGCAGATTGACCTGGCTTGCGTAGGTAGAAAGTGCTGACACTCCTGTGCCTACGGTCTTTTGTCTTTTGTCTTTTTGATTGTCATATTGTTTTTTTCTTGCCACTTTTGGGTGAACTACTCCTTGCGAGTATAAGTTTAACTTGTAAGTCTTGTAAAGTGTTGTACAGTCACCTTATTTTCCTTAACAAGCATATCAGACATATACCCCAACATAATTGCCATGGGCTTCCCTGCCGAAAGGTTGGAGGGAGTCTACAGAAACAACATAGATGATGTGGTTCGGTAAGTTCAGTTGGAAAAAAGTCCTATTTCTTTTAGTTCATCCCACTGTATATTTGACATTGACAATAAAGTGTTTTCGTAAGTTAGAATTAATCACAGTCTCTAAAAGGAAATACTGTAATTTCAGTCTTTCTCATATGTTGTTGTTTTCTTTCCAGATTTCTAGATTCGAAGCATAAAAATCATTATAAAATTTATAATCTGTAAGTATTTGTTATATTTGAGTACGTACACAATATAAGTGATTATTGTAAGAATATTGGGTGCTCAGAGCTGTGCTTTTCTTTCCAGATGTGCTGAAAGACACTACGATGCATCCAAATTCAATTGTAGGGGTGAGTACATCTAGTTTCATTTTAAAGTATTACATTTTAATTTTTAAACTTGAGCTTTTAGGGCTTTTGTTTTTTGTCTGGAAAGTAGTGAATGACACAAGTACTTCACCGCAGTGTCTCTTTAATTACACCTGAATGAAAGATATAAGCTCTTTTCTTTTAGCTGACATAAACGGGTCCATTTGTTTTTAAAGCTGAAATACAATACAAGTTTTGCCCAGATTTGCAGTCTGGAGGAGTCAGCGCTAATTGAGGAAAGTCATAGCCAGTCTACAGATTTTGGGTGGTCAGAATCGACTACAAATCGCCTTGTGTGTGATAAAGCACAGAATTTTTTGTAGATTCAGACTATGATACAAGATTTTAGAAAGTGATGAGGGGTGCCACATTAACATTCACTTTTTTTCTTAAGTTCGCAGTTGATATTAAACATTACATATAACTGATCATACTGATTTCAGTGTCTGCTTCAGTTGTTCAATGAGATGGTTTGGTATTGATGATTATTGTTGGGAAGTTGTTAAGTAAAGATTTTTGTGCTAATCAAAAGGCTTGGTGTCAAGTCTTTCCTAACATGAAACCGTTAAAAATGAGTTCTGCTGTTTATTAAAAACACAAAAAGCAACTGGTTTGATGTCTGTTTTAGTTAGTGACCATTCACAGTAGCATATTTTTATTACATGATTATTGTGGCCAAAATAATTCACAATAATGGTATTAAATATTTAACATTTTTTTACTTTTTTCTTTTTCTTTTCCTGCCTATGGTTTGCCCTCAAAATATGACTGAAGCGAGGCTACAAAAAGCATACAAAATAACTTCTTATCAACACTTCCTTCAGAACAAGTTGTCTAACATCTCGTTTTTATACAAGATCCAAAAAACTCCCACATCGGAGAGCAACATTTTTTCAGATGCCGGTAGTGTGTCTTGCTTTCGTCATCTCTTCCGACATGATTTTTATGTCTCAGTAGTAGCTACGTGCTGCATCATTTTTTTTGTTTTTTTTTCTGTTTCATGACAGGTGGCAACTTGCATTAGAGTCCAGTTTTGCCACCTACTTTGTTTGATTGTCAATCAGAGTATTTAACATACTATTATATGTGTAGTATTAACATATCAATATTTCTTGATATCAGTACCGGTGTAATCTCGATCATTACGTTCTCATTCTTAGACCTATTCTGAAGGACTATAAAGGTGATTCTAAAGGTGATTTTAGTACCGAGTACTGAATCTGAACTTTTTTTGTCTTTAGTGGCTCAATATCCCTTCGAGGACCATAACCCGCCACAGTTGGAATTAATAAAGCCCTTCTGCGAGGATCTCGACCAGTGGCTATCCGAAGATGAGAACCACGTGGCGGCTATCCACTGCAAGGCAGGCAAAGGCCGCACAGGGGTCATGATATGCGCCTACCTGTTGCATCGCAGGAAGTTCTCGGAGGCACAAGAGGCACTGGACTTTTATGGGGAAGTCAGGACCAGAGATAAAAAGGTACAACGGTTTGGTTCTGCACAGTGTTAATTTCGTCAACGACTTTTTTTTTTTACCGACGACAATGAGACCATAACGAACTAAAACTCTTTTTGAATGACAAAAACTATGACGTAAATCAGTACATTGCATCCATTGCAGCTGTGCATTCGGTTTTAAAGGGATAGCAGCCTAATTTCGATATTCGAAGTAAACGGAAATCGAATTAAGACATGTGGAGTATTCCTGTTTTAGACGCATTACTGAAGTGCCGAATAGACACCTTAATCACATTATTACCATTGTGTAGGACTTTTTGCCGCATTTTGCAACAGGATACACACACTGCAGTGGTCAACCGTTTGACGGCAAATTAAAGGGCTACAACACTGTCATCGTCTGTATGCACGTACAAATAATTAACTGCACTTGAAGCTTTCATAAAAGTAAAAATTAAATACCCAAAACTGTACATGGCATCTCTCAGCCACGAATCCTACCGATATATATGTGAAATTCTGGAGGGGATGTTGGATGGTGTCACGTGGGGATATAATGACGTGTGCCATTAATCAAACTATACTATAACATTTAAAACGGGAACATGAAAGAAATATTCTAAAAGCAATTCATGTAAACACCATAATCATAATACTGGCTTATTTAGAGTAAGGTAAATAATTAGATAACTGATGTCCATCTAAACGTAGTCATTGATGTTAATCAAGCAACAAAAGAAAGACAGAAAATCACTCACTGCTCTTGACTGAAAACTTTAGTAGCCCTAAAGATTAATCTACATTTATTTATAGAAATAAATATGTCTGCTTGAAAGAATGAGGAATATGGTAAAATTGCTATTAAAAAATGCTTAATTAGCCTATTTAACCATTGGTATTTCATTAAAAAGAAGACCATGTTCTTGTTCTTTATGAGAAGTAGTTTTATTTAATTTTAATATAAATGCATGTTGTGTGTCACCACAGTTAAATCGGTGTCTATCATGATAAAACCTTAATATCAAACCTATAGAATGAGTTTGGAATTTTTAGAGAAATGCTTAATAAATGCACTGTAACTAAACCCATTAGATTTTAGCCGACTAAATTTACTGTAGATTTATTAGACTAAACTCTTATGATATACTAAAAACAATTAAGATGACTAAAATATGACACAAACTAAATGGCATTTTAGTCAAAAGACTATGACTAAAACTAAATAAAAAATTGCTGTCAAAATTAACACTGGATCTGCATTCTATTTATGATTTTGCGTCGATGATGAGGTATCACAGCTAGATTGCATTGCCAAGTATTTCTGTGTAAGTTACTAAGCCATTTTCCTTTTTCTTTTTCAGGGGGTCACCATTCCCAGCCAGCGCAGGTATGTGTATTACTACAGCTACCTGCTGAAGAACAAGCTGGAATATAAACCCGTTGCTCTCCTGTTCCATAAAATGGTTTTCCAGACTCTGCCCATGTTCAGTGGGGGCACCTGCAGTAAGTCTTAATGTCCTTTAACCTCGTCTTAAACATGACAATGTGTCGCAATTCAGCTTTTTGGAATGATGGTGTGTAAAGAAAGCATGTTTGTATATATGTTGTACATACAAAAGCCTGAGATGTTTTGAAAGTGTTATTTGATCAAATGAACCTGGATATGCTATCATGTGGGGTTGTGGTCACACTCACAAGGAGCTGCCATTGTGCTTGTCATTTTAACTCTGTACCACATCTTTCAGCTATGTCCCTAACACTCATGGGTACGCTGTCTTTCTCTGTTCCTGTTTTCTTTTCTTTAAATATTTCTCTTGAGGACTCTGTTCTGACATATCAGCTCCTGCAGCCCACAACACATTCTTGTGTATAATGACATCACAGATCGCGCCCTCTGTCCACCCCTCCCCCCCATTCGTACATAGTGTTCTAGTTCATGTTTTTGTTCACGTTCGTGGATCTGTACGCAACAGCCAGGCTGAACACCAACCTGAACTGCACCCTACATCACTCCCATTTTTGGGAAGTACTTCATGTATCGAAATTGGAACTAAAAGTGCAGAGTCAGTCTCAGAACTCCTATGATTCAAAGGTAGACTCCAGAGTTCCAGACCGTGTGTTTGTGTGTGTGTGTGTGTGTGTGTGTGTGTGTGTGTGTGTGTGTGAGATGGCTGTCATGCCAGGGCCAGTGCGGTGTAGAGCCAAGCTCTTGGCCAGGCTGATGGTGGTGGTGGTGTTTAACTTCCTTCTCTCTCTCTAAGGGGACAGTACTGTTAAAAACAGGAGTGAGGTGAATCCCCAGGGCTTCAAGAAAGGCAACTGGCACTGGGGTAAAACGGCATTATTTTTATCTACTACTGTTAAGGGAATCATCTTCAAATGTCAGAGAGGCCCTGCCCTGTACTGCATTTGGTACAGTTCAGTACAGCATTTGATGCTCTTGTCTCTTTCAGGCAGGAGCCCAGAAACAGGTAGAAAGAATTCATAAATATTTTATCTGCTCTAAAACCCTTCGAGATGTTTTTCTGTTTTAATTGAAATGATGGAATTCTGAATTAATCAAGTTACTCTGAATAAATTTGCTGTGCATTAAGTGGGCGGTATGACCTAAATTTCATATTATGGTATGAATTACATGTTTAAAGTATCAAATATACTATTTTACTGTTACATTATTGTTATTGTTACTAATTATATTTCATTTTTTACAATATATGTACTATATATATATTAATATATAGTAATGCATATATTATTAATATATGTACTATATATATTGTTATATATGTACTATTGGTTAGTTACCTAGTTAAACGTTTGTGGGTGGTAAAACATGTTTTTAAAAAAAGACACTTACCAAGGCTGCATTTAATTGATCAATAATACAATAAAAATAATAATATTGTGAAATATACAGTATTTTAAAATGTATTTTTTTCCTGTGATGGCAAAACTGAATTTTCATTACTCCAGTTTTCAGTGTCACATAATCCTTCAGAATCATTTCTAAAATGCTTCATCTTGTTTATGTTGAAAACAGTTGTTCTTCTTAATATTTTTTGTGGAAACCAAGATACATTTTTTTTGTTTCTTTAATGAATAGTTCAAATGAAATATTTATTAAAATGAAAATAGTTTTTTGTGACTGTGACAGTCTTTACCTATCAATGTAATGCATATTTCTGAATAACAAAAGTATTTCCCTTTCATTTTTATTGAATTGTATGTGTGTGTGTGTGTGTGTATGTAGATGTATATAGATATAATATAGAATTCTATCTATAATTATATTATATATATAGATACACAGTGGGTACGGAAAGTATTCAGACCCCTTAATTTTTTCACTCTTTGTTATAATGCAGCCATTTGCTAAAACCATTTAAGTAAATTTTTTCCTCATTAATGTACACACAAAACCCCATATTGACAGAAAAACACAGAAATTGTTGACATTTTTGCAGATTTATAAAAAAAAACTGAAATATCACATGGTACTAAATATTCAGACCCTTTGCTGTGACACTCAAATATTTAACTCAGGTGCTGTCCATTACTTCTGACATCCTTGTATGGTTCTAGCACCTTCATTTGAGTCACAGCTGTGTTGTGATTATACGGATTTGGGGTTAAAAAAAAAAACTTGATTAGGAAAGCCACACACCTGTCTATATAGACCTTACAGCTCACAGTGCATGTCAGCGCAAATGAGAATCATGAGGTCAAAGGAACTGCCTGAAGAGCTCAGAGACAGAATTGTGGCAAGGCAGAGATCTGGCCAAGGTTACAAAAAAAATTCTGTTGCACTTAAGGTTCCTAGGAGCACAGTGGCCTCCATAATTCTTAAATGGAAGACGTTTGGGATGACTAGAACTTTTCCTAGAGCTGGCCGTCCGGCCAAATTGTGCTATCGGGGGAGAAGAGCCTTGGTGTGTGAGGTAAAGAAGAACCCAAAGATCACTGTGGCTTAGCTCCAGAGATGCAGTCGGGAGATGGCGAAAGTTGTAGAAAGTCAACATCACTGCAGCCCTCCACCAGTCGGGCTTTATGGAAGAGGGGCCCGACGGAAGCCTCTCCTCAGTGCAAGACTCATGAAAGCCCGCATGGAGGACTCCACGATGGTGAGAAATAAGATTCTCTGGTAAGATAGAACTTTTTGGCCTTAATTCAAAGCCGTATGTGTGGAGAAAACCAGGCACTAATCATCACCTGTCCAATACAGTCCCAAAAATGAAGCATGGTGGTGGCAGCATCATGCTGTGTGGGTGTTTTTCAGCTGCAGAGACAGGACGAATGGTTGCAATCGAGGGAAAGAAGAATGCGGCCAAGTACAGGGATACCCTGGATGAAAACCTTCTCCAGAGTGTTCAGGACCTCAGACTGGGCCGAAGGTTACCTTCCAACAAGACAATGACCCAAAGCACACAGCTAAAATAACGAAGGAATGGCTTCACAACAACTCTGTGACTGTTCTTGATGGCCCAGCCAGAGCCCTGACTTAAACCCGATTGAGCATCTCTGGAGAGACCTAAAAATGGCTGTCCACCAACGTTTACATCCAACCTGACAGAACTGGAGAGGATCTGCAAGGAGGAATGGCAGAGGATCCCCCAAATCCAGGTGTGAAAAACTTGTTGCAATCTTTCCTTCCCAAAAAGACTCATGCTGTATTAGATCAAAAGGGTGCTTCTACTAACTACTGAGCAATGTCTGAATCCTTAGGACCATGTGATATTTCAGTTTTTATTTTTGTAATAAATCTGCAAAAAGTCAACAATTCTGTGTTTTTCTGTCAATATTTGGTGCTGTGTGTACATTAATGAGGAAAAAACTTAACTTGAATGATTTTAGCGAATGGCTGCAATATTGTTAAGAGTGAAATTTTTAAGGGGGTCTGAATACTTTCCGTAACCACTGTATATACATACCCCACACAGTAAAGTGGAAAAAATCTATAGGTGACAACTTCTGTCATACCACCACATAGTGTTCTGTGTTTAAAAGAAGAACCTCCCGGTGTTACTGCTGACTGTGCGGGGTGCATGCAGGTTGAGAGCTGGGTGCGTGTGCTTGGATCATGTTAATTTTGACATGCAAATTTGATTAGTTTGTCATAGTTTTAGTCATCTGAATTGTTTTTAGTTTTAGTCGACTAAATCTACAGTAAATTTAGTCGGCTAAAATCTAATGGGTTTAGTTACAGTGCATTTATTAAGCATTTCTCTAAAATTTCCAAACTCATTATATAGGTTTGATATTAAGGTTATATCATGATAGACACCGATTTAACTGCGGTGACACACAACATGCCTTTATGTTAAAATTAAATAAAACCACTTCTCATAAAGAACAAGAACATGGTCTTCTTTTTAAAGAAATACCTATGGTTATATCGGCTAATTATGCATTTCTTTATAGCAACTTGTTTACCATATTCTTCATTCTTTCAAGCAGACATATTTATTACTATAAATAAATTTAGATTAATCTTTAGGGCTCCTTAAGTTTTTCAGTCAAGAGCAGTGTGTGATTTTCTGTCTTTCTTTTGTTGCTTGATTAACATCAATGACTCGGACAATAGCAACTAAATTAGGCTGCTATCCCTTTAAAACCAGCTGCAATGGATGCAATGTACGTTCTCCCTGCCGTTTACTTCAGACGTAATTAACTATGTTTACGTGAATAGTCGTCAAAACGGACAATTCGACATCATTTTGTGTGTAATTCTCCGTTCATGCCACTGTAGAGAACGTCTCACGCTGTGAAACGCGCTGTCCGTGTGTATGCTTTAGTATCTGCGCTCAGAAAACCGGACCGAATTGAGTTCTCTCTTGCATCGTCAGATTTATCTATATGTCCGCTCTTCTCTTACTCCCATATATTGACATTTTTTAACGTTTTATGCGACGTGCAGCAAGTGTATGTTAGCTTATGTCTCGCCGGTTCATATGTACGCATCTAACCTCCGAACCTGAATGAATCTCTTCCCAAATCGTCCCTCCCTAACATTTTCGTCTCGTTTTTATTCGTTGACGAAAATGTCAATAGATTTACGTCATAGTTTGTCATTAAAAAAGAGTTTTAGTTCGTTATCGTATCGTTGTCGTCGGCAAAAAAAATTGTTGACGAATATTATGATAAATTATTTGTCAACGAAATTAACACGGTCTTGGATGCATCTCTTCCTTGGCATCAAGCCCGTTCCTAATCACTGACATTGCCTTGACTGATGATGTCAGAGCCGAAGGGTGGAGTTATTTCACTCAGTGTGGGCTCCTTGATAATTAACACCTTTCTTTATTTCCTCTTTGCTCAATACAATGCTTCTGCTTACCTTTTTATTTTCTTTTTCTCTTTTTAAATTTATTCCCACCATTCTCCTCTTCCTCCCTGTCTCCCTCCCTTTCTCACTCTCTCCATCTCTCTTCTATCAAACAGACCCTCAGTTCGTCGTGTATCAGTTGAAGGTAAAGATCCACACGTCAAACCCAGCCCACACACGGAGGGAAGAGAAGCACATGATCTTTGAGTTCCCTCAGCCTCTTCCGGTTTGTGGCGACATCAAAGTGGAATTCTTCCACAAACAGAGCAAGATGATGAAGAAGGTAAGTTATCGTGTAAACTTTGACCTATGACTAGGGCTGGGTATCGAGTTCAATACTTTTTAGGCACCGACCGAATTGCCTCGATACTATCGAGTATCGAAAAATGTCTCGTCGTTCGGTATCAAATTTCGATACCTAAGGGGTTAATCTCATCAACGTCAGAGAGGCGCAGATCGATCAGTGTTTGACATCCGTACGGAGCAGTCTGCTCGTGGTATCTTACTATAGCCTAATACACCGGTCTGCACAGTCGGTCCGCGTCACGTGTGACACTCAGAGATGTGGCTCACACGTGAGGATTTAGTGTGAATGCGTCCCAGCCCCCGTAGCTGTAAGGCTACATTTACACTGGTGCGCTTTTGTTTTAAAATTAAAAAACGTCTCGTCATACTGATGTTTCCACTGCGTTTCAAGCCGGCTTTCCACTATCTCCGACAAATGACAGACCGAAAGTCATTCATTTCCAATGGAAAGTAGCGCGGGAGCTGTGTAGAGTTCCAATCATATGAAGATGTCCGTTCATACTACAAGACCGAAAGCGCGTGTTATGTGACCATTCATGCACACTGTAGCATCATGCTACATAAGACCAGGGTTTAAATTGGGCCGGGGGCCGTCTGGGGCTGAGCCCCGGCACTTAACGTTATAGACTCCAGGGCTTGACATTAACTCATTAATGCCAGACAAGTAACATGATTAAAACATCAGTAACCAAAAATAATGTAAACACCAAAACGCAATATTATTCTGATTTTATTACATTTAGAGTAAGTGGCGAATAGTGGGTATCTAATGTATATAATGCATCTATTGACAGTATAAGGTTGCGCTGCTAAGGCGAGGCTCCTGCAGCCTCTCCAGGAGAAATCAAAACGCACAACACTAAGAAACTCAGCATCCTGAGGTAAAAATTCAAAATGTTCAGTTTTTTTAGTCCATAATGTTGAAAACGGTTGTGTATGTTGCCCTGTTTAATATTTCTATAAACAGTTCAATAAGCAAATACAATCATATTAGGTCACTTACATTTTAGGCAGAAACAGCGCATCTCACAGCAACCAGCCGATTCATTGCTGATTGATTCCGTGTTTTGAACGAATCGGTTGAGTCAAAGTTTCATTAGCCCATGCATAAACATCTGATGAATCTGCCGTTTGAACGAATCATTTGAATGAACAACTCAATGACTCACTCATTAAACGCTCACTACTGGCACCTACTGGCGTTTTAATTTAGTTGAAAAGTATCATTTCCACCATAATTTCTTGTTTGTATATTAAAAAATATTTATTATTTTAATATTATTTAATGCAGTCGTATTTTTGTCAGTGTCAATTGAATTTATTGTCAAATTACGAATTTGAAAATGAAAGTATTATGAGAATATTGCTTAAGAATAAATCATTTGCAAAAAAACAAAACACACCACCACACACACATCAACGCATATATAATATATATAATATATATATATTATATATATATATATATCTATAAATATATTATAACCTCTGAGTCAGACCAGCGATCATGGAAGAGAGAGCACAGCCAGACAGCGCTGGAAGCTGCTAATGCACATCAGTAAATCAGTGGAAAATAAATAAAAATCATGATTCTGTCTGAGCTAGGTGATTCCGTCACATGCACTAGTGTAAATGTAGCAGATGTGTAAACTGAAGACTATTTTAGCTTTATTAAAACTATTTGCACTGATTTTTTTTGTTTGTTACATTTTGTTTTTCCTTTGTGCATGATTGAGTCTGTATAAACATCAACAAGCTGAAAAATAAAACCAAAGTTTTTATTTTTTTTGGATAATGTAATCTTGTTCAAATAGATTTCATAAAATTGGTATCGAAAAAAGTATCGTTCAGGAACCGGTATCGAAGTCAAGGTATCGTTATCGATATCTAAAATTTTTGTACGATACCCAGCCCTACCTATGATCCATAATCTTGTTGGTACACCGTATCACAGGATCTTGACCCCGTTACCAAGGCTGCAGGGAGGTGTTGCCTTTTGGTGGTTTGTGGTTTTCCTATTGTTTTACGTCTTCGCTTTAGCAGCTGCTATGTCTTTTTGCGTGCCTTCTAAATGTTTGCTTCCTCATTTTTAATTTTTCTTCTCCCAAAAGAGCATGCCTGTCCTGTGCGTGTTTGTGTTTCTGCTTTATATAAATGTGTTTATAAGTGCAGTTGTTAGAATGTGTATTTGTGTTTGTAAACACTTGCTATTTATGGCCATCCGATGCCCAAATGAAAACCTTTGCTGTGTGCTCATGTGCGTTCGCAGGATAAAATGTTCCATTTCTGGATAAACACGTTCTTCATTCCGGGTCCCGAGGAAGCTGGGGAGAAAGTGGAGAATGGGTCAGTGGTCAACGACGTGGACAGCCTCTCCTCTCAGAGCCAGAGCTCCCTGGCAGAGAGGGAGAGAGGGATCGCAGCGGGAGGACTTGAAAGAGAAAAGGGTGCAGAAAGGGGAGGAGAGCGAGTGGGAGTAGCGGATGGAGATAAAGACTACTTGATTCTGACCTTAACGAAGAACGACTTGGATAAGGCCAATAAGGACAAAGCTAACCGATACTTCTCACCCAACTTCAAGGTGAGGGCACACCATTCAACACTTAACAATGGATTGATCAAAGTAGCTTGATGGCTTTATATAGCAAATATGCAAAATACTCCAGGTTCACTGTATTTATTATTTCTACATTTGCATAATTTCAAACATATTTGGTGGCTACAGGTTATACAAATGTAATAATGTGAAACCAAGACTCAGAAAAGGAAATGACACCAGTTTTTAATCATTTACCCCTATGTCGTTCCAAACCCGTAAAAGCTTTGTTCGTCTTCGGAACATAATTTAAGATATTTTGGATGAAAACCGGGAGGCTTGTGACTGTCCCATTGACTGACAAGTAAATAACACTGTCGGGGCCCAGAAAAGTATGAAAGACCGTCAAAATAGACATCTGCCATCAGTGGTTCTGAATTTTATGAAGATGGACTATTTTACTATGGTCTTCATACTTTTCTGGGCCTCGACAGTGTTATTTACTAGGCCAGGTTGGCTTAATGACAACATTTTCATTTTGGGGTGGAGTAACCCTTTAAATCGTGCAGCTTCAGTACTTTTGTTTTAACTGATGTACACTTACAGTCATGTTTTATTTATCCTCTTGGGTTTAGGGTGTTGATCACGTGACTGGCCAAATATGACTCTATCACAGTATCTTATTTTTCTCTAAATGACTCCTGGTTGACTGTGGTATATGTGTATATATACACACTACTAAGGTTTGATGGTGTCAAAAGGTTTGGGGTCAATAACACTCTTTATAGAAAAATAATATTTTAGTAGCAAGGCTGCATTAAATTAATGAAAACGATTAATAAAAAAATTAATGATATCGTATGAACACGATTTATCTGAAAAGACATCATTGTAACTTAGAAAATGCTTTCCTCATTTGATCAATTTAAGGCATCCTTGCTAAATAAAAGTATTAATTTCTATAATTTCTTTCCCAAAAAAAAATAAAAATCTATACGAATGGAATAGTTTATAATGTTACAAAATTTTTCTATTTCAAATAAATGCTGCTTTTGATCTTTCTATTCATCAAAGAATCCTGAAAACATTTTCTCAACTGTTTTAAATATTGATAATCAGCAAATCAGCATATTGAATGATTTCTGAAGAATCATGTAATACTGAAGACTGGAGTAATGATTCTGAAATTTAAGCTATGTATGATCACAGGAATAAATTACATTTTAAATATATATTCAAATAGAAAAGTTATTTTGAATAGTAAAAATATTTCAACATTTTACTGTTTTTGCTGTACTTTGGATCACATAAATGCAGGCTTGGTAAGCAGAAGAGAATTCTTAAAAAAAAAAAAAAACATTAAAAATATTACTGTTCAAAACTTTTGACTGGTATGTTAATGCTGATTTTCTTATAATTGAAACAAATGTGCTTCAACAGAAAAAGTGGATTAAAAGTGTGCCAAGGGTCGCGGCCCACCAAAATTGAACAACAACAAAACTGGAAATGTTGCTGGAGACGGGCTTATTTAAAATGAAAACTCATTTTTCCAGCAGGAGGCGCTTTTAGAGTGATGGAACTAGCGGTTTCCCCATTAATGGCTGTAATCAAAGCAGCTCTGCTCATGAACGCTATTTTATCAGATCAAATGAAAATGCCATCGAAACTTTTTTCTGAAGACAGTCGGTTCCCTTCAAAAACATTCATATAAAAACATCCACGCCACGTTTTGATTTTAAAATGTGCAGTGCTCATGTTTATTCAAAGAAGTCAAACAGCACAAATAAATCAATGTATGGGAAACTGGTAATGTATATCGGAAATGTGTTTAAAAATCATATCACCGTTATTGAAAAAATTTATATCGTGATACATATTGATATTGCATTATTGTCCAGCCCTAATCTATCTATCTATCTATCTATCTATCTATCTATCTATCTATTTATCTCTCTTTCTATCCTATCTATCTATCATCTATCTATCTGTCGCTCTGTCTGTCTATAAAATATTAGCAGCACAACTGTTTCCAACATTGATTATAAATCAGCATGTTAGAATGATTTCTGAGGGATCATGTAACACTGAGGAGTAAGCTGCTGAAAATTCAGCTTTGCTTCACAGGAATAAATTATAAAGTATATTAAAATAGATAAATTAAATTGCAAAAATATTTCACAAAATTAAAGTTTTTTTCCCTGCATTTTTGATCAAATAAATACTGCCTTGATGATCAGAAGAAACTTCTTTAAAAAACATTAAAATCTTCCTGATCCCAAACTTTTGAATGGCAGTGTATTTAAAAAAAAAAAAAGCTGACTCGTACATTAAGAATCCGTTTAATTTTGTGCTCTGCAAAGCACTCATATTTATGCTACCTTCTGTCTTTTGTCTCTTGTCAGGTGAAGCTGTACTTCACCAAGACCGTGGAGGAGCCCTCAAACTCAGAAGCGAGCACTTCAACTTCTGTCACTCCGGATGTGAGTGATAATGAACCCGATCACTACCGCTATTCAGACACCACTGATTCTGACCCAGAAAACGAACCTTTTGATGAGGAACAGCACGCACAGATTACAAAAGTCTGAACACTTTTTGGCATCTACACCACACACACACACACACACACACACACACTGACACAAATACATGCCGGACAAAAACAAGAAAAAACAACCAACACCAGTGAAATAAAAAAAGGAGAAAACTTGAAAATAAACTGAAGAGAAAAGGACCCTTCCTCCCCTACCCCTCCTACAGCTCGAGGACATTCGTGTCAAACGCCATTGATCACGGACGAAGAAAATATCCTGACCAATATGTTATTTTATTTAATTTTGATCGATGAATTTCGTGTTTGGATAACAACACCGTTGCCTGAGGTGGGAGGGAGGGTCCTGTAGCTATTCTGTGTATATAAAATCCCTTTTTTGTGTCAAAGACGTTAAAAATCTAGGCAATCAGGAGAGTGGAGGGGAGGGGAGGTAGAGCAGACCACACATCTCTCCTTCTCCCTGTCTTCACCCAGGCCAGTGCTGCAATCACCCTCTCCCCCTCTCCCTCGCTCTCGCTCTTCCCCTCCTTACTGTGAATGCTTCTTGTGCTGTCTGCAGGCGCTAAGACCTTTGATCCCTTCCTGCGCGGTGTGTGCTGGTGTACGTAGTCTTTCAGGCTGTTGTACAAAGGCTACGGTGTGCCAGCGTTCCTTTTCCTAGCCTCACAACCTACCCAGCCCCCACCCCACTGTGTATAACGATAAATTATGCAGAAAAACACGACATCCCATGTAATTGTCGTTTTTTTTCTTTCTTTTTTTTATTTTTATCCTAAGATAATAAAAAATATAATACATGAAAGCGCAGGGAACCAGTGTTTGCAATAATGTTAACACTCAACATTTAAAGGACAAATTGGTGTGCATGTCATTGGAGTCAGTGTCCATGTTTAATAAATGCTATATGATGTGTTTTTATTAAAACAGAAGTGTCAGAACTCTCTTAAACGGTCGTCTGAGATCAATTCACAAAGGTAAATCGGTATCAAGACTTCAAGTTGTGATTGTTTTGTATTGCAACTATCTAGTATATATATATATATTAGTGCTGTCAAAAGATTAATCGCAATTAATTAATTTCGTTTACATAATATAAATGTGTACGACTGTGTATAGTTATTATTATTATATACATACACACATGCATGTGTATATATATTTCAGAAAACTTATCTGTTTATTATATTAACTCTCTTATAATAATCTAAATTAGTGAATATAATTATTACATGTAAATATTTTTCAAAATAATGCGTATGTGTGTGTCTTATCTATACAAATAAATATACACAACCACGCACATGTATAATGTAAACAAAAACTTATTTTGGATGAGATTAATCCCGCGATTAATTGTTTGACAGCCCTAATATACAGTATATAACGCACATATATACATACCTGCTACAACAGTATAGATCACCACATTGGCCGACTTATATATTATTTTGAATTTATCATGGCTGTAGATTTAGTTCATGCTCACTTCCCTTATTTTTACACTCTTAGCTGAGCCTTTAACAAGTTTGAGCCTTAATACTCTAACCCTATTTAGATGTTCCTTTTGATGTTCTGAGATTACATTTGTTTTCATATTGTACATTATAATGTTATGATGCCTAAATTCAATTAAATTAGTTCTTTTTTTTTCACGGATTAAAATAGCACCTATAATTTTGGGGGTTGGTAAAGTTTAAAAAAAACACTAAAAAGCGTGTTTTCAAAGAAAAAAAAAATTAGTTTTTGGAATCATTCCTCTCACAATCTCCGTCCTGTGCGTTTAGTTGTCTTTGTCAAAATTTACTAGTGTAAAACAGAAACATACTGATGCAAATTATTACAATTTTAAATAACTATTTTATATTTTAATATATTTTAAAATAGTATTTATTCCTGTCAGTTCTGGCACTCATAGCGTTACATTTTTTCTGGCCGCCTTAATTCCATCTTTCCATGTCTCATGATCCTTCAGAAATCATTCTAACATTTTTATGATCTGTTGAAAACAGTTGTTTGCTTATATTATGTAACCTGATTTTTTTCCAGATTTTTTGTTTGATGAACAAAGGTTCAAAAGACGGTAATGTGTTCATTTTGATTTATTGTAATTTTTTTGTATCCTCACTGTAGGAATTCTTTTCCTGTCACTTTTGATCAATTTAATGCATCCTTGTTGAATAAAAGTATTAATTTCTTTTAAAAAATCTTACTGACCCCAAATATTTGAACTGTATAAAATATAGATTTTTAATATTGGCTATTTGTTAGTTAACATGAAATATTTTTGCTTTTGAGGAATTGGGCAGAATTTTAAACGGTGATCCTTTTTTCCTCTCGCTTTTTCCTTAAATATTTATTAGTCATTTTATGAGGGTTTCATCTTTCAGTCTTTTCTTAAATCGAAGCTTCCTTTTCAAACAAGGTCATTGCTGAATGCTCGCTCTCTGCGATGATCATCCTTGCTTCCTTTGATTTGTGCCTCGTTAAATGTTCACTTTCTTCTTGATTTCGGGAATGTAGAATGCATTTCACTATATGCAGTCTATTATACATATATGAAATGAGGGGCTTCTATAAGATTTCCAGGTTGATGAGGATCTATTTAGATTGACATAAATGATGCAAATCCCTCTGATGGGTTTAGGCACAGCACTTCAGTAGTCTGAAGCAGATGTTGGTTCAGGCAGCTATTTATGGCTTGGTGCTTCATAGTAAGTAGTGAAAATTGAGTCTTATAATTACGATGATAAAAAAAATCTTGATAGTTACTGTGGGAATCAGTAATCTGACTAGTCTATCCATATAATTGTCCAGTCTTAATGCTGTCTGCATATCTGTAGCTTTCTGCAGTCATTAGATTAGAGCGCATAGACATGGAGGAAAATATTAATCTCGTAACAAAGAGGAGAGGACATGGATATATAATCCGTCCTCCTCATCTCTGTCTTCCCTATTGCTTTTGATTTGCCTCTCGGTCAGTTTTACCCTACCCTTTGTCTGTTCACGCCATCCTGTCATATTCTGATGTTGATAAAAACATCAAACTAGACTCGCACCAGCTAATGATGGAGACGGGAACTGTTCCGCTACACTGTAATTGGTTGCCCAACAGGGAGTCAACCAGCCCTGAATGAACAATGAGGTGCTTGGCCTGCTCTGTCGACAAGCACCGCTTCTTTCATCAGAAAGAGGTTCAGTCACCAAGAACGGCTGCGCCTCTAGTTTACATCTGATGCAATGCCACGACAATCTGGCAACCGCTATGCCCTCTTATGCACAGTTTTGGGGATTTTCAGAGAAGCTTTATACAGCAGTGTGATTTGAATAGAGTTTGGAAATCCCTTAACTTTGACTCAGTTAAGTTATTCAGTATTTCATCTAGTTGCAGCATTAGCATGTCCACGTTTTTCTCGTTTTTTTCTCTGTTTGGGAAGTATTTGCTCAACCTGGCAACCCGTCATCTACACTGTGGGACAGTGTGAAACTAATCTGGCAAAAACTTGCTGTTAGAGCACAGCTGTGCTATGTTTGGTTTAGGCCCAGAATGAAACGGGGAAGTGGGGATTAACTGGCCTGGGTGGCAGGTTCTGCATTTCTTTAAAAGAGCTAAACAGCCCTGAGAGAAGTACGGGGGCTGCACTATTTTTGTTCTTTGACTTTTTTTTTTTCTTCTTCCATTTTTAGCAAATATAGCTGTGGTCTGAGATAAAATCATAAAGTGTAGGATAGTTTGAGAATTATCCTAATTACTTCTGTTGATCTAAAAGGAATATTTGGCATTTAATAAATGTAGCCCAATTAACAGCATTTGTGGCGTAATGTTTATTACCAATCAAATATTGAGGTTACAGTGAAGCACTTTTAATGTGAGTAAATGGGGCCAATGTTCAAAGATTCAAAAGCAGAAATGAGATAGCACTTGAATAATTCTATTAGAACTTTATGCATTATTTGAGCTTTAAAATTCACATTAGGTTAATAAGCCCATTTTGTAAAAGCATCTTAATGATTTTTTATGAATGATTTATTCAATTCAAGTTTATTTGTATAGCGCTTTTCACGATACAAATTGTTGTAAAGCAACTTTACAGCAAATTTAAGTTTCTACAATATTTAGTGGTAGCTTCTCAGTGGTGACTGTCAGTTAATGTACATATGGCAGAAATGTACGGAAAAAAAATTTAAAGACGTAATCAAACAGACGATGACCACTATTAACAGCAATTATAATTATGCAATCAAACTTATAGCAAAATGTGGTAGTTCTGTATGTTGTTTCAGGGTTGGCATCATCTGAGGTCCTCTGAGGGGTTGGCATCATCTCTTCTCAGGTGTTCTGGATCCAGACTGAAGCTTGTGTAAATCCGTGGCAAAAAAACAGAGAGACAAATAGAGACATAATTAGCGTAGCTGCTGTTCCAACCAAGCAAAATTGATTTGTTTAACCCAAACTAAAGAATAATAATGTGCATTTGATCAGATATAACTGCAGTACAAGATTATGAGATGCATTATTTGAATGCTTGGCCAAAGAGATGTGTCTTTAATCTAGATTTAAACAGAGAGAGTGTGTCTGAACCCCGAACGTTATCAGGAAGGCTATTCCAGAGTTTGGGAGCCAAATGCGAAAAAGCTCTACCTCCTTTAGTGGACTTTGCTATCCTAGGTACTACCAAAAGTCCAGAGTTTTGCGACCTTAGGGAGCGTGATGGATTGTAGCGTGGTAGAAGACTAGTTAGGTACGCAGGAGCTAACCCATTAAGGGCCTTATAGGCAAGTAATAATATTTTGTAACTTAACGGGACTTAATAGGTAGCCATTGCAGAGACTGTAAAATTGGGGTAATGTTTATCATATTTTCTTGACCTGGTAAGGAAACTAGCCACTGTATTTTGAACTACCTGTAGCTTGTTTATTGAAGATGCAGGACAACCACCTAGCAGTGCATTACAATAGTCCAGTCTAGAGGTCATGAATGCATGAACTAGCTTTTCTGCATCAGAAACAGGTAACATGTTTCATAGCTTGGCAATGTTTCTAAGATGGAAGAATGCTGTTTTTGTAACATGGGAAATATGATTTTCAAAGGACAAGTTCACCTGGGATCTGGGGCAATATCGAAATGAGCTCCAGGGGTTGAGGAGGAACATGCAAGATGTGGAGTAGCAGGCGTGCATCTGTCTGATCCACCATTACAACCTGCTGGGCTTCCCTACAACTTCCCCTAAAGTTTTGAGAAACCTGTCAAATTTATACAAAGGGAAAGTGTTCTCTATGAAGGAAAATAGCCAGGAAAGGAAGATCTTGACTCATGGATGAAGCTGTTTGAGAAGGTTGTCAAACACTACCCAGACTGTGTCAGAAGATGGTTAGCCCTTGCAACACTGCACCATTACGCACACAACACTAAGAGAGCCAATGAGATTTACCAGCAGCTCCTGTCAGAGAAAGATGATCTCCCTCCTCATACTCAACAGTTACTGTACTATAGTTATGCGTGCCATCTACATCAGAGTAGACAGTCCAGAGACAAATCAATCAACTTTCTCATGAACGCAGCAGAAATCCAAAACATTTCAGAGGACAAACAGAAAAGCATAATGATTCTTAAACAAACTGTGAAGAATGGCAGAAACTCTCGCTGTGAGGAGATTTAGCAATTTCTAAAGACAGTTCTTAATGATGAGTAAATATTCTCTTTATTTCACTTATTCACGCAAAGTGAATAAATAAGTGTAAAGGTGCGGTCACGTTTACCATTGTTTGGGGAATTTTCTTAAGTGTTTCACCAGGAAACCATGCGTTTGAAAAAATTTGCAGTGGGTTTAAGTTGGTCTTATATCCTTATCCACTGCATTGATTTTAAAGTTAATTATGTGTGAGTTGTGCATAGAATATTCATTTTGTGGCTTTACATTTCTCATAGCAACGGCAATGACAAATTATCAGACAGTGTCCCATTTCACTTTTACCCTGTATTTAAGACATTTAACCTAAAACTATATGAAGTATTTTTTTATAAATAGATTTCCTGTATGTCTAATTACAAGAATAAATGTATCCGCTGATAAGGAGTCATCTCTATCCAATGACATGACACACTTTGAAAATGCAGAAATTTTCCATCCTATTATCTGTAATAAAATCACTTGTTGTATGGAACTCCTTAAATCTGTTTATTGCTTGTGACTTCATTTCCTGTTTCTGTTGATATGGAAAAGATTTGACTGACTTGAAATACACAATGAATCTGATGAATAGAGAGAGACCTAGCAGCAAATCAGCTGGATACAACAAAAGGAACGTTTAAAAGAGTTCAACTGTAAATAGTGGCTCATATTGAGAGTGGAGCTGAGTCTAAATGTTTGGTAACACTTTATAAGATTGCATTTGTTAACATTAGTTAACTACATTAGTTAACATTAACGATAAAAATACCTTTAAAGCATTCATCTATCTTAGTTAATGTCAATATCAACATTTCTTAATACATTATTAAAATCAAACATTTTATGTTTATATTTAATGGAACTGGGCTAACAAACTAAAAATTGACTAAATTGTATTTTTAAATTGTAATTTTTATTGTAAACTAACGTTAACAAAGATTAATAAATACTGTATCATATGTATTGCTCATTGTTACCAAAGTATTACCATTTTTTTTTATAATATGGTAAATATGCAAATCACTTCAACCTTTTGAACGGCAAGACAGTCGGTCTTGTCCACATAATATTATCAATATTACTTTGGAACACAGAGTACAAAGTACAGCATGGACATGTTGTGCTGTAAAACCGGCATCTTAGGAGTTCATGCTTGATGAAGGCAGGCTTTAAACTTTATCACTGTCATTAGGTAAACTGCGCTTTATTGAAGAAACGAAACCTAAGCCAGAATAGAAATTTCCAAGAGAAGAATCCTGAGCTGACGTGTTTAATGACTTCTTCCGGTAGATAAGCAGGTGGTTTTATGAGCTTGATCATTATAAATACAGCATGATCTCTCAGTGACTCACATAAAGAACAAATCAACACTGCTAGAAGAAACATCTCTCAAACCGGACCACCACTGACCATTATTATGGAGTAAGTTGTTTACCATTCAAATATTCAAAACTGCATGACAGATTTTTAGACTGTATGTGGGATTGTGTTAAAATCTTGTAGTCTATTAAAAATGTTGATTATCTGTTCAATGGCTGCTAGATATTCTATATTTTTATGTAAACAAAAACACAACATCTTTTTTTTCTAAATGATTCTGTAACTCCAGCCTGAAACAACACCTTCAGAAGCTGGAGTGCCACTTCACCTGGGATCTGGGATACAGTAAAAATGAACTCAAGGCGTTACGGAGTAACTTGAATGATGTGAACCAGGAAAGATGCACTTGGCTGCTTCACTATTATAACCTGCTGGGCTACATCCAACAGTCTCTCGGCTTCAACACAGAGGCGCTGAAGTACCTGCACAAAGCAGAAAGTGTGATGCAGGAGCAGGGAACAGAAGAAGCTGGAGTCCGGCTGCAGGTTAACAAAGCTAACCTGGCTTGGGTCTACTTCTTTATGGGAGAGATGGATAAGAGCAAAGGATACCTAGAAGAGGTGGAGAGGCTTCAGCGAATGCATCCTGCTCCACCTGGATGTGCTCTACACCCTGAAGTCAGTGGAGAAAAGGGCTGGACGCTGGTGAAGTTCAACAAGTCCAAGAAGCGCCAGGCGATTGATTATTTTAAGATGGCTTTGAAAGCAGAACCAGAAAGGAAGGAATGGCACAAAGGTCTTGCCATAGCCATGACAAAGACATATAAAATTCATAATTGCTCTCCACAGCTTATGGCAGAGATTCTAAAGCAGCTGAAAATTGCACATGAGAACGAACCAAACAATTTGCTCCTTCATGCTCTTTATTTAGAAAAACAGTCTGAGGTGCAACGAGAAGACAATGAGAGACAGATGCAAGATTTACTAGAGAAAACTCTTGAAACTGGAGACCTAGAGTGTATGGGTTCTATTTTCAGGTATTTTGGAACCATTTCTGTAGATAAAGCTATTGAAGCAGCAGAGAGAGCTCGAGAAAAGTTCCCCACCTCAAATAGAGTGTTGAAATATCTGGCAAATTGCTACAAATGGAAGGTTTTCAATATGAAGGAAGACAAAATGGAAAGGAGGACATTGGCTATGAAATCCATGAAGCTGTTGAAGGAGGTTGTCAGACATTATCCTGACTCACTCAGAGAAACGGTAGCCCTTGCATCAATGCACAAGTACGCAGGCAACAGTGAGAAAGCAGATGAGATTTACAAGCAACTCCTGTCAGAGATAGATGATTTCCCTCCCCACAGCCAACAGTATATTTACTATAGTTATGCCTGTTATCTATACAACTGCAGACGGTTAGAAGATTCAATCAACTTTCACATGAAAGTGGCAGAAATCCCAGCTATTTCAGATGACAAACAGAAGAGCATTAAGATTCTTAAAAAATTGGGATGAATGGCAAAAATCCTCGCTGTGAGGAAATTTGGAATTTTCTGGAAAGAATTCATATTGACGATTAAAATGTGCTTTAATGCAACAACCCTCAAAAATCACTATGGATGATGTTCTCTCTGTTTTACCTGATGGACAAACTATAATGGAGAAATTGTGCTCTAACAGAAAATGAGAACTTGTTGAACTTGTTGTAAAAATATGTATTTAATATTTCTCTCTTTTTACCTCTGTGGAGGTCTTTACCTATTTAATGGCATTGTGTGAAGGACTGAAGCCATTTAGGCCGTTCGGCACCTATTTTAAAAGAATGTCAAAGTAAGAACATTTAACCCAGGACAATATAAATAAATATAAATAGTTTTGTCTTTGTCTAATTAATTTCCAGAATGACAAGTGGACATTTCTTAAGTGTTTATTCAAGGATATAAACTGCAGTAATTTTCCATCCTATAAAAAATCACTTGTTAAATGGAACTTGTTAAGAAAAATTACATAATAAATCTTTATTGCTTATAATGACTTCATCTCCTATTTCTGAGTGGCAAATTGATTTTGAATACACACTGAATCTGAAATTTCTGAAGATTCTGAAGATATCTAACAGCAAAAACAGGTGGAACCAACAAAATACTTTTTAAAGGCATATTGACTTTGTAAACACTAGCACAAATATTCATTATAATATGGTGAATACACAAATCTTCTCAAATGTCAGAACAGCCAATTAGAAACACAGTCGGGTCACACCCACATAACAGCATCAACATCAAAAGATCCAAATGTTACTTGTAGACTAAATTTATGGAATATATCTGATGATTATCCATGGTGCTTTATAGTCGTGAAAATAAGAGTTTGGTTTGATTTAGTAAAACCTGGTACTACAAAACAGTGATTCATGTGCATTATGCTACAAAGCAGCTTGCATTTGTGGTAAACCACGTGAGAACTTTCTACCAGAACACCATTATGCATTATGTTTGAGGAACAAGTCTCTAGACTTTTACCATCATTAGGAGTTGGAGTTGCCATGTCCTCGGAAAAGTGGTTAATTTCCCAGCATTTCTCGAGGCTTAGAACGCAGGCTGCTGATCGGTGCAAATAAGGTGCAGGGGAAAAAAATGTCAGGACAAGTGTGACAGCGCCATAATGTGTGCTACATGGTTCAAAAAGGCTTGATACATTAACATACACACACACACACACATAAATACAAACTAACAATAAATACATAACAATAATAGTAACATTCAGAGGTTGCTTGTGAAGGCTCCACTGTCACAGAGAGTAAATGACTGTCTTTCAGTAAAAACAAAAACATATGCAGAACAGAAGCTACTGGGAGGGGGATCAGGGTGTAATACAGAAAATGTTTTGCTAATAATAATTTCAGCAGTGTGTATTTTCAAAGCCAGATATGGGCCTAGTAAAGAACTGTGACAGGAGATAAAAAGAACAGCTCGTTTCTTCTGCTGTTTTTTATTTTTTTTATTCTAGCTTCTTATTCTGTTTTTACATTTTCCTATTGTAAAAAAATCTCTTTTGAGCTTAAATTTATTCAAAATAACTTCAAATAAAATATTTATTCATTTGATTTTGTTCCACCTATAATTTGAGGAATTTAACCAATTGTAGGCTACACTAGGTGTTATAGCTTAGCTACGACTCTGAAAAGTAGCTCGTTTTAAACCTTTAGAAATATCCAATGTCGATGATGTTCCGTTTGTGTGTCCGTGCCATTAAGTTTTGGCAAGTATCTTTGGTGATTATTTCTGTAAGATGGTTAAAATGTTCTTTGTAAATGGAAATAGTTCAATTAAACTAAAAAAACGGTACTTCTCCCAGGTTTTCTCTAAATCGTGGTGTGTGTCAAGGATGCCCAGTGTCTCCTTATCTGTTCTTAATTGCAGTGCAATTTCTTAATTTACATATTAAAAGGAGTAACCTAAAAAACATCACTGTTGGAAATGCAGAATTAATCATTAGTCAATTAGCTTATGACACAGCATGTTTTGGAGACTCGCTCTCAAACTCAATAGCCTAAATATTCTTTCAGTCATTTCTCAAAGCTTCTGTCTAAACCTTAATATTGATAATTTACTTATTTCCCATTAAAGTTTAATGTCCTCTTCAATCTGTGGCATAGCTGTTAAAGGCACTGTTAAATACCTTGGTATAGAAATAACTAAAGAAAAAAATAGATGTGCAACAAATTTACATCCGATTATTGAAAAACAAAGAACAACGAACTTAATGCTTTTTTTGGGAGGGCTTCAAATGCAGGCTATCTTTAGCAGGGGTGTCCAAACTCGCTCCTGGAGGGCGGTGTCCTGAAGAGTTTAGCTCCAACCCCAATTAAACAACACCTTAACCAGCGTAATCAAGCTCTTACTAGCATACTAAAACTTAAATGGCAGGTGTGTGGAGGCCAGTTGGAGCTAAACTCGCATGACACCGGCCCCCAGGACTGGAGTTTGGGCGCCCCTGTATTAAAGGAAGAGTTTTGCTCACTAAGGCTGAGGGACTTTGTCACCGCCTCTCGTTATCGGCCCATCTCTTTATGTCGATAAGCCTACATGTAGAATTGGTTGATAGAGCTCTACCGATTTTGTCTGGACAACAAAACCTTATATGAAGAAGCTGGGTTTATGTTTAGAATTTCTTACAACAAAGTGGCTAAATTTTATTGATTGTATTTCTTTCTTTAAATGGCCTTTCAAATAAATTGGCTCCTCAATATTGTGGAATAATCAATACTCAATCTTGAATAATTTTCCCTCACAAGAATGCCATCTGCCAGTTACTCCCAAATAATTTTCCATAGTTATGGGAGCGATACCAACAGGAATCTGTACGCTTTTTAAAAATTACACTCAATCTACTACTATAACTACTGCTTTCCCTGAGCCAATGGACACTCCAATAGGTGAAATATGTTTTTAAGGAAAAAAAGATACAAACAATAAAGTTAGATCCCTGTTTATTGAAGATATTATCTCAATATCTCCTGCAATCTTTTACTGGAATAATTTATTTAAAAATTTAAATGGAAAAAGATTTGGTCTTTACAACAAAAATGTTTTCTCACCAATAAAGTAAAAGAAGTGTCTTTTAAAATAATAAATACATTTTACCCTGTATGATTATATATAAAACCAATATTGATACAAGATGCTCATTTTGCCAAGTTCACACAGAAACATTTTGGTCATGTTTCTATACTGAACATCTATGGAAAGATATTGAAACATTTGACACTTTGATTCTGATTCTAATAAAAACAAAGCTTGTTTTGTTATAAATTTAATTTATTTTCTTGGCAAATTCTATATCCATAAATGTAAATTCACCAACAACAAACCAATTTTCTTGTTTTTTTGAAAGAATTTAAAATTTATCTTAATACTATTTCATCCTCTGTAAACAAGAAAGCGTGAAGAACAACCTAAATTTGTAATGACTTTAATTTGTATACTCTAATTGAAATATAAATTAATATCTTACCCTCATGTCCTTTCTTCCAATTTGTACTTTTTCTTTTTTTTTTTGTTCTGTATTTTCAGATTACATTGTCATATTGTTGATACATGTTGGTTTACCTATACAAATTATCATACATACACTTTTAAATGTCATCTTTGTGATGTTTGCATTCATAAAAAAAAAAACAGCCAAAACTCTAGATAGCAGTGTTGACTACAGGAGCCAGGTGGACGCAGTCACGTTGTTTGTTTATTGATTGATTGACTGCTTGATTGATTACAAATGATACACTACAAGACAGATGACAACCAACAACGTAAAGCACATCTACCATAAATATAATAATATACTCTGTTAATAGTGGTTTTATACAGAAAATATTTCCTTTTGAGGTGGATCCGTGTGGCTTTTGTGGAAAAGTAAACTTGTCTGAGGAATTAGATAGTTAGGTTATAATCAAAGACTAATCTAATATGAATACTTCTCCTTTTAATAAAAGCCGATTGTGTTGCACTATAGGCTAAACTACGCCTTTTTTAAGTCTATTTGCAAACAGTTGTCTCCAGTTTGTCTAAAATAATTAGTCCTTGCTCGACTTTGGAACTAGAATAATTAAACCGTGCTTCCATAGATGGTGATAAATTAGCTTTACTCTTTTAGTCAAAAACTAGGATTCGTATTTCGGGCCAAAAACTTTCTACTGTAATCCCATCGATACCTGGGGACTTTCCTTTGGACATTTAAGTAATAGCAATATCTAATTCTGAATTATCAGTATCAGCTTCCATCATTTTTCTAAAATCACTGTCTATAATAGGAACTTTATATTTTGAGAAAGAAAAACATCACCATCTCTCTTATCAAATCTTGATTTATAAATCAGAAGGAATAAATAATCATCAATGAGTGTTTTCAATCAGTGTCTTCACTTATGTGGTTATTATTGCCAAGTTTATTAATAGTTTTTAAAGCTTGTTTGTGTTTTTCTAAATTAAAGAAATAACAAGGTTTCCCCTCTTAAACTTTAAATAAGCTACAGTATATTCAGAGCAGCTAGGGTCCTCACACATACCAAGAAATCTTCTCACATTACTCCTGTTTTATCCAGACTACATTGGCTACCTGTTCGTTTCCGTATTCAATACAAAATACTCCTCATTACATTCAAAGCTCTCCATGGTCTCGCCCCTCAATCAGATATCATACACACCTACACCCCTTCCAGTGCACTTAGGTCCTCTGAATCTGGCCTGTTACAAGTTCCCCGGCATAAACTAGTATCATTTGGCGGTATGACCTTCTGTATCGCTGCCCCCACACTCTGAAACTCTCTTCCCCAGCATATTCACTTCATTACGGGATTTCAAAGCCCACCTGAAAACATATCTTTTCACTTTGTGTTATTCTAATTTACCGGTCTCATGATCTGTGTTTTTTCTCTTATGTACGTCTTTATTTTGCTGTCATGTGAATGTGGAATTATTGTAAAGCATCCTTGATTTTGTAGAAAGGCGCTAAACATTATTATTACTATTATTAATATTATTATTAATCCATTTGCCTTTGCTGTATAAAATATGTTCAACTTTGATTATACATGAAATTCTTTCTGCTCTATATCACTCAAAATATCTTTGTTACCAAGGTATTGTCATCTTGATAAGATTGTCAACTGCCTTGATTTTCTAGTATTTGCAAAAAAGTTTCCCTTCTTTTATTGCCAATCTTTTAATGTTCAATATGACCCGTTCTCTGCAGTTAATTCTATATTTTGACATTATTAATCATTAACAAAACAGATGAAATGTGTTGAAAGAAGTAGGATCTATCCTGCCTTTCATCTGGAACGGCATTAAAATCTCCTTCAATAATAATTTTATCTGTAAGATATATATGTTCTTCCAGTCATCAAAGCCATATTCTGAAAGAAAAAAAAAACTATTAGCGGCCTTGTTAGTGTAACCAATAAACATGAATCAATATATAATTACATAAGTTAGATTCAAGAATCACCATAATCCAGTGGCCCTTACTATTGCCTGAACTTGCAATAATTGTATTCAATTAAACAAAAATGCGACCCCTGCTGAATGGGAAGTTCCATGAGAAAATAAAGTGTCTCTCTCCACCACTGATCTAAATCAGTGGTCTCCACCCCATTGTGACTTCCAAAATCTCACATCTACATCAGTTGAACGCGAAAGAAACAATTCACTTTTACTTGGTTAAAGATAACAGAGAAAGAGACAAATAACTGAAATGAACTGCAGTGAAAGAACTGCTAAATTTCAGATATTATTCCTCTTATTCTAGATTCAGATGTTTATGTGCCTTATATTTCAGTACTCTCCTCACAAAAATAAAAATTACAGCTCAAAAACCAGGCACATCACTGCATTCACCATGGAAGAAGCAGTTACTCTCTGACCATTAATCACTGCATATCCTTCTTGCAGGTATGTTGTTCTTCTTTGTCATGCTTCTATGTCAAGCATGAGCCTCTCTGTCGTCCTTGCAAAAATCCTCTCTGAAGCTGATTTTTCCCTTCATGCAGACTGGTGCATGTATGATCCTTCATACCACGTTGTGTACAGTTTTCATGCCAAACTGGATGATGATATGACGAGGTCCTTCTCTCTTCGTTTTTTTTTAAAGTTGTTCTGGAGATTGAGGGACGATTGTCACAGAATATCAATCATGAAACTTTTTTTCCCTATGCTTCTGTCACTCATTTGGGCCCAGGACTTTTGAGAGGGGTGTGAGGCATTGTCTGCTGTCGTACATCTTTAACAGACAATACTTCAAACTCCATGAAGTCCAAAGTTTCCTCACAAGCTGAAGCTGCCAACACATATACCGGTACATGTTACACTTACAAGGACAGAGGCTCACACTGAAGTAACTTTAAAATACACAAAATAAACAAAAACACAAAATAAATACAAATGCTACACTTTTGCAGTCACCGTAAACCAAGAATAAACAGGTTCTTTGACCCCAATCTGTTCTCTGACATTATATGAATAGGTGAACTTTATTGGGTGATGTAAGCAAAATAGCATTTGTGCATTACTGTTCATTAATGAAGCTCTCTCTTTCAGTTATCCTCTGAAATGCACCCTTGAGAAGCTGGAGTGCCACTTCACCTGGGATCTGGGGTGCAATAAAAACTCCAAGAGTTAGAGAGGAACGTACAAGACATCTTAGAGCAGGGATGCACCAGGCTAGTTCACCATTACAACCTGCTGGGCTACATCCAACAGACTCTCGGCTTCAACACAGAGGCGCTGAAGTACCTGCATAAAGCAGAAAGTGTGATGCAGGGAGCAAAAGAAGCTGGAGTCTGGCTGCAGGTCAACAAGGCTAACCTGGCTTGGGTCTACTTCTTTATGGGAGAGATGGATAAGAGCAAAGGATACCTAGAAGAGGTGGAGAGGCTTCAGGGAATGCATCCTGCTCCACCTGGATGTGCTCTACACCCTGAAGTCAGTGGAGAAAAGGGCTGGACGCTGGTGAAGTTCAACAAGTCCAAGAAGCGTCAGGCGATTTATTATTTTAAGATGGCTTTAAAATCAGAACCAGAAAGGAAGGAATGGTACAAAGGTCTTGCCAAAGCAATGAGCAAGGGTTACAGAAAATCTGAATTCACTCCAGAGCTGAATGCTGAAATTTGTAAAAGGCAATAGTGATAGACCCAAATGATTTGTTCCTTCAGTTCCTTTAAATACTGAAAAAGTCTGAGGTGCAAGCAGAAAACAATGATGAAGAAATACAAATTTTATTAGAGAGAACCTTTGAAACCAAAAACATGGAGGGATTGCCAGGTATTTTTCAGTATTACAGAAAAGATTCCACAGAGAGAGGTATTCAAGAAGGAGAAAGGGTTTGAGAAAAATTTCCCACCTCTACTACAGTTCTTAGAATCGTAGCTAATTTATACAAATGGAAGGTTTTCTTGATGAAGGATGACAGTGAGGAGAAGGAGACTTTGGCTAGGAAATCCATTGAGCTGTTTGAGGAGGTTGTCAGACATGATCCCGATTGTCTCAAAGTAAAGTTAGCCCTTGCATTGCTTATTGCATTTAATTATAACTACTGTTCACATGTGAATATAAAACACTTTTATAATTGCTTTTCTTTGAGACCTTCATTTCTGAAAAGTGAATATACAGATGTGTTGCTTACATGTCCTGCTGTTTCAAATAGAATAAACATTTATTATAAAACACTGATTCATTTATTTCTCATTTCTACTTGATCAGATCTGCCTGCTTTGTTGATTTTGAAACTTTGTGTTTACTGTTTGCAATAATATGCTAATTAAATATATTTTCTCACAGATAAGTGATTTTCAAACATTAGAAATGTATGTTTTCTTTTCACATTTTCCAAAGAACTTTAGCTTGCCAATGGAGAGACTGAAGATACATTGTGACAAACTGAAAATGATCTATTGTAACAGTGTTCCAGCACAAAACAAGGTCACATACAAATAAGTGTGTACTGTTCAGAGTCACAAGGTATTTGATGTACTTTCTAAAAGTTTAAATCAAGAGATTACATGTCATTTGTTTCTCTTCTTGTCAAATACCCATAATTCTTTTCGAAGGGAGAATATCGTCCATGATCTTTATATGAAACACAGGTTATCTGATACTGTTTATATATATTATAGCATCTCATATTATTCTTGTTTCCCTGACATTTCTTGTTTCCCAAGGCATTCTCTGAATGGCTCACACAGAATATCCAAGTCCAAAGAAAGCTTTGTAGCTTGATGCATAATCGCATTTTGCCATATTTAAAAACGTAGTATTGAAAACATTTAACATAAAATATGTACTCAAGTTATCATATTGATAACTCAATTGTTATCAATCGATAACATTTATGACATTAAAAAAATGGCATTTGATTTAAATGTTTTTAGGACAGTGGGGTTTACAGTGGTGTATGTAGCTGTATACACTTCACAAAAGTTTGGGGTCAGTAAGATTTTGTTTTTTTTAAGGAAATTAAAACTTTTATTCAGCAAATTATTCCATCACAAGAATAAATTAAATTGTACAATATATTAAAATAAAAATTCAAGTGTAATAATGTGTCAATATTTGTAATAATATTGCTTTTTTATTGCATTTTGATAAAACAAATGCAGCCTTTGTGAGCGTAAGAGACTTTTTTTTAAAAATCAAAATCTTACAGACCCTAAACTTCTGAACAGTAGTGTACATTTTAAAACACTGAGCTGTGAATGAAGCAGTGTACATGTAACTACTGGGCAAAGCACATCTGATCATTTCTCTGACTAGCCAATCAGATATCAGCTGAGAGAGACACATTAAAATAACAAATACGTATCAAATACAAAACAAATTTCCTTTGTAGCAAACACGCTTTTAACTAATTGGAACATAAATCCTGCATTTCAGTAGTAGAGCAGTGTGTTCTTTTGGTCAGTTCTGTGTTCATTAATGCTACAAAAGAGCATGTATTTGTGGCAATCACTCTGACTGACATAAGCTTCAGATCAGGAACACGTGAAAACCCTTTTTAACTCTGGAGGGGCACTTTCATGTTTCTTGACATTGCAGTATTTTTCTACTGCTTTAGAAATCTCCATTGTACCTGGATGTGAGTCAGTTTAAGCAAGAGCTCCCTCTAGTGCAACGGATGATAACTCTCACAGCAGCCAACATCACAGCACTGCAGATCAGAGCGACTCCACTGAGGATGAATGTAGCGGTGTAGGAACCTGTCTGATCCACTAGCCAACCTAAGAGAGAGAGAAAACACTCATTTCATAAAACACTAATTTAGTTAAAAAGTTGAATTTAATTTACATATCATTCAGTTAAATAGACAGTGGAAAATCTGCTGACCTCCAATAGGTGGGCTGATGAGGTAGGGGATGGCGTGAAGAAAGTAAACAACTCCCAGAGCTGAGGTCAGGTGGGTGGAGCTGACAGTATCAGAGGTCACCACAGGAATAAGTGCCACGTAAGCTCCATCAAAGCAGCCGTAGATGAGAGAAAAGGGGACGAGCAGGGAAAAACCATTCAGCAGAGGCAGAAAGAGACAACTCAGCCCTTCTGACCCCACAGCCAGCATGTAACTCACCACCCTATATGGCCTCAAACACCTGAACACAAAACACATAGATACAGATCAAACCACAGTGTGAAGGATAGGAATTGTGAAGAATTACAATAGCAGTGGTTCAGTATCATTGAATAAGTAGTGCAGGAATCTTCGAGTGAGAATTTTATCTCAGTAGCCGTTTATGAGCACTATTAATAGCACACCTTTTAGTCAAGCTTTGAAAAACTCACAGTGTACACTAAAGTCTCATGCTGTCCCAGGCACCAATATTTTAATGATTCAGAACATATGAATTACTGTGTGGCCAGGTAAGATTTCAGCATGGAGAAAACAGAGCACACGGCGAGTGTGTATCAGCACTGTTTGTTGTTTGCTTTTGGTATCTGTTTGAGCGTTTGGACCCAGAAAAGGTGATAGGGTTGATTTCCAATCGTACTGAATGTATAGATTTAATCTACCTTAGAAGACATGAATATGAATTTAAAAACAGATTACAATATCACATTTTTTATGCCTACCTCCACAGGTTTTATAAAGTTAACAGGCGTCTAGTGTAGATGTCGCTCTTAAAGGAATAGTTCACCCAAAAATGAAAATTCTGTCATTAATTATTCACCCTCATGTCGTTCCAAATCTTCGGAACACACATTAAGATATTTTCATTGTTTTTGATTTCTTTGCACACAAAAAGTATTCTCATAGCTTGGTAAAATTACAGTTGAACCACTGGTGTCACATGGACTATTTTAACGAAGTCCTTACTACGTTTCTGGGTCTGTGAACATTTCAGTTGCATTGCTGTCTATGCAGGGTCAGAAAGCTCTCGGATTTCATCAAAAATATCTTAATTTGTGCTCCACAGATAAACAAAGGTCTTACAGTTTGGAACAACATGAGGGTGAGTAATTAACAGTGGCGGCTCGTCGGGGGAGGCACAGCTTCCCCATAATTTTGAGGTGAAAATGGGAGGAGGACGATTTAATGTTAATAAAATTCACAATTAATTTCAGTTCATGTCTCAGAATGTGTATTTTTTGTTTGTAATTTCACAGTTGTAATACCATAATGTGAAAGCGCCGCTTTTCTATCGCGAATGTGCCGAATCTGCTGATGTAATTGCAACCGCTAGGTGATAGAGAAGGGTAGGGGGAGGCTGGGGGAGCGCGGGGCTCTCGTGCCTCCGTTGGTAAAAAACATTAACCAATCAGCATTGAGTGTTCACTTTCATCGCTGAGGAGTGTTGAGAAAAGAAACCTCGCAATGGAGGCTAGCCTCCACTTCTGATATCAACCAATCATCAAAGAGACGTAAATTACGGGATATTAGTTTGAACGTCTGCCGCTGCGCTGATAATGTACTTATGAGTAGCGATATTGAATATTTGATTGCCAACAGATTTACCAAGCTGTCATTCAAACAGTATATATACAAATTTAGGGAAAACAGCCTAAGCTGGATATAGGCTACAGCAGTCGGCTTAATTAAATGGCGCAACAGGCAGCTCTCTTTTAACACAGACTTTTAAGAAGGGATGGATGTTTGCTTCAAGTGATAGGCCAGGTAAGTGAAGTTATATTATCTTGCTGTATGTATGTCGTTTTCTTTACATTTTCTGACTAAAAGCAACAAAAAGCTATTTTAAAGTGGTTAAGCAAATAATATAATAATAATAATCGGCAGGGATCCCAGACCAATACAATTAGTGTGCCTCCTCTATTTTAAAACCCACGAGCCGCCACTGTAATTAAAGACATAATTTTCAATTTGGGGGGAACTATCCCTTTAAATGTCTATAATATTGCAATTTATGGGAAAGTTAGAAAAAAAATCACAACAAACTCTTACTTTCTATCTGCAATCCATCCAAAAGTGATAGTACCGACAATCCCTGACACTCCAAGTATAGACATGAGTAATGCTGCCTGCTGAGGGCTGACACCTGCACTCAGGGAATATGGCACAAGATACACAAATGGCACACTGCAACCATATGCAAGGAACAGGAAGGACACCAACAGCAATAAGAAGTCTGGTATCAACAGGAAGGAATATTCTCTCAATACTGTTTTCCTTATGATAGACCATACATTGTCCCTGGACTGCTTCAGTAATTTTGTGTTTGCCACTTTTGACTGTGCCAAAGTATTGTGGTTAGTGTTTGATTCTGGGAAAGTTGTGTCCTCTTGGTTGGTTGGCAAACAGTCCAAAGGCAAGTCACCTGATTGTACTAAAGCTGGGACTGAGATGTCTGTATCTGAGTACTTTGGCTTTGATTCTTTGTCCCATTCATCTGTGCTTCTGGTCACAGTCTCTGAGTCCTCCTGTCTAAGGTTTATTTCCACATTGGAGTGTGTTTGCTTTGCATCAGAAGGCTCCAACTCCATCCGTTCTTTTCCATCGCTCTGCATATTCTCAGCATGTTCATTTTCCCCACTCTTTTCCATATCCGTATGTTTTACCTCCACCGATCTCTGTTCCTGTGCACTCACTTCCATATTGTGCCCTGCATCAGCAAGTTTCACATTTAGGAAATCAACCTTTTTATCACCCTCCAAGTCCTTCTCTTTCTGTCTCCCGTTTTGACCTTCCAAAGGCCTCATAAGTGCTCCACAGACACACAGGTGGGACACCAAACCCCCCAGAATGAGCAGCGCACCCCTCCAGGAGAAGAGCTCAATGAGGAGTTGGACAGCGGGTGCTAGTATGAAGGTTCCGATGCCGCTGCCTGACATGGCGATTCCGTAAGCCAGCGCTTTTCTCTCGCTGAAGTAAGAACCCACCATGGCAATTGCAGGAGTGTAGCTGAGAGCAAATCCCACACCTGTGCAGAGAATCAGGGAGGTTAGTATACAAGACTACGGATATGCCTGCCTAGTTTGTTGCAAATTGATATAATAATTGCAGGGCAAGGTGACTACAATAGCGTCCCCAAATTATGATTATCAGTGCAGTTGAAATAAAAGCTTGTATGCTGGTGTATGTGTGCAAATCTGAATCAAACCTGTAAGAACACCCAGTGTGAGATACAGGAACTCCACACTGGTGGCCAGTGAGCTGAGCAGCAGGCCGGCAGCGGAAAGAAGCCCACCAAACATGATAGCTATACGAGAAGAGAGGCGGTTCCCTATATAACTACCCAGTGGCGCTATAAAGAGAATGAGAAAAAGAATGAACTCCAATGAAGAGAAAGCGGTGGATAGCAAGATAAATATTGAATATTAACTGATAAATATACAATATCAACCTATACCAATAAATAAAAGAATATTATTTATGACACTGCCTTCTAAAACTATTTATTCAAAAAAAAAAAAAACAGCCTAAAAATGTGTTTCAACAGATGTCAACAAGACATTTATTAAATTACATTGGAAAAGCTTGCTCATTAAGGTGACATCTGCATATGTTTTTTTATTAACCTCTACAGTGCTTTTAAGAATATGTTTATCTTTATATTTATCAATAAATATGTATTGATATGTGTATGTAATCTCAAACATTTGACAAATACCATGATATCTAACTGCTTAAACTAAGTAAAAGAATTGTGAAAAACAGATACCACAAGATATAACCAAGGCCCTTACATAAATATGAAAATGTGTTTCTGTGAACATTCTTTCTCACCAGCAGCAAGATAAATCTGGTTTAGAATGGACTATGCACTGTAAACCTGTCAACAGAGACTTTTTTTTAAAAACAAAGTTCTCCTAAAATCAATATAGTTTTATACAGTTTGAGCTGCCACCTTTGAGTCAGAGAGTTTTTCTATAGAGAGAACATTGGGGAATTTTTTTTTATTTTGGCATTAGTCTTACCACACAACATTGTGGTGCAGTCCAGCAGAGAGTGTATCCATGCAGTTGCAGAATAATCTCTGGAAAAGTATGACTGGAATTCCACAAAAAAGATGGAAACACACCTGCAACCAGCATGAGAAAGTGCAGATTTGAGAAAGCAATATGATAAAGGTCTTCTGGTGCTTAGAGCAACATTCATTTTATTCCTTTTAAGCACAACATCTAAAACTGGGTATTACTCCTGGGGTAGTTATTCTGCTTATTTAATGATTTAATATTAAAAGACATGAGTAATTCAGTCTTGGCTAGTGGCTCAGAATTTAAAAACATAAGAGAACATAAGAATCTTGGTTGAGTTTAAAGGCCATTTCTGCAGCTTTTAGTTTAATTTAGGCTCACATTAAACTTGCAAAAAATGAAGTGACATGAGGGTATCACCTTAATTCTTGGTGAGGTAAGGTAAAAAAAAACTGATCCTGGGGGAGTCATGAACTAACCTAGTGACTGCACGTGTGCAAACAGTGGTGAGGAAACATCCGGCTACGATCATCCAGCCCCATCCGCCATCAGGAGCGGCCGCTGAATGTGGAGTTTTTTCACTCATCTCTAGACTTCTGCTGGACAAGATGCTTCCTCTCTTCATCCTCTCCCTCACTCTCTCACTCCTTTCAGCCTCTTGTTTCCTCTTCTGTCCAGTTTCAGCTGGTTTTGCTCTCTCTGGCTCTGTTTGGGACAAATTTACTTGCTGTTTTTCTCTTGCTTTCATATATAAGGAGCTTCTAAATGCCATCAAGCAAAATCTGCAGGAGAAACAGAACATTTTTTTTTAAACTTTAGCCTTCTTCTCAAAATGTATGTGCAATCTAAATCAGTCTGTGTGAAAAAAATCTCAATTTTTATTGTGAACTTACCTCAAATTACACTGTGGTGCTTTTGATTAAATACTAAAAATGTATCACTTATGTCTCTGAGATAAAAGGGATAGTTCAGCCAGAAAATTAACATTCTTGTCATCATTTGCTCACCCTCATGAACGTGTGAATGCTATGGTTAGTGAGTAAGAGCAAAATAAAGAAATTAGAGCCTGTCTGAGTCTGCCACATAAACACTCCATGATACAGAGTGTGACCAAGTTACTACACACACACTAGTCTGGTCCAAAGGGAGGCAAGGAACACAGTGTGTCTTCATCAATTCCAAGAGAGAGGGCCAAAAACTAATTCATGGGGCAAAAGTAGTTACTTTATTGCAAAAATCATCAGACATGGAACAAAGACATGGAAAAAACAACTTTGTGCTGGGCTTGATTGGTGTAGACTCACCTCAATCTATGTCCGTTAAACCACAGTCAGAATTTATGCGATGACTCGGTCTTCAAATTAAAGACTCAACAGTCTAAAGGTACATCTTCTGAAACTTGAAAAATGAGAGATAGTCATTAAAAAAACATCTTACTAACCCAAACATTTGAAATAGACTACTGTTCAAATGTTTGGGTCAGTAAGACGTTTTTTTAAATGCATTTTTAAGCAATTAATGCTTTTATTCAGCACTAAATTGATCAAAAGTGGCAGTAAAGACATTACAGTGTTACAAAAGACTTCTATTTCACAAATAAATGCAGTTCTTTTTAACTTTCTATTCACCCAAAAAAATGTATCACTGTTTCCGCAAAAATAAGCAGCACAACTGTTGTCAACAGTGAAAATAACAAGAAATGCTGATATATATCAATAACCAAAGGAACGTACTATGCATATCCTGTAAGTGATAAACACTTCATAAACATAGAGCAAAAAACAGACATGGAGTATTGAATAATTGCAACCAGCTGAATAGTTGAATGATCATTGAATAGTTGGAAGCAGGAGAGGTCAGAAGAGTGAATGTAAAAATAATCTTTCTGGATCAATACAGGTACAAGCATAAAATGTTCTGTCTTTAAAAAACATTAGCTATACAAATAATTATGAATTAGCAGATGAGAAGATTCATAACAGTTGTGTACAATCCCTTGGGGAGTATTCTCAACAACATACAAACAAACAAAGAAACAAAATACATGACTGAACGTTTGAAGAGGTCAAAGAGAAACGAACTTACTCTGAAACACACTTCCCAGTGTACAGAATCTAGAGCAGACGAGGAACAAAAACAACCGCTGCTCTCCTCCAAAGTGTGGTGGAACACATTGGCGCACATGGCTCTGCATCACTGCGCGGCGTGCGCGCTTGGACAGAACAACAGGGCGGAAAACAACCAGCCAACGGGTGGAAGTACAGGGGACCTCTTACTTGCTTTCATGTCTGAGGTTTAAACTACCGTTAACTGCAGTCCCGGGTCGGATATCTGCCATGTTTTCCCTCTCTCTCACGCCACCCTGTGTGCATATTATACAATGACTTTCAGGGGGGTCGACTGTTTTAATAGAATTTCAATAGGACGTTTTCAGGACACAGTCTGTTGAGGTTCGTCTCGAGCAACTCAAGCTCTCTTTTGGTCAAACTCAGTAGCCTACATTTAGCTGTCAACTTAAAAATCATTTGATATCTACACTAAAGTTCCTTAAGGTATATTTAAAATGTAAAACCTATCTAAATCAATAATAGTTTTAGTTTTGTCCGATGATGACCCTAAAAAGTACTACTGTAGCCTAGCCTACTCCTCAGCAAAATAATTTAGCCTGTGTCCGCGACTGTTTATCGTCGGTAAAAATACAAGCCCAAAATGTCTTGTAAACTAACTTTTGTGATTACTTAAGTGTTTGAAAATTCAAAACCGAGACATATATTGATATGTAAAAAGACTTTTAAGACCCCACCCCCACCGTTTGTTTTGAGTTCTTAGGGTTCAAGCTATAGCTTTAAGGGGGCCAGTCAGGAGATAACAGGAGAACAGCGGTTTGCCTATGCATATTACCCTAGGGGGCAAGGTGAGCCACTCATTTGCTTTTGAAAAGCATTTATCTAGTAAGTTTTTAGGAGGTAATGAATGGTTCAATTGTACCTAACATTTTTGTCTTCGTTCCCTTTCTCATGTTCAGTTTAGTAAGTAGCCTACCCTACATTTGCATTATCAACGTGTTAAGACAAAATCTTAAAATAATAAAACACAAAATCGTAAATAATAAAATTTAAACTTTATTATTCTTTAAAATGTTCTTGCATAATAGCATCCAATTAAACCCAGTGAATCACACAGACATCAAATCTCTCATCTTTTCTTGAAGCCACAAATTTCAACACAGTGTGGCTTTAATGACATCTGAGAGGTGAAAAACAAAGACGGGAATATTTACGTGTTTGTACAATCGAATATAACAGCAGAAAGTATCCATTAAAGTAGCATCAAACAAGCAACTCAAAGGATAATTTGTTTAAAAATGTCAGTAGGAATTAAAAGAAAACACCCAGATACAGAAAAAAGAACAATAATGTTTCAAAAGCCCCTTTTCTCTCTTTATAACAGTGTTACTGACAAAAAAAGGCAGACAGGACGCGAGCAGCTAGTTTCTAACTCTCTCTTAACCAAGCTGCCTTTAGCCAACAACATTCTTACTGCATAGCAAGTAAAGTCAGGAGTGAAAGGTCACCTTTCAGAGGAAGAGAAGCATATGCATTAAAATGATCTTGAAGGATTTGTATTAGTAAAACCGTCTATGATATAGACTAATACAGCTTTTAAACTTTAAGGTCTGTGCGTTGTTTCTTTACCAAACAAAATTGTTGTAACTGGCAGCTGGTTTTGTTGCTTACTGGTATGACAACAAAAGTTACTTCAAACCTTACCAATGTTTGCAAAACATGAAGCTGTTTTTTGTGGATTCAAGTCTAATGCACAATGAATGACAGCTTTAAGTATAGCATAGAATTGTGCAGTGCAATTACACAGGCTTGAACACTCTTAAAAAAAACATGCTCATACTTGCATCTAACTAACATAAATGTACAATCCCTATCAATGTTAATCATCCATACAGCATACAACTCTCATATTGATACACTGTTTGGTATACAAACAAAAAGAGCATCCTAATCTAGAATGAGGGGTTTAAAACTGGATAATTTTCATTAAAAAATCCAGTAATAACAAAAATAATAATAACATTAACAAAATTGAAATCAAATCACACAATGACCATCAAATTTTGTACCCAAAATATGCTGTTAAATAATTTAATTCAAAATATTCAAGGCCAACCAAAGCCATAATTAAATATTATAAAGGTATACAACATTTTTAACCAAACAATTTTTTAATTGTTTGATTTTATGAAAACAAACAAACAAAAAACCCCAAATTGAAATAAAAAAATTATATTTTTTCTGGAAAAAGAAAAATATTGCAGTTGACATGTGAGGTCCCCAAAATCTAATTCAGATTTGAAGTTTAAGTTACCCAGGAAATCTCAGTTAAAATAACAGAAATAACAAAAATGTAATAAAAGTAAAAAAAAAAATCAAATCAAATGAAAACACAACCTAAAAACAGCCAAAGAGGTTAAAAGAACGGATCAATCACAAAGAAGGCAAGACAGACAGCAAGGAGAATAGAACAACAGAGTTAACTAGTAAGGGAGTGGTGTTTATATTTTCAATGACATATGATATTGGACTTCGAATGATCTTAGAAATAATCTAATGCTAGGCAACTTTTAGGAGAAGTAATGTGGTACATGGCCTGGCAAAGCAGGAATGCTTGCATTGGCAGGCTGTCTGGTTTGACTCCTCCCAGTCTCACTTTGGCACTACAATGGAAACACAATGGCTGAGTCTTAGAACTGTCTAAACATGTTTGATATTTGAATACTAAGCAACGGGGGTTGTGGGTAACTGCTGTCATAGTGACTTAATCTTTCTGTTTTGTCATCGCACGGCTACTTCAAGTACTCTTAGTACCATTCTAGATAAGAGGAAGGCAACCAAAGAGGAGGTATATGCATATAACTGTGTGCATCCAGAAAAAGATGACAGAAGTAGCTTTGGTTTAGATAGGAAAAAGTATGGGAAAAGGCAGGATGAAAAAAAGGCAAAGCTGGACAAAGAGGACAAAAAATGTGGGATGTTAGGGGAGCTTTCTATCTGAAGTGTCTGTCAAATTGGCCACTTGGTCCCACAGAATTCCCTCTCAAAAATAAAAGTGACACCCTGAGCTTTCTATGTATTCTTTTATAAGTAAAGGCTTCATGTGAATCAGCGTAAATATATCTTTAAAAAGTTCAACTATTCTGATATAATTTTAAGAGTGAACAGATTCCCCTTTAAAATTACTTTCATGCATAAACGCATGGAGAAGTCTTAACTGTAGTGAAGAGGAAGAGTGAAAGGAGAGGCAACCGGAAAAAGGTTGCTCTATGCTGTATAGAGACCAGAGTCTTTTCCTTACTACGAGGATCCCTGTCAGTCGGCAGACATCTAACATAGCACCTGAGGCTTAAAAATGAACTAGAATAGTGTGTCAAACATCATTTTGGGTTTGAACAGCAGTTTAACAGAAAAAAACTCTTAAAAGGTCCATAATTTAACCAGACCTAAAACAGAAACCACCTGGTGGGCATGACAAGAATAGCAAAACTTTAACGGAGCAGGTTTTGGCCATCAATAAACTCTCACAATGATATTTACAAACATTACAAAATGAAAACAAAAACAACCAGAAAACAAATTAGCAATAAGGTTACGTTACAGCCGGCAGTCTGAGGGAGACTAAGTTACTCATAAAAATATTGTTTAGAATCTTATTTTAAGGGTTATTTACAAGTTAATTAGTATATTGGCTTCATTTAAATTTCCCAGTGTTCCCAGTATTCCAGTTTTCCTGTTGGAGCTTCTGTGTGGAAGTCTTAAAGTAGTTTCTGGATCAGAGATGATGATTTCTTTCTTTTATGCATCATCAGACGACTTCAGCAGTTCTAGAAAAGCACCGACAGCGCCAAAGTATCCCTGAAACACACATTTAAGTGTACATATAAACACACATGTACTACCACTATATAAGATAAATGATTCTGAGAATTTTCACTATTATACACTACTTCAAAAGTTTGGGTCCAGTATTCTTTTATTAATCATTAATAATAATGAAAAATATTTCTATATCGGCATATTAGAATGATACTGGCAAGTGGAGTAATGACTACTGAAAATTCAGCTTTGCCATCACACAAATAAATTACATTTTAAAATCCATTAAATAGAAAAGTTATTTTACATTTTAATAGTATTTCATGATATTACGGTTTTCACTGTATTATTGATGAAATAAATGCAGCCTGGGTGAGCATGAGAGACGTTGTGGGATGTTTTTAATGAAAAACATTAACAAATTTTACAGACCTCAATCTTTTTAAATATAGTGCATTTTATTTTGAGTGAAAATAAATGCAACAGATTAAAAATAAATGATTAAAAGAATTACCTCATGTTCCAGAAAAAGGGCCCTCAGCTGGCCCTTGGACCAGAAGTCCATAGCATAGGCAAGAAGCTTTGTCGACACAGTGTTTATACGCAGAAAGTTCCCCACAAAAACAACCCGTTCGATTTTCTACAGGACAAAACAAAAACATCACTCAGCATGACCAAGCCCAGACAGAATTCCTGGATGTTTTTCACATTTCCACACTCATTTTGGAAGAAAATCTACAGAACATATTTAAACACTATTTAATTAGTTAAACCCAGTGCTGAGTGTTACATTCTTGCTGCAGGCGTAAATTTCATGAATCTGTTTAAATTAGTTTGTTTCCTGCAGCACCAGCAGGGGGAGTCCCAGCACAAGCAATTCCTTTTATGGACTTTTTATAGGAGGTGCTCAAATTGGTGTTTTTGGTCAAATTGAAAGCATTTGCCACCATCATCTTGTCATAGATAGTAGCTAATGTGATACCATGTATTCTCTGCATATTGTTGGGAGTTTCTACTCTGATGATGTTCTGTACACCCTGAAAGCACTGTACAATGCTGCTTGATCACCAGGCTACAAGGCAACACTGTAGAGAAGCCCAGAGTGGCCAGACAGATGCTCCAGTGTGGGATGCACGAGAGCACACACACACACACACACACACACACACACACACACACACACCTCATTAACTGCACACATGCGTGCGATGGAGCCAATGTTGTTTGTAATTGTGACGAGCGTGGCTCGGGCCAAGTCCTCTTTAGAAATACTCTCCCTCTTCTCTTTGCTCATCATGTGCCCAAAGCTATAATAAAAAAACAAGCACATATTATGTACCTATCAGACACTCAGAAAAAGACCAGTTTGTCTACTTGTTGCATAATAACATAGGGCTGGATAATGCAACAGTCCCATGGCACTCCTATAATTTACTGTACAATTACTATAGACTATGCATCTAAATTGTGCAGTTGTGATAAAAATAACCAGTAAAATAAATAGATTAAAATGTATAAATAATACATAAATACATACAATCATTTATAAGGTTATAAATGTCTCTAGTGTCCTGATTAAATCAATTAAATGCATCTGTGCAGAATAAAAGTATTAATTTCTTTCAAAAAAAAAAAAGCAAATGATAGCAAACTTTTAAACTGCAGTGTAAATTCAAATAGCCATTTAAAGAAAGTGGGACCTCATGCGTTTGTGTCACATGAAACAGAAAAGCCTACACGCAAGACCCCATAAACACAGCTCAGCAGCATCACATTTAATTTGTGGCTCTTTGTCATCAGACACCACGCACACAAACACTGAGTGTCTTTTGTACCTTGAAGCCACCGCAGACCCTTGTAGGCCGAAGCGCTGGTAGTCTCCTCCATAGATGTCCTTCACCAGTTTGTCCACGTTGGTGCTGTCCCCTTTGCTGGCCATTTCAAGGGCCTCTTCAAATGTCTCACAACCCGTCAACAGGCAGCAGAGCCCCAAAAACGTCCCTCCACCAAGACTAAAGAGTGCAAAAAACATTTACATGGCTACAGGCCACATTTGAAGTGCACACGTGCATTCATACATGCATACAATTTGACCTTGTGACCACAATTTAAACTATGTGCCTATGGTCAAGGTCACAAACAGGCCAGCTTACAAAAGGAGACAAGTAACAAGTGTTGGGGTCAGTGCGCCACAAAGCAACGTCTACTTCAGTGGTTCTCAACTGGTTTGGCCTTGGGACCCACATTTTCCCCATGGTCATGAAGCCGCGACCCATATATATATATTTGTTAAAACAAAACCGAAGCTAATTTATTTCACAAAAATGTAAGTTAAGACTGTTAAGAATATGACTAATACTGAATAAACATTCTATAAGGTAAGGCTATTAAATAGTCCCAAACTTGTTTTTGTTAATACAATTAAGTTGGGCCACCACAGTCATTTAAACATATACAAAATGACACAAAGTGAAAATAACATGGTATTTTTGGGTTCTGGAAACAACAGCTACCATGGTGAATATACACTAACATGAACTGTTAATGAAACATGGAAACAGCTCCTGAATAGAATGAATATCTTCATACCTTCATGCAAATTCTTCCCAGCTAACACACGCAGTACCAGTTATGTGATTTATCAGTAGGCTACTGACAGCGTGCTTTTCTCAGACACTCTTTACTTAAACTGTATCTGACAGAAGTGTCAACAGCTTTCATGCACATCTTTTCAAATAAAAGTCCTGCATCAGAAAAACATTTAGAATTACGTTTTTTGTTGTTGATGTTGTTTCTTTGGCCGTACACTCAGTGACCCACCAGTGAGAAACACGGGTCTACTTATTACAAAACTTCACAAAAAAAAAAAGGTTTTTTTTTTTTTTGGGTTGAAAATCATTTAGATTTTATGTTTTTGAAAAGTCTCTTATTCTCACCAATGCTGCATTTACTTGATTAAAAATACAGTAAAATAGTAATATTGTGAAATATCATTACAAATTAAAATAACTGTTTTCTATTTCAGTTTATATATTTTAAAATGCAAAGCTGAATTATCAGCAACCATTATCCAGTCTTCAGTGTCACATGATCCTTCAGAAATCATTCTATATGCTGATTGCGGTCAAGATACATTTCTTTTATCACATATTTTAAACAGTTGTGATGCTGATATTGTTTGGAAGTTGTGAACGCAATCAAAGTTGGGGGTAATAAGATAAGTCATAATATTTTTATTCATAAAGGACTTATTAAGTTACGTAAAGATCAAAATACAGTAAAGACATTAAAATGCTACAAAAAAAAATCCCATTTCAAATAACTGCTGTTTTTGAAAAAAAATAAATAAATAAAGGTATTGTTATCAAAGCAGCAAAGCTGTTTCAATTATTGATAATAAGAAGCACCTCGGATGGGTCATTGAGAAATGAAGAATGGGGTAATGGCTGCTGAAAATTCAGTGCTATCATCAAAGGACTAAATTACATTTTAAAACAACAAAATAGAAAAAAACTTGTTTAAAAAAAAACAACTCTTACTTGACTGTGTAACAATATTTTCCACTATTAAGATTTCATCAGTCGTTTAACAAAACAATGCAGCTTTGGTGAGCGAAAAACATTAAATCATCTGAATTATTCCAAACTTTTGACGTGTAGTGTAAATGAATGTGGTAGAAATTACTAAACTGAACAGGATCAAATTGACAGGGAAATATACACAGAGGTTTGTAAAATGGGAGTAATAGCTCCTGATCCTCCTGCAAGTGTGACAGATTTGCACATCAGCTTTGACTACTGCTGACAAACATCCTCCCATCTGTCAATCACGGCAGAAAGGCTGTTCCATTCTGGCACAACCACATTTAAAATGCTCATCTTTCAACTGACAGTGAACTTCACAACCTACTCTGTTGTCAATCATATTTGTTATCATCTGAAGATGACTCAATCTCATGTTTCAAAGGGAAAAATGAACACAGCAGGAGGTGATTGTGTGTTCTTGTGCTTCGAATAGGCTTTTGATTCTGTGTCCATGATAGACAAGGAAACAATCAAGTTCATGTGGTTAGCAAATGGCAAATGTAAACTCATATTTCATGCTGGAGAGGGAAATTTTAAGATAAAAGCTCCATGGCATGGATGGATCTCAGCAAAAGTTGCATAGAAAATACAGAATAAGCGAATAGCTTTTTTTGTTTTCAGTAGAATAACTGTAAATTACAACCAGTACTTTGAACTTTTAGCTTGTTATTTGATACTACATTTAGTTTTTTTAGCAATTTTCAACAATAAAACATCCCTATGTGAATTTCATTTGGAAACAAAATACTAATTTTATCACATACTGTAGTTATTGAGAGTGTAATGCACTCGAAATTGCTTTAGAATCTGCCAAATCAATGTAAATGTTAATAAACTAGTTTAAATGGGCCTGGGCAAAGTCTGGCCATGATACTGTCACTCCTATTTGTAGGTTTCTTCTATATGGTGCATGTTGCTCAGCTGTGCTGACCTGGTGCCTGTCACTCTTTTGTAATCATCTTTTGCATAGACTGCCAGAATGCTGACGCCCGAGCCAATGTTGACCAGCAACATGGGAAAAAGGTTGTCAAGACAACAGGGTCTCTTGATGCAGTTCTGTGTGTCGGAGGGGTTCTCAAAGTAATAGCACTCAGGATGACCGTTAAAACCGACAGAGTCTATGTACAGCAGCCCCTGGATTAAGCAATCAAGCTCATCCAACTTCAGCAGCTCTAGGTCTGCCATCTACAAAGAAAAAAAAAAAGAAGGATTCATGACTACTCATTGCTCTGAATGTACAAGTTTCATTCCCTTAAACATATTTCCAGATTTTTTTTCTTGAACATACTTTTATTAATGAAAAGAATGTGATGCTTAGCCTTTCCTTTGAGCAGTTTGGACTTTATTACCAAACCAAGACCTATTTTTTACAGGTCAGTTTAAAAGTAACACTGTGTCCTAAACACAATAATAAAGCAACAAGCAATAAATGTAAATCTGTCTTGATTAAAAAAATAATAAATAAATAAAAATCTGAGTAATATGTATTACTAAGTATACATGGGGGGGGGGTCCAGTAAGATTTAATTAGAAGTAATACTTTAATAAAATTAATAACTTAATACTTAATAAAATTTCATCAATAATACGGCGGCATCTTGTACAAAAAGATTCCATTTCAAAAATTAAATGCTTGATCTTTGAATAAGTATGTTATCACCGGCTTCCACGAAATAATTCTTACTGTTTCAGTAATATAAGGCGCTAAATCAGCTATCTTATAGACTTCTGAAGTCATGTGAACATTAAAGACTGGATAATGACTGCTGAAGCATTCAAGCTTTGCCATCACATTTATACAATCAATTAAAAAAATAATTTATACCATTTACATACTCAATTTGACATTGTAAGCAAATATTTCTAAAAATACAGAAAACGGTTTGTTTTGTTTGTTATGTAAAAGTTCCAATTGTACGTGTTCTTTGGAGTTGAGTAAAATGCAGCATGGAGGGGGCATAAAGAGACTGTTTTCAAAATATTTACAAGGCTACGAAAACATAAGCTTTTGACAAATAGGGATAGTTAATTTTGTACAAAGGCATTAGAATAGTAAAGATTAGAGATATTAATGTATTAGGAGTTTAAACACAGAATCAAATTCTCTTTATTGACTAATGTAAGGCCTGGAATCTCACTGGTCCCAAATTCGTACTCAGCATGCTGTCGATTAACATTTGGATTTACTGTCAAACCAGTGTTTAAAGACATGCTGTGGTACAGCTCGTACTCGTTTCTGAAATCATCTTCAAAATTGTTGCCCGGCCACCAGGGGGCGCACAGTGAGAGGTGCCCGGCTGGAGAAGCTTATCTCTGCCAAATGGATTTGAATCGGGCATGGCAGCGGTGGGGAAGAGGATAAAAGTGCAGGTTCCCTGCTCCGTTTAGCGACGCAGAGGATTGTCGAGGGGGTTGTGTGTGAGCTCAGGTGTACCATCACGGAACACGGTTGCCATTACGGCGCGTGTTGGAGGGAGGTGCTGTATCTTGCCCTTACGTATGGACTCTTCAGATGTCTCGAAACCTCCCCTGTACTCTCTGACAGGGATGTCTTTTGGTGCAAAGTAGACCAGCTTAATAAATCGTACTCACCGGGATGTCCAGTCCAACCAATGGAGAAGGCTAGAAAGAGTATATAAGAGCGCATACGCAACTATGCTTTATAAGTGGGTCCAAAGATAAGACAGTAGATAAGCGGAATTGGGCAATAAAAATCTTCTAAAGAGACCCCTCACGTACACAATAAATAATGAAAGGTGAGGTTAACGAAAATGTAAGAACAACAATTGACCTTTTTAAAATGTTTTGTGTATGTATGCTCCTGTCAAGATTTTTTCTCACAAAGAATGACCTGTATTTCTGGTACTGTGCGGTTCAGCAAAGAATCCTAAAAAAATGCACCATTGCTTCCACAACATTGATATTAAAAAGAAATGTTTTCTGAAAGAGTGTTAGCCAAATTTTTTGGGGGGGCACTAAAAGACTGGGGTAATGGTTGCTAAAAAAAATTCAGTTTCGCACCACAGAAATAAATTATTAAAATAACGATATTAAAATAGGAATACATTGCTAGAAATTGTCAGGAATAGGTTCATAATTTACTGTTTTTATTGTATTTGGACCCAAATAAATTTAGCCTTTTGGTGGGGCGATAAGAGACTTATTTTCAAAAGACCACTAATCCAAAAAATCTTACCGACCCCAAACTTTTAAAAGCAAGTAAGCTAATCCAAACATTGCAAGCAGGTTGGCTAAAGAGAGGCAGAGGCAACACTGCAGCATCTAATGAAGAGCCAGGCAGTTACCATGTTCCAGGATGCTTAGCAGGTAAGAAACAGACAGATACACACTAAGACAGCAGAACCAGTACAATCTTTCACACAGATGCACAGGTCTGTTTCTATAAATAAATACATATCAGTACACAGAAATATCAAATTTGTCCTGAAATACAGATCAGCGTCTAACAAGCAGCAGGGGCAAAGTCTTATCAAATAATTGGTACATCATTACTGATATGACTCTTACATCAGACATCCACTGGACTGACCCCAGTGAAAACTGGAAGAATTAGGGCAGGTCAGGGACACAGATCTGAACTTGAATAGCCTTGTACACGGAGATCAATCTGACCTTCCAGGTATAAAAACACTGTCAGCCGGTGCTGCACAGGTGACTTGTCTGCAACCAGAACGCTCTCTGCTACAACATCATCTCAAATGACCCTCACACTTCTGTCCTCCACTAATATAGATGTTGACGTATGCTGGGATGGTTATTTTGGACGTCACTCATTTCAGAGAATGCAAATCAAGTGGACGAGAGCCCATCTAAATGAATATGCACGTGCTTTGCTTCCATAGTTTTAAAAAAATAGTTAGAGGATGCAGAGGAACATCGTAGCCAGGAATGAAACCATGTTGCTTCTTCATTGACCTGAATGACCTGAGCCAGAAGCAGCAGGTGAACAGGGGGTGTGACAGTGGTGTGACATAATGACATCAAACAGCCCATGTGGGTGAAAGGTCTGTTTACTTCTCTTGGCAGGCAAGCGTGTCCATGTGAGGGGCTGAGAAAGGCAAAGAAGTGGCGAGAGAAAATGTGACCAACGAGAAGGAGAGGGGCTGACAGAGAGAAACTGGCAGGCAAGTGAGTGTCCATGTGAAAGAGAAGGGGATTGTGCAAAAGAGCAAGAATGAAGACCACTGAGTACCTGAAACACCCATCAAACTAGAACAGAAGAAACATTGCCATCACCAAATCAACTTAATGTCAGACCTATAATCACTCAGTATAGCGTATGCAAAAGCAGTCAAAATATTAAGGGGTCATATGATGCTTTTTTAAAGATAATTATTTGGTGTATTTGGTGTAACAGAATATTGTTTGACATGCTTAATGTTCAAAAAAAACACATGATTTTCAAATACTGTCTTATGCTAGGTCATCTAGCCTGCCTCCTCTCAAAGATTAGTTTTCTACAAAAGTCCCTCCTTCCGACAAGAGCCAGTCTGCTCTGTATTTGCCAGCTGACCAGTGCAATTGTGAGTGGCCTGAAACACCGCAAAAGCACTCGTCGGAAATGTCCGCCCTTCCCATAATCGAGAGCTTCATATCTTTTCAAAATAAAAGTATAAGACAGGAGCCAATAAGGGGAAAGACGTGGCGTGGACAGACACTGAGAAGCTGGTATGTGTTGCAGTACCACAAGCCACGGTTAAGACAGATGACGCACTGTGATGTGAAACCGTATCTCCTCTCTCTCGACCAACACACACACACACAACACACACACACGATGAGCAAAACTTCGCATTTGAACAGTTAATAGCAAATACTTAAACTAATAACACAACAGTAGCTGATTCAGAAGCGCCAGAGTGTCATAGCAAAGTCAGAATTACCTCATCTCCTAGGTTCATGAAACGGTCGTCCAAATGTTGTAAGTAATCTTAAAGATTCCTAGATGCATCTACTTCTGGAAGGCAAAATAGAGTGCTTTTGCTTTCGCCTAGAAACACAGCGTCTCCCTGACACGGCTGCATAAACACGACTGCTGTTCCTGAAACCACACCTTCATTCTTTGCATGCATTTGGGCGGCATTATGCTAATATTACCACATAGTGAGGTAGATATGGGGGGGCGTGTTAGAACAAGCCGTTTTAAGGGGGCGTGGCAGAGTCTTAACTTTGATAAAGAAACTCTTGGGTTTTGAGAGCTGTAGTTTTGCAATTCAGGGATTATCTATGCACAATCAGCTTGTAACACTACAAAGAGAAAGAAAAAAATTAAATCGCATCATATGACCCATTTAAATATACATAAATTAAATAGTAATAATCTAATATAATATATACCGTATTGTCCTGAATATAAGACGATGTTTTTTTCTTGGAATACATCTGAAAAAACGCGGTCGTCTTGTATTCAGGGTCTTGACTTTGACATGTCAATAATACACCCTCAACAATAGGTGGCGCCAAATACGCAATAAAACGAGTGTGCCATGAAATACGTAATGTAATGCGTGTTGTAAAGATCGCGAGTAAAAACAAAAGAATAAGAAAACTTACAGCTGAATGAGTCGTGACTCATGTTAGCCTGATGGGACCAAACTCCCTTTGTGATTTTAAAACGTAAGACAGTACCCAGATTTGAAGACTAAAGTAAGATTGAACTTCTACTGTTAATAAAATATTGGTAGACTACTATTAGATGGATAGCCTAAATGTCCTAATTCAGATGGGCTACCTGTTTTTTTTTTTAATGGTATATCAAAAAGTGAATATTTTTTAAATGTGATTGTTGGTACATTTTAAGTTTTTACCATACTTTCAAAACAAAAATTAAAATAGGAAAAATATGCAATATGAAAATAATTGAAGACAAAATGTGTTTTACTGAGAAAAAACAAGATTTGGTTTTTAAAAAGCCTTTTCCCAAAAGGTACATCTGGAAAAAGGGGGGTCGTCTTATATTCGGGCTAATACAGTAATAGTTTTTTATATTTACAAATATTCAATGCCTATCCACTTTGTGTGCTTGTGGTGTGTGAATTTGAACAAAACCACTGAAAAGAACATAAGAACAAAACCCTGTGACAGTCCAAAACTTTGCACTTAACTACATCCTGCTGTTTTGATTAAATAACAATTCACACTTCTTTTTCCATGTTTTTACTATTCTTATATCCCTCCTTCTTCTAGCTGGTGCTATTCTGGACAATGTGACAACAACTTTATGTTGTCAGTACTTCTTGTGTTATTGCCTCCTTATAATAAATTGCTTGTTGTATTTTTCATTTGTCATTTTGGATAAAGGTGTCTGTTAAATGAATAAATGTAAAATGTAAACTGTCAGGTCATACAAGTCTTTCCCAATACAGATATAGAAATATATTTTTTAAAAATCTATGGTTAATACACTACTCTAAAATATTGTTTATGTGGTGGTAAGAATATATTTCAACACTATGTACATGGGTTGAGCAAAGATAAAAGAACAATAAAAAATGCTGCTACAAAGGCGTTACCACACACACAAAACATGGCTGGGGCAGAGGAATGTTGACAAGCTGGCCTGGCATGCAGTCTGACACAACTAAAGACTCACTCAACTGTGTGAATGCTATATTAAGCATTCATTTTTCTGCATCAAGACACTTTGTTTTATAACATTTTTGCACTTTAGTAAATACCAAAGAAAAAAAATCGAATCCATTTACAGTGTCACCAGAGTATGTTGCAAGGAAATCAAATTATTATCAGAGCAATTTCCAAGGAAGTAGATGTTTTACAACATCACACAAGAATGAGGTGATGTCTTACCTGGCTTCCTTGAACACTTCAACTTCATCCTGCTGGTAATCCGAATATATTCAGGTGCAAACAAAAACGCTCAAACAGCAGGAGAGCCTACAGGCAAAACGCAATTAATAGTCTAGTTTGGCTTGTAATGCATTATAACTACACTCCAAACGTTGAATTCTTAGCGTCGCTTTGCAAAAGGGAGTAAAAACGGTGAAATTCTGTATAGTGGAGGGTGGGGGCGTTTCTGTCTAGCCCTTTAAAGCGGCCACGCGAAGACAAAAGTCAAGCGCTGATTGGTCGAAACGCGTCGAGCCTTTCCATCAGGAGCGGTTTCAGCACACCTCCTGACTTCACAACGACCAATCAGAGAGCGAGAAGAACAGTCTCAAAGGTTTCCTCAAAACAAAAGACACTCTTCGGAACACAAGCCAGACACAGCAATGAAATGAAGACAGTACTAGTATTGGGAATGCATTTTTAAGCGAGAAGTGAATCATTTTCGTGTACGTTCGAGAAGCGTTAAAAAACTGGAATGCCATCCTTTGCTGATACGAACGGAACGCCGTATTAAACCAATCTGACAGTGTTTGCTACTGAATCTACAGCGTAAGACATACGAGACCGGTGTAGTCCGATTTCTGAACCAATGACTCTTATGAGTCGGTTCTTTTTAGTGAATCAGAAACATACTGTGCGTCCAGTGTAGTCCGATTCCCCGGACAAATGACTCGGTTCTTTTTAGTGAAACAAAACAAAATACTTATGAATCAGTCATAAGAGTTACTGATTTATCTGACTTAATGATCCGCAGATTATTATGATCCAAATACAGTGTTTTATCTAAAAATCTGTCAACTCCTTTTGCATGAACTTTATAAACCTACGTGTTCTCTGGAAAATTGTAATTAACGTTACCTCACAATTTTGGCAACAGTAAATTAAATCAAATGTTCATTTCTTTCTACTCAAAAGTACTTTAAAGAATCGACAAATTCCTTAAGATTCTGAACCCTACTTTGGACTCTTGTTCAAAAATCGTTATTAACGTTACCTGAGGTAAAACTGCGAGGTCTGAAGAAGATACGACACTTTAAATAAATACCTTACAAGAAATTAATTCGCACATATATTTTCAATGCCAGTTACTGCCCCAACAATTAGGGCAACTATATATATTGTGCCATTACACTGGCAAAAAATCATTTTAACCCTAACAAACGGCCAGTGTAAACCATTACTCTCGCAATAATGTGTTAAACATTGACATGAACACGTCCTTACCAGTGTATCTTAGGGCATTACTGCTTATCAGACACTGTTGAAATCAAACGTACAAATATTATATGCTGAACTCTGAAGGTGTCTGACTATAAACTTACGCGGTCGGTTTTTCCTCGCTGACTCCATTCGCCTCCGCAGCCGACACCTCTTCGCCGGGGACCCGTTGGTTTGAGGGTCGTGGTGAAGATGGTGGTGAATATCGTCCGTCGGACTGAACGGGCTACAGCTCCCGTTGCTCAGCTGTCGCCGGAGTGGCTTGTGCATGCCGTTTGTGCAGCAAGGACCCGATCCTTTCTGATCCATCACTGATTTGGCCTTATCCATATTTCAATGCACAGCAAAAGCCTACAGCGCACGGCTCCGGTAATAAGGTTGGAGGCGAGCCTCAAAGCACACACAGACACGCGCTGGATGTGTCGCGCTCTCGAGATAAGACAAGGCTCGTGGCTGATGACCTACGCCAAATGCACGGATTTAATCTAAAAAACAGCAGCAGCGATGATTAGTGATTTTGTTCTAATTTCTAGACAGCTGGGTTTGAATCGAGTGGGTGGCATGTCATTTCCGTTAAAATGGTACATGCTGAGAGGGGTGTTGTTTACTCTGAAAGGTTATACGCCGATTATCTAGTTTTAGGCACTTAGGTACGTGTGGTACGATGGTCATTTTGTGCCGGTATGATATTTTTTCAGTATGTTCTTGCCAAGTTGCGGTTCTAGGCAGTCGACTGTCCGGTTGTCGATCACGCCTACCCCTTGCGTGCACAGTGTTTACCAATTCCCGGCTCTGTGTTACCGTTTTCACATGCATCATGTTTTTGACTGTGGTTCAACGAACCACAATTGTTGTACCTGTCGCACTCAAAGCCGCGCCGGCAATCCAAGACAGCCATGGCCACAGCAGTCGCACATAATGACTCTGCGAGCCATCGTACGTAAGTTCGATCTTTCACTCTTGCGCGCAAACACGTCATTTTCAGCCGGCTGTTCTGAAAGGCTATTCGCGCGCGCCTGGGTTTTTCCCTTCATAAGGGCTGTGTTTCCACGGCATGTTCGTCTGCGCATCTGTTGTGCGTTTTTGTTTGATAAGATGCCTAACTCCTTATCCCGGCAGCGCATACTATCTATCGTTTTCGAAGTGGGAGTGCACTATTGTTGATAGACCGTAGCAAATCGTGAAGCGCGTCTCGTCGATGCAGTGGCGGGGGCCGTGTTCGTGAATGAGGTCAAAGGGGAGTTTCAGTTTAGTGGTTCTCGGGTATCAGGCAGGCTAAGTATCATGGACATTAGGAAGAGAGAGATGAAGGAGGGTTCAAATGAGTGAATTATTAACCAAAATAACATGTAAGAAATGCAGGCTAATTTTATAAGTCATTTGAAATAAATTAGTTTTAAATCTCCATGATGTCTTCATGCTGAAATAAACAAATACAGACATTTCTAAATGACAAACTTACGCACCTTATGCAAACTAATAGCCTACCAAGTGTTTGAATGGTAGAAAATAAGACTTTTCCCACCTTATGCACTTATAATAACAAATCTTCTGCAATAAATAAAATAGGGTTAATGAACAAAACAAAATGTATTTATATTCTTTATTTTCAATCATGTTTTGTTTTGTAGAATGATTAAGAATTTGATTTAGGTTTTTAAATTAAGAGGAAAATGTATTTGTTTTTTTCCTTGTGATTGTTCTCAACTGGCTTGGCCACCTAATGGGGAAAAAGAGTACTGACAAGTAAGACTGAGTGGCAGAGAAAAGTAAACCACACTAACCAGAGGAAAATCACCAGTAAGTCTCCAATCAGTGGTAACTAACTTAGGTCAGTCCTTTTAGTTAGCTTCAGAAGAGTATATCTGACAAACACTAAAGAGTGTTAAAGAATAATTGCATCATCAAATGTCATTTCATTCACTGTGTGCATTTCTGGAAAGTACTGTGGGCGGTACTTTTTTCAGAATAGATACATGCTAAAATAGCTACAGGACTGAGGGGGGCCAAATCATTCAGGAAACTGCAGCGAATGTGACATCAGTGACCTCAACTACTTGGAAAGCCAGGAGAGAACTGGACATTTCAGCCATAACGTAATGAGGGCAAATGACAATTGAAAATGTTGTTTTTAATCTATGAAACACACACACACACAAACTTTTATTGGGTCCTATCAAAGGAGCAAATAACATTTTCACCATGCATATAGCTTTTAAAATAGTCCTAAAATGATTTAACTATCATATCATAAACACAAAAATCCAAGTATGACGTCTTTCATACTGAAATTTGTGATAAGCTCTTTTTATCTGACGTGGTAGTTCTTTGTTTTGAGCACAGCAGATAGACTGCATTATTCTTTCAGTCAAAATGAAAAAGAAACAAGGACAGTTAAGTCTTCCTGGAATGTATGTGTATGTTTCAAAGACTTTCAATAAAACAACAGTAATTTTTTTTAATCCAATGTTTCCTTAATATACAAACATTCATTTTCAGTACAAGACTTTGCTTGATTTGTTTCAGCATTATTTTCCTTTGTCATTTTTTCTCATCCACCTTATTTTAAAATGGGGTACACACAGAATACTGTTGTTTTTGATAAGACAAAGTTTACCAAGGTATTTCAGTACTGTCCTATGTATAGGCTTTACCAGTTTTGTCTATATTTAGAGTGTCTAATGTTCATAAGGCATTGGACTGAGTACTCTGTGCTGAACAGCTTGTCCTGGTACGTTGCGATGGTAGGGCTGAGACAAATTCACAGTTCCAGGATGCAGGGATACACACACAATTTTAGAGCGCCCTCATCCCAGCTCATTGGACAGGTTTCTAGTTTTCTAGTTTTCTTCTTAAGGCAGCTTTAGACATCCTATAGCTGTACCAGCCTCCAAGAGCTGAAGACAGAAAAATAAACCAACAGAAATGTGAGCTTTGGGTTGTTGAGACAGAAACAGACCAGATGCAGCTATAGACAACTCTAGTTAATTTCATCTGTGGCCACTCGCAGTATATTGCTATAATTGTATATTGGTAGGTGTTAATTATTTGTGCCCTGCTCAGAAAAGTAACATGATATTCAAACTGATTTATTTTGGGAAGCTGACTTGAATGGGGATAGAAATTATTGTGGAAAATGTGTATGAGTTTCTTTGCATTACTATGCAAAAAATTATAACATAAATACAAATACAAATGTATATTTGTTTTGGTATTGTCATATTTGTGGGACCTGGATGGCTGATATGTATGCTCTTAAAAAGGATGTAGTAATTAATAACACATTTTTAAATTTATGACTATTTAACAAACTATGTGTCATTTTGTTGTTAAAAAAATGCAACTGTCCAACAAAATAGTCTGTTTTAATTATCATTCAATCACATTGCTGCTTACGTCACTTATTTCTCTCACAAGCAAAGCCTCAGCTTTTTGGGATATTTTCGATGTTTGGAAGTCAGGTAATTTACTGTACTTTTCTTTGATGTTAGAGAATTTCAAAATGTCTTTTGCCAAGTTCTCTGTAATCTGTAGACGGTCAATGTGTATTTTACACAGTATGTGGTCAACGGTAAACTGCTTGTGAGCTTTCCTCTTGTGCAAATTTCCATACTAGAATTACCAGACCACTACAAGACCCGCTAGTGGTAACTTAAAATGAGTCTAATGTTGACACATTTAATTAGTAAATTAAACTATTTTTAACACATATGCTTTAAGAGTGTAGCACAAATTTCACATCAGAACAGATCAGACAGAAGGCAGTTGGTTACAAATGGAGCCTCAAATAGGCTACATATAATTTTCTAAATTCTCAGTTTTTCACATGAGCTCATCTGATGTTTGACAGCTGAGTAATTTTCATAAAGTTGTTACTTGGTTATTGACTCCCCACCTGATGCCATACCGTGTTCAACCCTCATTATCTACATAAATGGAGAAAAACTTGCTCTTGACATATGCTTAGATACCAACCATTGATCCCATTCTAGCAGTCATGTTCATAATGACGCCACTGTGCTGTTTCTCTTTCTTTGGGGACTGTTGGCCAAACACCCCTGTTCCATTCTGAAGCAGGGGGGGAAATACTTGGCCTTCACCAGTAGATCCACTGTATTAGTGGTCAAAGTGGAAATTACTCCCTGAAAAGAAAAAGAAAAAAAAAAACGGGAACGCAAAAAAGTTTCTTTCTTTCTTCATTTCAAATACATTTGAATATGCCCCTCAAAGTATGATTGCAGTATTGAGCGGACATGTCTCGTAAACTTGTTTCTCCTTTACCGGACGGATGAAGCATAGCTGAAGAATTAACCCAGCAGGCACCTACTCTATGCATCAGTTGAAAACGTGGAACTGATTCAGACCCACGTTGCATTTTGGTTGAAAATTAATTTAAATGAAAATGAAAATAACTTGACCTTGACTTAACATTGAATTTTGGTAACACAACCTAAAAACAACAAAATATCAACGTCAGCTGACGTTGGTATTGGACACATTTAACATTGACATTAGATGTTGAATTTACATTGAATTTTGGTCACCCAACGTCGCAACCGAAATGTAACCAAATATCAATGCCTTTTGACGTTGTGTGCCTGCTGGGAATGATCCAATCCACTTTCCCAAAGGCAGCTCTGACACTCTCAGCCACTCTCTTGATGTCATCTTCCCTTTTAAGAAGGGCAAAAGCAAAGAAGGTTAAGTGAAATTCTAAGTCGCTTTGGATAAAAGAGTCTGCAAAATGAATAAATGTAAATGCAAATGTAAAGAAAAGATCGGGTCTAAAACAAGTGTGCTATAGAAGGTGCCATTAAAAATAATGTGGGTAATGGTAAGTTGGCTTGTTTTGAATTTGGAATGATGCCCATTCTTGTCCTTCCAAATTTCCATTCCCTAAGGTAAAACGTAGTTAATAAATAAAAAAATTCTTAGAAACTCCTCTATGCGTACCTCTTCCTTGTTAGCTGATACTATGAATGAAAATCAACAGGCTACAGAACACTTACACAAGGATGTGTGTGCAACAGAGAAAACAGCCTGTGAGTCTTCTTGACTTGAATAGTTTAAAATCACATTTAAAGTTTAGTTTGTAGTAATAACAAAGGTGGACTCCAGGCACATTTTTGGTAGGAAAAAAAAAAAAAAAGGAGCATTTTATGCTCATGTTAACCCATACCTAGGCTTGGGAATCCAAAATCTTTTCCAATTCTGGAATAGGATGCTTAAGGTCAGGAATCATTTAGTTGTTATACAATTTAAATTTCTTATTGATTCCTTTGTGCACATTTTAATATGACTTTAAATCATTCAAGCACAAGAAGACTCATGCATGTTTTCTGTACTGCACATATAGGGGCGTAGCCATCATTTCCGAAGTGATGGGGACAGAAAAAAAAAAAAAAAAATAATAACTTGACTATTGACAGCTTTATTTTTTCTTATATTGCATTTTAATTGTCAGAAAATCAATACACTGCGGGACGATAACCATCATTTGTATTCTATAATTTTTTTTCTATATTTTAATAAATGTTATGTCAGTTAGCACTGCATTATTCATATACTATATTTATTACCTTGAAATTACCTGAAATTACCTTTTTTAGCTACAGCCTGTCACGGTCACTCGGGGAGGAGGGAACGAGGAGACACAGGAGAATTTTTCACATGGAATTATGATTCGCACGGAAAAACACAGAATACATGAAACACAGGGTTAAATTACAACACCAATTGGACACCCTGGGAGCACATGAAATATTAATTAAACACAGCTGACACAATGAAGTCAATGAGACAGACCGGAAGAAAAACAATAGGGCAAACATTAACATCACTGACCAGATCTGCCCCCCGCCCGGACGGTGCGTCCCTGCGCCGTAACAGTAACCATCGGAGGGGGGGGGGTGCCCCTGGAGGCTAGTTGCGCCTGGAAACAGGCCGGAGACAGGGAAGCCTCCAGTGCAGGTCAGGAAGGCCATTGCCGAGCCTATCAGTTTCTGTTGCCAGGTGGCTCAGGGAGCTCAGGTACCTGACGATCAGGAAGACTCAGGAGCCATGGCGGTCAAGGACTCCAGGAGGCCCTGGCGATCCCCTCCGTGGCCTTAGCGGTCTCTTCCCACGGTATACATGCCCCAAAAAAAACAATTTCTTGGGAAAACTAAGAATCGCCTTTGATGGTCGCTCTGGAAGAGGCAACACTGAGGCTACTCGGAGGGGATTAGGGACGGGATCCTCTCTGGGCTAAACTCAGGGACAGAAATCCTCATTGGGCTAAACTCTGGGACAGGAGCCCTCACTGGACTAAACTCGGGGACAGGAGCCCTCCCTGGGCTTAACTGGGGGACTGGAGCCCTCCCTGGGCTAAACCCGGGGACTGGAGCCCTCCCGGGTCTTACTGGGGATCTGGACCCTCCGGGCAAAACAGGAACCAGGATCCCTCCCGGCCCTAACTGGGGATCAGGGGCCCTCCGTGGGCTTGACTGGGGATCCGGAGCCCTTCCTGGGCTTGACTGGGGATCAGGAGCCCTTCCTGGGCTAAACGAATCATCAGGAGCCTTTCCTGGGCTTAACAAAAGATCAGGAGCCCTTCCTGGGCTTAACTGGGGATCAGGAGCCCTCCCTGGGCTTAACAGGGGATCTGGAAAGCGCTTACGAGGTGCTGGCACTGGAGGGAGCTCTGGAGGAGCAGGCACAGCAAGTCGCTTTCGAGGAGGGGGCACTGGAGCGAACTTATGACACAAATGCCCTCGTGTAGCTGACAGGGTCGGGGCTTGCCTGAACCACGGCGATGAACATCGCTCGTTCCTTCATAATCTTGGGGGAAAAACAAATGGAAAACAAAAACACTTTGAAAAAACGGAAAATAAACACGGGGAGAAGAGGCGCCGCTCAGTTTCAGTTTCGGTCTGCTGTTCTGTCACGGTCACTCGGGGAGGAGGGAACGAGGAGACGTAGGAGAATATTTCAACATGGAATCAGCAACGGGGAAAACACAGGAACTCACAGAAGACGGGACACACAGGGTTTAAATGAACAGACACCAATGGGACACACCTGGGAGCAAATGAATTAATTAAACAAACACAGCTGGACCCAATGAGCCATGAGACAGTACACAGAAGAACAATAAGGCAAACATGGAACCTACACTTACACAGCCATAGCGGGATGCTTTTGTTCATATTAGGGATTTCCTGCACGTCATATTATTATATATTACTTCTACTGGGCCATTTTGAACTTTAGCGCTCTCAGGCTTCGAGTATGAATGAAACTGCCTGCTGTTCCATTCGTCTCTTTTGGATATGAATAACTACGTCTGTCTACATCTACTATCTATTTCTTTTCTCGCCCCTGGTGCACACACATCCAAAGCACGCACACACAGAAAAGTGATTTAAAGTGCCCCTATTATGGATTTTTGAAAATTACCTTTCATGCAGTGTGTAACACAGCAATAAGTGAATGAAAACATCCTGCAAAGTTTTAAATCTGAAAGTGCACCATATAAAGTTATTATCTCTCAAAAGAAAGAGTCAACTCGGAATCATTTAAACGAGTTGACGTCAACATCAAACATTAGCATATTGCCCGCCCACTAGTTGGTCTTTTCGCGTTGGTCTGAATGAAAATGCAAATTCATTCTTTGCCACTAGGTGCCTTTGGAGCGGTAAAATAGCTGTTTCCCCGGTAATGCTGTACACAAAGCATCATAAACACTGCTTTATCAGGCATTACAGGCATGATTAAATGAAAATGAGACCAATCGGACTAATCACCGCAGATTAGTGTCACGCAAAGGATGGGTTTGTAAAAATTAATCGTTGAGCGAATCGTTTGTGAGTCGTTGAGCAAGTAAGGTAAAATAAATGCATATTATAAGACAATGAAAGTGTTTTTTGACCTTGCATGCATGTCAACCTGTTGTTGGGGACTCCCAAAACCAAAATATGAACCTTTCATTACCCATAATAGGGGCACTTTAAAATGCATATGATTGACAGATAAATCATGGTTGATCTATCAGCCAGATGCACGTAAAAATGCATGCGCTCTTATTTCAAAGTTGTTGTTAATGTTGAGGTTATTTTAGCTTCGTACATTTAGTTTAACTACACAGTTAAAGAGGGTGATTTTTACCATTCAACTGAACTGTGTGCATGTATTTTAGACACTTACATTGTTCTTGGTCCATCCATGCAATAACTGTCCTTATAAAAACTGAGTTTTCTATTTACTTATACTGCTGTGTGCTCTGGTAATATCAACGGTATGACCCATTCAGGAGCTGACAAAATTAAGATTTAAAATCAGAGCATAGCTCACATTCACTAAAGTATTGAAACGCTAAGCTGATTAAAAACGACAACGCCCGTGATTGACAGTCAAAGCAAAGCGCGGTTTGAACGGCCCGTCCCCCAGCTTAACTGGAAGTTTTGATTGTGTTTTACCCAAGTCAGACCTGTCTGTTATTGCCAGAAGCGCAGGGCTCCACCCCAGAAGTTTGAAAAGTGCCCGTCAAACGCCAGCTCGCTCTGTTTCTCCATCGGCGCCTCCTTTGTCTATTTTTTTTTGTACTTTGTACTTTTGGTGAAAAATAAATGTAGCGAAGTTGAATACTTTAGTTTTATTTTACTCAAGTAAAAGTAAAAGTAAAAGTACCACAATTTAATTATACTCAAGAAAGTAGAAAAAGTGTACAAATGTACTCAAGTACTGTAACGAAAGTATTTGTAATTAGTTACTTTCCACCTCTAAAAATAGGCTTATATTATTATCAGTAAAAGCCATAGATGTGTAGCATAAAGCATCACCCATGAAAGGGACTCATTATTGCATGAATGCCATTGCATTTGACTCAAAACTAAAGTGGCATCTGTGAAGAAAAGATGCTTGACCGTTCTTAGAACTAACTTTACTTTTCTTGACCATTTTTACAGTTACATTTAGGCAGCTGCTCCCGGTATCATTTTAGTCAACGAATGATTTCAGTTGCTCTCAAGTGCACACAGATGCCCTAGCTGAGCAGCCGCAGGTGTAGTTCATATGTGTGCTATGCGCGCACCTGAGAAGTCGCGCATTCAGTGCACACTTGGGTAATAGCGCATTTGCTCTGTTTTTATATTTTGTCACTAGGAGGCGACAGTGTAGCTTGTTTCTGGATGAAATTTCCGGATTGTACTTTAAAAAAAGCAAGAGTTCTGTTTTTCCGTCTGGTTGATGTGGAATCATGTTCTTCTGTACTGGAAACAGAACTGGTTTTAATACAAAAAAAGACAACTTCTATTGGCCCATGAAATGTTACACAAAACGGGACAGATTATAAATCTTAGACCTTCAGAGTGAAGGAAATATTAAATGTCACAAATGACACAATATGTTAAATACTAGTGTTAAAACCCACCCCGTAGCAGTGCAGGTTGTAACACCAGCACTCTTTTTTCTTGAAATAGTAGATTCAGGAATTATTTTAATTTGCAGAGGACAAAATGGTAAAATCAGAGAAACAAAACTCTATTTTGTTAATCCATTCAATTCATTATCAATTCATGACTATTATAAATTTGGTGTTGTGAGGGCAAAAAGACTGACATCTCACATCTGTTTTCTAAAGCTTTGGTTACACCCGTTAATGCTTAAAAACAAAATGATAAACTTCCCTCTCACTCAGTTTTTGTTACGGTGTGCAAAAAAGACGAATCAGTGATCTCCTCTAAAATAGGAGAAATTAGCCGCGCGTCGACTGAAGGCTAGTCGGATGCGCATCACCCATTGTGCGCGCAGCTGTGATCTCGTGCCATCATCGGGCGCTCTGAAAAGTTCACGTATAAAAGGAGCACGGCATGGTGCTGGGTGATACCAACAGATCAACTGTCGCGCAAAGCCACGGAGAAACTATGAAGTCCTTGATGGGTGAGGAGCGCGCGCTAGAGACAGGTGCAAGCGTGGAAACCTCTAACGACATGATGATTTCCGAGGTCCTTATCCCTCGCCTATTCAAAATTGCGCACGAGTCTGGAGAGGTGGCAGTGGCTGCGGGCTCCGGATCCTTGGAAATGAAGCCTTCCAGCTACCCGATCCTTCTGGAGATGATGGAGGTGGCGAACGGCACGCGCTGCGCGGAGCAGATCCTCAGCTACGGAGAGGTCGAGAAGGTGCTGATCGGTGGAGTGCTGACCATGCTCACGCTCATCACCATCTGCGGGAACTTGCTTGTGGTCATCTCCGTGTGTTTCGTGAAAAAGCTACGGCAGCCCTCCAACTATCTCATCGTGTCCCTCGCGCTCGCGGACCTCTCCATTGCGCTCGCGGTGATGCCGTTCGTCAGCATCACGGACCTGATCGGTGGCCGCTGGATTTTTGGCAAGTTCTTTTGTAACGTGTTTATAGCCATGGATGTGATGTGCTGCACCGCGTCCATCATGACCCTCTGCGTTATTAGCATCGACCGGTGAGTTTTCTTAAGGGTGGATTGATGATCATTGATAATCATAATCATGATCAATGATCGTGAAAAATTATTTGGCAACACTTTACAATAACATTGTTATCATTAGTGAATCTATTAGGTACCATGAACTAACAATCAACAGTATTTTTTATAGTATTTATAATTTTATGTTAATATCACTTTCTACATAAACTAATATTTTTAACATTAAATTCAACTCAAGTACAATTTAAACTATACATTTATATTGCATATCATTTAGAATGAAATATTTTTTTGTAATCTATTATGAACAAACATGAGTTTAGAATGAACAACAATGTATTCATAAATTAGTATCCATCTAGATTTTTCAGTTGAACTTAAACTGGATAAAGTCTAAATCAAATAGCTAAAAATTGATGGCACAAAATAGTTCATCACATATTTATTATATCATATATTATATCATGACTTTAAATAAAGTCCTGTCTTCTTACTTGTCCATGTATTTTCCCTCTATCACAGGTACCTTGGCATCACCAGACCCCTAACTTACCCAGTTAGGCAGAACGGCTGGTGTATGGCCAAAATGGTGCTTTCTGTATGGTTGCTTTCTGCGTCAATCACTTTGCCACCGCTCTTTGGCTGGGCGCAGAACGTGAACGATGACCGTGTGTGTCTGATCAGCCAGGACTTTGGCTACACTATTTACTCTACAGCTGTTGCATTTTACATCCCCATGACTGTCATGCTGGTCATGTATTACCGCATCTACCGTGCCGCCCAGCTCAGCGCTGCCAAACACACCATCACCGGCTTCCCTCGTGCAGGACAAGAGGAGGAAGAGGAGGATGAGGTGGAAGGGGCTGATGGGGCGGAAGAACACGTGGAAGTGGATTGCGTAACCGTCGCGATCAAACTGCAGAGGGAAGTGGAAGTGTGTGCGCGTCTGCCTCGACTCCTGCGAGGAGTGGGCAAGAGGAACTCGGACCGAAGGAACATATCCATATTTAAGCGGGAACAGAAGGCGGCGGCCACGCTCGGGATTGTGGTAGGAGCGTTCACCGTCTGCTGGCTTCCGTTCTTTCTCCTCTCCACGGCCCGGCCCTTCATCTGCGGGACAGAGTGTAGCTGCGTCCCGCTGTGGGTGGAGAGAACGCTGTTGTGGCTGGGCTACGCCAACTCACTCATCAACCCCTTTATCTACGCTTTCTTCAACCGCGACTTACGCACCACTTACCGAAGCCTGCTCAGCTGCCGTTACCGCAATATTAACCGCAGACTGTCGGCCGCCGGCATGCATGAGGCCCTACGACTGGTGGAAAGACCGGAGGTGGTTGTCTCTGGGTGACCCGAACTGTGCAAACGTTCAGAGGTCAACATTTGCACAGGAACTCACAAGCCTAAATGGTCATGATGGCATTTAGGATTGTGTCATGTTTGGACAGTACCTACACAGTCCAACACTGTGTATATAATATATATTTAATATAATATATATATATATGGAATTTATATACAGACCTGTGGCAATATTCCCCCATATCAGATATCTGTCCCTCGAGGCTGGATATACAGATCAATAGAACTGTAGGGAGAAATCGGTTTAGATTTATTAATTCTTGAAAACAGAAAACCGCTCAGCTCGGTTTCTGCGTAAAAAATGTTTATCGAGCCGTGAGAAACTCACAGTTTGTCAGCTGTCAGCACCTGTTATTTCACTAAGTGTGATTCTGTGTCTGAATCTTGCATCTATGTGCTAAACACAACTAAAGGCAAACCATTTCATTCTGCACATGCTCACTCTGTATAAAACCACCGATTGTTTTATGCATTGATTGAAAGTGATTTAAAGCACAGAACTAATGTCAGCTAAGCTTCTTTCTGCAGCTGTGATTAAGCCAGAAGGAACAGGACGTAATCTGATCACAGATCAGTAATTAAAGGGATTTTGATGAGATTGACTCGGGTCTCTTTTTTGTAGGCAGCTATTTATAGTTTGATTCTGCTGGGATTTTATGTAATTAGCTTGTATGTCGCTACTATTTATTTATCATACATGTCACTGAAAAATCCATGCAGTTGTAATCAGGTTCACTCTTTTGAGTCCCTCACAATTACTTGTGCATAAAAATATCAACAAATTTGTAATGACTTTTGTACTTATGTCTACCTGTGTAAATATTATAAGCAGATGCACCAAAATGTAAAGATACCTATTCATTGTCTTTTTACTCTAGTAGATGTTTTAATGTTACTCCTTGTGCATATTTTGAAATAAAGGATCAAAGAACTGGGATTTTTGTGAAGTTCCAACCTCAGAACGTTGCCAGATCTATAGAAAAGTGCTGCTCAGTTACCTCACTCATTACACATTTTTCCCATTAGGATGCCATTTCTATGACTTCACCTTGAATATTGAATACATCCAGGCGATGAGGATAAGGGAAGGATGGCGAGAGAAGGGAAAGAAAAAGAAGCGAACTGCAGGGGAGGTGTTCCCATTCACTTAGAATCACTAAAGCACTTGTTATGACTCAAATGTAATTAGCTGCCCAGTCCTTGAGGCCCTCCTGGGAATTCTATTTTAAGAGTCCAGTGTGTCTACCTGTGACAGCTACCTGTGCAGCTGCTGCAAAATCAATTCACAGAGAGGCTGCACTGCTGCTGCTGATAATGATGATGGACCTGATTTCACACCAACTTGAATCTGCTCTGGTCCATGAGTATTGTATGGGCTCTTGCTGACATATAGAAATAATTATTTTCCCCACTGAGCTTAAGAAATAAAATATAAAGGCTGCCGTAGTGGGTGATAAACCGGAGGACTGTAAAATTACAAGTCAGAATAATTCCCTCACATTTCACCCAACTGAGAAAATCCTTTCAGCTGGAAGAGCGAGAGAGGAGAATTTTAAGTGGGCAGTAATCACCTGTGTCTTTCTTTGCATCTTTTTATTACTTTTGTAATTTTCCTCCATCTTTATTTCCTCTTTTCCACCGACATTTAGGTGTTCTCTCCATCCATCATGACACAGATTATTGACTCACCTGAGTCCATTTCTTCTTATGAACATTAATTAATTATTTTTTGCATAAATTAATTTCATTTGGAACCTGGAGATTAATTCTTAAAATCACATTATGCTCAGCTAAATTATCCCACTGAAATACCTTTAATATTTTCTGTGAAGCTCATTTGAGTCCTTAGCACTCGCACTTTGTCAATGGATGACAATCATAATAATACAATTTCCTCTTACTTTCCTCTCGTCTTGCTGCATGTAAGAGGTTGCAGTGGGTTGTTGAACTGCTCTTTACGTGATTTCTGTGCTAGAAAAATAGATACGTCTGCATTTTTCATCAGTCTCCCTGCTATTTACATATGAAGTGGCTCAGAAGTGTGTTGGTCACAAAAATCGCTCAAACTACCTGCTGAGAGAAAGCGAGAGAGATGAGAGCACTGAGAAGCAGAGAAAAATAACAAGAGGCTTCATCTGTGAGCATTCTGTGCACTTAAGACTGATTAGCTCATACTTGTGTTTGACTCTGCTTTAAAAAAGTATTAAATATTCAAGCTGGCTTATTTCACTACAACAGATGCTAATCATGATTACAGAATTTGCATTGTATACAACATTATTTAACAATTAGTGGCATTCAGAAAACAAAAATAATGACATCTTTAAAGCGGCGTTGTGATTGGGCTGTTTATCAAAAGGACCCGTTGTTGCTTGTCCAAAATGTTACCTGTTACTCATCAATGCCCTTTGAGGATATCTTTTACACTCATATTTACTCAGTTTTGTCTCACTACTTCTGTCTGTCACTCTTTCTCTTTGTTTTCAGGAGGTTGTGTCAGCTGTACTTCGCTGCACTCCTCGCTGCACTGATTATGTGACTTGATTGACTGATTATAGGACTGGCTCAATTGTCAGAGCAGGTAATTATTATAATAGTTAATGCAATTATGTCTATGTAATAATACTTATGTGACTGTCTGTACATCTGGCTTCCCTCAAGTTAAGTTCCTCTGGAATAAGTTATAATTAAGTTATAATCAAGATCATTAACAAAGTTTCTATCATCGTTTCACTTATTTTTTTACATAATTGTGGTTAACAGTGGAATTCCTGGCAAAAAAAAAAAAAAGCAAATGATGTAATACGAATCAGTCTACATATTGTAATTCACCTCAGCTGGTTGGTTTGGTTCGCTTAGAACACTTTAACTGAGTTTAAAAAAAAATTTCATTTCCCTCTTATAAAAGCTGATTATTAATGCTGAAACGAAACGGCACATGAAAGTGTCTTAGACTGCACAATGTATATGAGATGTAATGAGACAAGCTCTATTCATTTAATGAATGGCTGTTTTCTCACTACACAGGCTTTTAATTTTTTCTATGTAATCATGCGAAAAATGGGCATATATTTCTGTTGTTAAGATGGTTTTCTAAGCAATGTTAAAAGCCCAAAAGAATATTATTATAATTTATTATTAACCCTTCATGATAGAGGCCTGTATGCCGTGATCCTCGCACAAACTGCAAAACTGATCATTGTCCTGTTTTCTAGAAAAATTTAGTCCAGAATGTAAGGTCTTAAAAAGTATTATTTCACTCAAAAGTTTTAAGGCACTGCAGAAAGTCAAATATCTAAAAATTTACATATCTACACATCCTTGTTTTCACTTTGAATTAAGTTGTGTTTTTCTGAGCCCACTGGCAGACATTTGTTCTTGATTTAATCATGAACTCATTTCATTTTGATAAATTTTGCACAAGACAAGGCTTATTACCTTATGTAATTTTGCTTCTCAAGTAAATATATCTTGATTAAAGAAACTTTAGACATTTGCACTGGAAAACAAGACAAAATACTACAGAACAAAGAACATCACTTTAGACATTTGCACTGGAAAACAAGGCAAAATACTACAGAAGAAAGAATATCACTTTTTTGCACACTCTTAAAAATAAAGGTCCTTAAATGGTTCTTCCCAGCAATGCGCATAGAAGTACATTTTTGTTCACGAAGGAACCATCAGTCCAAAGGTTCTTTAAAGAACCATCTCGTTCTTACATTTTTATAATCTGAAGAACCTTCCGTTGGGTTCTTCAGACTGTTAAGTTTCTTATGGACAGTTCGACAAAAAGGTTTCTTCTTATTGGCATCATGAAGCAAGCCTTTATTTTTAGCATGTACACTGTAAAAATGATTGTGATTTTAATGGTAAAAGACTGTAAAATGCTACAGTAAAATCCTGTTAAATGGTTAACGGTAAATTCCCCTACTATATACGGTGAAAAACTGTATTGGACATTACATGTAATTTTACGGTAGTATACAGTTTTTGGAAGTGAAAAAGACTGTATAATTTACAGTGAATAACCATAAATTGACAGAATTCCCTGCTTTACATTTCAAATTTGATGTTTTTTTAATAACTATGTTTCTTCTTAGTTTTTCTTATCAGTTATGTATATTAGGTTTTTATGTTACATTTTATGTTGTTAAATGAATGTTTATTGCATTATCTCAGTTTCATGTGTGTTACCATGATGGGGTTTAGTGTTTGTGTGAATGACTCTGTGCACCTTCTATATGTGTTATTATAAGTTGCTTGTGATGGGCTTTGGTTCATCATCTGACTTTCTCATCACCACCTGCATTTGGTGGTTTTCAGTGTTTTACAAAGGTACAAAACAGATTTCAGTACTTTAATAGGTTGGTATATTAACATTATTTCAGTTAATGAAATTATGGTATTTAAGTTAAAACCGTAAAACCTAAGATGTTGCTACTGTATTTTTTACGGTAAAAATTCCGGCAACCACAGCTGCCGTGTTTTACCGTAAATTTTACAGATTTTTTTACAGTGCAGGTATCTGTAAAATTATTTCCATATTCCTAGGGTTGGAGCAAGGTATTTTGAGCCATATTTATTTATTTATTTATTTTGTAAAGTTGATTAAAAAGTAATGGAGATCGGTTGAAAGTTGTATTCATGTGTGCTTCCAAGACATTTACATTAGGAGAATATACATATATATACTGTACAGTGGGGCAAAAAAGTATTTAGTCAGCCACCAATTGTGCAAGTTCTCCAAATTAAAAAGATGAGAGAGGCCTGTAAATTTCATCATCTTTACCTCACCTATGAGAGACAAAATGAGAAAAAAAATCCAGAAATTCACATTGTAGGATTTTTAAAGAATTATTTGGTAAATTCCTCGGTAAAATAAGTTATTTGGTCACCTACAAACAAGCAAGACTTCTGGCTCTCACAGACCTGTAACTTCGTCTTTAAGAGGCTCCTCTGTCCTCCACTCGGTACCTGTATTAATGGCATCTGTTTGAACTCGTTGTCAGTATAAAAGACATCTGTCCACAACCTCAAACAGTCACACTCCAAACTCCTCCATGGCCAAGACCAAAGAGCTGTCAAAGGCACCAGAAACAAAATTGTAGACCTGCAGTAGGCTGGGAAGACTGAATCTGTAATAGGTAAGCAGCTTGGTGTGAAGACATCAACTGTGGGAGCAATTATTAGAAAAATGGAAGACATACAAGACCACTGATCATCTCCCTCGATCTGGGGCTCCACGCAAGATTTCACCCCGTGGGGTCAAAATGATCACCAGAACTGTGAGCAAAAATCCCAGAACCAGGGGGGACCTAGTGAATGACCTGCAGAGAGCTGAGACCAAAGTAACAAAGGCTACCATCAGTACACACTGCGCCGCCAGGGACTCAAATACTGCAGTGCCAGATGTGTCCCTCTGCTTAAGCCAGTACATGTCCAGGCTTGTCTGAAGTTTGCTAGAGAGCATTTGTATGATCCAGAAGAGGATTGGGAGAATGTCCTATGGTCAGATGAAACCAAAATAGAACTTTTTGGTATAAACTCAACTTGTCGTGTTTGGAGGAGAAAGAATGCTGAGTTACTTCCAAAGAACACCATACCTACTTTGAAGCATGGGGGTGGAAACATCATGTTTTTGGGGCTGTTTTTCTGCAAAGGGACAAGGATGACTGATCCGTGTAAACGAAATAATGAATGGTGCCATGTATCGTGAGATTTTGAGTGACAACCTCCTTCCATCAGCAAGGGCATTGAAGATGAAACGTGGCTGGGTCTTCCAGCATGACAAAGACCCCAAACACACAGCCGCCCGGTTACCTGCAAGCCGACGGATGTGTGGCTTCGGAAGAGCACTTTCAAGGTCCGGCGTGGCCTACCAGTCTCCAGATCTCAACCCGCATAGCAAATCTTTGGAGGTAGTTGAAAATCCGTGTTGCCCAGCGATAGTCCCAAAATATTACTGCTCTAGAGGAGATCTGCATGGAGGAATGGGCCAAAATACCAGCAACAGTGTGTGAAAACCTTGTGAAGACTTACAGAAAACGTTTGACCTCTGTCATTGCCAACAAAGGGTATATAACAAAGTATTGAGATGGAATTTTGTTATTGACCAAATACTTATACACCATACACCATAATTTGCAAATAAATTCTTTAAAAATCCTACAATGTGATTTTCTGGATTTTTTTTTCTCATTTTGTCTCTCATAGTTGAGGTATACCTATGATGAAAATTACAGGCCTCTCTCATCTTTTTAAGTGGGAGAACTTGCACAATTGGTGGCTGACTAAATACTTTTTTCCCCACTGTATATATTGTGTTTCCTTCAATTTAGTCCTTACATTTTCTTAACCTGGTCTTAAAAAGATCTTTAAAAAGTCTTAAATTTACATTCATCAAACCTGCTTGAGAAGTCTACAGGGAAATGTGAGGCTGCCCATTGCATGCCAACACCTGCCTGGCTACATGTGATCTGGGCACTCAGTGGGTAAGACAATGTTTTAAAAAAATCATGTCAATCTCTGGGAGCACTATGAGTATTTAAGCCTCTATGGTCAGATCCCCTCTGTGAAGCTGATTACAGAGGGCTGTGCTCCCCACAGCCATCCCATAATCTCAAAACATGGACACGGGCAGAACACATACACATTCAAACACACACACTCTCATATGCCCTATAGAAAGAAAACATATGACCATATTGAATGTATGTAAGACATGATAGCTAGAATGAAACACTGATGGCTGTTTTAGCTGGTTTGCAAGAGGAAGAAAAAAGTAGAAGCTGTAGATTGGCTACAACTGAATTTGAGCATTAGATGAGCACAGACTGAAGACAAGGGTGAGAACTGAAGAGAATTCAGTCTTTAAAGCCAATAATAAACAATACAATAAAATACTATGTGAAAAAAGACTTTTCAACGTTGTAAATATCCCCAAATCTCTATTATACCCCCCCCCCCGCCCCCCCCCCCCAAGATATGGCTCAAGTGGTCTCTCCTTCAGTGCAAGTATGGGACATTCTTATTGGATATTTTAAAATATCATTCATATCCACTGCACACACACAGAGTTACTACCCAAATTTTTATTTTTCATTGCTCTTTTTATTCAAACCCGTAACCCCAACAATGAGCAATAGTAATGTTATTGTCTGCCTGACCAATAAAAAGTACACAGACTAAGTCCTATTATAGTATCATCTTACTATATATTTGGTATGTGGAAGAGATTATTGACAGAAAATAGCAGGGATATTCAGGTGGAGGAGAGGGGGGAGAACAAACAGAAACAGGAGGAGGCTAGAGAAGAAGGGTATTTATATCTAATGCTTATATCAGATGATGGCAGGATTACTTTTACAACACAGGAAGACTCTTCTGTAATATTATATATAATTTATGGAATGCAGTTTGAAATTGCTGACCAATACTCTGAAATACACCACACCTGTTCACACACATACCCATATGTTCTTCAGATGCCCCCATGCATGTAATTGATGCACATAGATTCCATCTGTCCTGTTGATCTGTTTTGGCTAAATGTTGCATCTGATTGTACACATAATATCTTTAATAAATCACATTAGAAAATCAGTATCTGAGAAACAGATACACAAACAGCTCTGCAGGAACCCTCTTTAAAATTTTGTCTTACAGTTTTTCTCGATTGCTAAAACACTATAACCAGGCTTTTGAACTAAAATTTCAAAACCATAACGCCATTTTTCAAAAAGCACACCCATTTTACTGAACTATAAACACTATTACCCTGCTTTAACACATGAGTCAGATTTGGTGAACTGTTTATACTAACTGGTGCAAAACTCTACACACAAATCCATACATTTCTCAGTGCTTACACCATGTGGTCATTTAGAAAGCACTAGCATTCAATACTGTTCACTCAAGTCAGCACAGCTTGAGCTCAATTAGCAAACAATTACCCAGGTGGAAACACTAAGAGTCAAAATTGAACACACGTCAATCAGATCCTTCAATAAATAGATAAAAGGGCCCAAATCAGCTCACTGAGCTTTGAAACAATGGATCCACAGAGAAATGAAGGAATAGGTGGGAGAGGAAGAGGAAGAGGAAGACGAAGATACGTGTGTAGAGGAGAGGAGGATGACGGATAAGATAGAGGAGGACGTGGTGAAGTGATGAGGAAGAGGGCTTGGTGGAGCAGGAGATAGGGGATTTGGTGAAGGATGTGAGGATAGAAGAAGGGCAAGGAACCACAGTCTCAGATGAAACGTTAGCCATGTTAGAGGTTGACCAAGCCTTGGCCATGGTAATGATCTATGAGCTAGCTGGGCAATGAGTCAGCCAAATTTGATTCGCTTCACCGTCACCGTCCATCAGAACCTGTCAGGAGGCAACCAGGAAGGTGTCTTTCAGTAAGACTGCTCGTACGTAATAGACTTTAAGAGTGCTCCACTGTGCCTATCTACTGTAGTAAAAAATTCATCCAATGTCCTTGCAATACAGAAAGTTGCAGTATGTTTCCCTTTTTTTCCTGGAAAAAAAAGGATTGTGACATGTAATGATGCTTCTATTTATTGTAACACGAGAGACCACCTGGTGGAGGCAGGCTAATGCTTTTGTTGGAGGCCAAGATGACAAGCTTGTCACATGGTCATGTGCCAGATGTAATTCGCCTGTGAGAGATGCAAAGATAGTTATTGAGTATAATCATCATTTTCGAGGGATAAATGGTATCAGCCTCCACAATTGATCGTATCCTTCGAAAGCACCGGTTCCGGATGAAACCTGCCTACCGCGTCCCTTTCGAACAAAACTCTTACAGAGTGAAAGACCAATGAGTGGAATATGTTCAGGTATGAGTTTTGATATCGTATGAAGTATTGTGTACCATCACAGTATAACACTTTATGCTGTCATTTGTGCCCTCTTGAACTGTGCTTCAGCTGTGTTTCATGTGTTTTGCAGAGAATCTTTGAGATTGAAGGCCTGCCTGTTCCCCATGAAATTATCTGTGGATGAGGCTGGTTTCAACCTGACCAAAAGAAGGGGGAGGAACATAATTGGCCATCGGGCTATTGTAAATGTTCCTGGTCAGCGTGGAAGTGAATGTCACTATGTGTGCAGCCATCAGCCAACGAGGGGTACTCCACCGTCATGCCATTCTAGGACCCTATAACACTATGCTCCTCCTTGCTTTCCTTGATGGTCTAAGAGCATATGTTCCAGCTGGACCTCAGGGAACCAGCACAGCTAGAGCAACCTCGTTACATTGTTGTTTGGGATAATGTCAGCTTCCATCGCGCTGCTCTGGTTTGTGACTGGTTTACCAATAACCGAGGTTTTCTAACATCTTTCTGCCTGCATACTCTCCCTTGCTAAACCCGGTAGAGTTTTTTTTTTTTTTTTTTTTTTCCGGTATGGCGTGGAAAAGTGTAATGCCCGAAACCTTTACCGTGCTCACCTCCTCCAGGCCATGGAAGAAGCCTGCCTAGACATATCAGTAGATGCATGCCAGGGGTGGATCAGGCATGCAAGAGGATTTTACCCTCGCTGCCTGGCTAGGGCCAATATAGCCTGTGATGTGGACTAGATTCCCTGGCCTGACCTGAACTAGAACAAAGACGGAATGCTGAGGCGGCATATATATATATTATTTTTTTTTTACCAGTTGTGCTCTGTAGTACATGAATGAATAAAAATGTGCAAATGTATGCATTGGTTGTGTCTTTTGTGTTCATGTGAAAAGGTTTTTGAGGGGGAGAACCACAAGCAACATAACTTGCCAGTTTTGGATATATTGTTTTGAATTTATTGCACCAGTGTGTAATACTATGTTGTAGTGTGTGTGTGTTTTTGAAAGCTTGTGTGTGATGTCTGAGGGAAAAGTTTGGTTTTTCAGCAAGAGTGAATGGTTTTGAGTGTAGAGCTTCATTTTGACCTGAAAATATGAAGTATGGGGAATTGGGTGAGAAGTTATGGATTTGTGTTTACTGTTTTGAGAATATGAGGCATAGTTTCAAGAAATGTTTAAGCAATCGAGAATCTGTAAAGAGTGTGTTTAGAGTTTTGCAAAAAAGAGTGCATGAGATTTACAAATAGAGTCTAACTGCCTGAACGTGTTTAAAGGGACAGTTCACCCAAAAAGGAAATTTATGTTTATCTGCTTACCACGGGTTACCAAGGGTAGGTGACTTTGTTTCTTCTCGTAAACACAAACTAAGATTTTAACACAAACGTTGCAGTCTGCAGTCTAAAATGGAGGTAATAGAAACATGGCTTTGAGATTAAAAAAAAAAAACATGCACAAACTAACCAACCATTAAAACCTGTGGCTCTATTATAATCAATTTTGTACAGACCAAAATGATCGGTCTGTGCAAGAAACTGAACAGTATATAGTTTCTTTACCTCTGATTCACGCAATGTCTCGAACTGTCCTGAGCGGTGCGCTGTCCTGAGCATGTTCTCAACAGCTGACGCGTCTTCTTGCTTTATGGTGGATCGCAGAATTATAAGTGCATTACCGGCACCTATCTCTCAAATGGACCACTCTATCTACAATCTCAATTAGGATTGTCAATGGTCTCTTGACAAAACTATATAAATACTGGTTTCAGTTTCTTGCACAGACCGATCGTTGTGTGTCTTTACACATCAATGTATCGTCATGAGCCGCAGGGTTTAATTTGTTTTGTTTGTGTATGTTTGTTTTTACTCTCAAAGCTGTGATTCCCATTCACCTCCATTATAAGACTGACAGACTGCAACGGTTTGTGTTAAAAATCTTTGTGTTCTACTGAAGAAACAAAGTCACCTACATCTTGGATGCCCTGGGGGTAGCAGATACATCACTTTTCATTTTTTGTGTGAACTATCCCTTCAAGGTTTCGCAGAAAGAGTGCTTTATTTCTGCAAATTGGTTTAAGCTAGAGAAGTTTGTTTCAGAGATTGGGTTTAGTGTTTTTAGGCAAATTCAGAAAAACTGTAAACACTTATCACACTGTGATGCATTTGTGCTGCAAAATTGCTAAACACAAGTGGCAAAACTTAAACACAACTAAAGCACAGTTGTCATCGTTTACACACAACTATTCAAAATTGTTCACACTTGTTTCTAATGATGTGATCAAACAAACTGTACAAAATATGAGACAGTTCAGAGTGCACTAGTGGCACAGGTGACTGAATGATGATTTGAACAATAGATGGAAACAATCTGAGATGGAGAGGAGGAAGAGTACATGTACGAAGTGGAGGATGAGGAAGAAGAGGAAAGGGAGTAAGGTTTAGAGAGTATTATTATCAAGGCTGGATCTGTCAGACCAGAGGGTTTTTTTCTTTTTGTCTAGCAAAAAAAGACAACATTACTTGTGATGTGGAAAAAGTCCTCAGGCCGGACTCAAGCACAAAGACATGATGCTGAGACAGAATGAATCTCTCATTGACCCTGATTGGCCTTTAAAATATATTCACCTTACTCAGTTGCAATTACTATAAATTTTTACAGAATTGCAAAATTGTTTACTCAATACAATATACTTTTTTTTTTGTAATATTCTGGATGCTGTGCTCTCCATTTTCTCTGTAGTGTCTAATGAATGCTCCATAACATTATTTTATTTACTCGTGTGTGTGATCTGAGAGCACCGTTTGCAAGTGAAATGGTTTTGCAGTGATTGTTTCATTTTGATGGAAGAGTCAGAGGTTTCGTGAATTTAGTTTGAGAATTTGGATTTGTGTTTAAGGTTTTGAGAAAATGAGTGATGGTTTCAAGAAATGTGTTTTAGCAATTCAGAAAAACTGTAATACTTTTTTTGACTGTACTGTAAAGATTGCAAAACAATTTTAATTAAAATCTAAAATAGTCATAACCATATAAAATAAGCACCTGAAAAGGGAATACATGTTTTATACTGCATACAATTCTATATATGATGTTATGCCTTTTATTCTGCCTAAAAAAATCACATCCGTAAAAAAAACATCCGTAAGACCAAAATATTATTATTGAGATAAATTGGAATGTATATCAACATCTTTGCTATCAGTATCTTTAAGTCATGCCTAAGCAGGTTTTATTAAAAGCATTAATTAAATGTTTAATATGCATTAAGGTTCAGGTTTAGAGAAGAAAATGATTTATTGGCTTACACACACACACAGTCTGAAAGTAAATGGATCTAAATAGATGGTTTCTCTCTAAAGCCAAGTGGATTAACTTAATTAGTCCAGTCAGCAGCGTAGCGGACACATTGCGGCTTAAGATTCAACTATTTTCTGTACTTCAATACTGAATGTTTCCTGGAAATCCTTCAAGCCTTTGGGCAATTTAAATGTCTGCCAGAAAGGTTTTCATGAGATTTTTATTAACGAGTGGTGCAGTAATGAGAGTTGCATATACTGAAAATGAGGTTTAAGCTCATACCTCTTTCCCTAAATGGTTCCTTTCACTCATTCCTTAACATTTTGTTCTCCTCTATTCTCTAATTTCTAATAGAGAGGTGCGTTTGTCCTCTTCTCTGCTTTACTGAGAAGTGTATGTGCTGCTGTTTCAAATGGAGTGCTTCTGTACGCTGTAGAGTTTTGTGAAATCTTAGGATGATACTTTGACATTTGTTCACAGATCATAATGTAAAAGCAAACCAATGTCTTGAAAACAGAAGCATCAAACATCACAATCTAGCTTTGATAGAAAGGTAACTTATGTAAATAGCCTATATAAGGATAGAAATCAATTCACACATATGTAACAAGTCATGTGGAAAATAAAAGTTGCATTTTCTAATATTTCATTGGACTGCCATAAGCTTTGATTATATTGTACATTCACTCATTGACAACGGGAGAGTCAAACCACTCTGTAAAGTCGACTCCAGCGCATCCTAAAGACTTTCATTAGGGTTAAGCGCAGGACTCACTGAACCACTATTTCACAAAATGAGTCCTGGTGAATCTTGGCATTGTCATCCTGGAATATGGACGTGTGTACGTTTTCCAACATGATTGTTTCAAAAGTAAAATGCTAGTCCTACATTAGGGTTAAAAGAATTGCTGCTAAACATACCAGGAAACATGTTAATCGCTGCAATCATGATCCAATCCTAAACTCTTCAGTATTTGCTTATTTAAATCCAAATGGAGACCTTTTTTTGGCCAGGCGGTGTATTTTAAATCACAAACAACAGAGTGCAACCAGTTCATTTATTAAATTGTTTGAACACACAAACTCATGTTACTGGTCTGGATGACTCCAACTTATCTTTAACTGAATTAACTAAAGTGGCTACAGAATCAGCATATGACTCATTTACTGAAGTGTGAATTTTCAAATTTCCATTACCTTCAATGATCCATCTTAAAAAGTTCTGTGTTCCTAAGGAACTTAAATCAGTTAGGTGAATTCTATAGGAAACACAGATGCGCGCGCACACACACACAGGTTTGTTTTTAAGGTTTATGGGGACTCTCCATAGGCGTAATGGTTTTTATACTGTACAAACCGTATTTTCTATTGCCCTACACCAACCCTACCCCTAAACCTACCCCTTACAGGAAACTTTCTGCATTTTTAGATTTTCAAAAAAACTCATTCTGAATTATTTATAAGCCTTTTGAATTACGGGGACACTGAAAATGTCCTCATAAATCACCTTCTCATTGTAATACCTATGTCATACCCATGTTATTATACAAATTTGTGTCCTCATAAACCACATAAACATGCACACACACACACACACACACACACACACACTACTTTATACAGTCTACATCTAAAGAACTACAGGATAGAGAAAGTGAGAATTGATTAGCGACCAGGATGAGGATTCTCTGAGGAACTGATAGTTTGAGACCCTTTTGACCTAGAAATCTTTACATCATACAAGATCGACTAGCTCAGCTTAGACACTCGCATCTGGTAAGATACTTCAAAAATTATTCTATTGAGTGACCTTACTGTAAAAGGGGCAATATAAGACAGAAATAGTGTTTTGGTGCCTGCTGTGTGTCCCGTTCACGCTCTGCAGAGCATGGCAAATGAGCATGTGAACACAGCAATCAGACAAAATGCTCAACATTAAACTCAAAAGGACAACAAAATATCTGAATAATAAAAAACATTCAAAAAAGGGAGAAAGAACATATGATTCTTACTCATGCTCTTTATTTAGTTGTAAAAACTGAAAAAAATGGAGTGCTATTACGTTAACTTAAAGGTCAAAGCATCAGTGGTAATAAGGGTGGCGACCTTTATAGCAGACGGTCAGATCTGAGCAGACAGCCATTACTGATCTGCTGCACCAGTACTGCTCCAGGCAGTTTGTCTATGAAATGCCACATTCCATCCACCTCTGGCCACAGTTTCAACCATGCTGACAATCCCAGCATTAAGGTTAAACACTTATTTTATAAATTACTATGAAAAATTGTTATGACAGTCCTTAAATGAATAGTTCACCCAGTAATGAATATTTGCTGAAAATTTACGCACCCTCCGGTTATCCAAGATGTAGATGAATTTGTTTTTTTATCAGAACAGATTTGGAGAAATGTAACGTTACATCACTTGCTCACCAATGGATCCTCTGCAGTGAATGGGTGCCGTTCAAACAACTGATAAAAACATCACAATAATACACAAGTAATCCACACAAGTCCAGTCCATCATTTAATGTCTTGTGAAGAGAAAAGTTGCATGTTTTTAAGAAACACATTCATTTTTATGGCATGTTCATTTATGTCCATAATCCATAAAAATGCTTCCTCCAGTGAAAAATCAATCCCCTGTTGTCCTCTTATGTCAAAATCCACTAACATATTTGTTTTGAACTGTTTTCACTGGAGAAAGCAACTTTATGAATAGAGAGAGGACTTAAATATTTTAGCCAGAAGCAATGGTTTGAAGTTAATCTTGATGGATTTCTTTCAAACAGCTTTTGCTTCACAAGACATGAATTGATGGATTGTTACTGGTCTAGATGATTCCAACTAATCTCTGACTGAAAGAACTCAGTGAATAAGAGTGGCTGCTGAATCAACACACGAATTACTGAAGTGTGAATTATTATTACTTTCAATGAATCAATTCAAAATTAGTTTTGTGTTCCTAAGGAAATTGATGGGATAGAGTTGTGTATATTACTTCTGGATTATTGTGATGTTTTTATCAGTTGTTTGGACTCTCCTTTGGACTGCACCCATTCACTGAAGAGAATTCATTGCTAAGCAAGTGATGTAATGCTAAATTTCTCCAAATCTTTCCTAACTCATCTACATTTTGGATGGGCTACAGGTAAACTAAATTCAGCATTTTTCATTTTTATTTTTGGGTGAACTGTACCTTTAAAGCAACTGATCGGACAGGTTGCTGTCCTTTTACCACAGCATTCTTTTGCAAAATTACAAATTCAATTCTTGACAGTTTTATCTGCATTCACCACTTCTGGATTTGTGCAACAGTAATTCTCATTTAGAAAGCCTTATTCCCTGCAATAATGAGTAACACTGAAGTTTTTGAGTCAAACAAATGCAATTAGATCACACCGTTAGTCTCGTTTTAACTGGCCAGATGGAAATCTGTGTTTTTGTTGTATGGCTGCCATTTTAGTTAAACTGTCTTTTAAATCCCTTTAAACATTAATTATGTCTCTGTGGTCAGAGAACAAAAGAAAAAGCCAACTGGCCAAGTACCACCCTGAAAAAAAGCTGAATTATTCTTTTGTACTTCCTTTTTTCCCAAAAAGTACAAAGTTGGGCTTTAACTTAGTTGAAAAGTCATCCTTCAAAAGTGATTCAAGCCAGGGAATGATCAACTCCATGGAGTCCAGTTTAATGCCTTGTCTGAAGGATGCTCCTTTTCACAGTCTAAAGTCAGCGTCATTACACTAGGATTTTTGCACCCATTCAAGCCAGGGAATGATCACCCCCCTGCTGGCTGGACTAAAACTAGCTGCAGCAGCAAGCTACATTTTCACAAATGGTCTCCCACCAGTGTACCGACCAAGCTCTGGCCTGCTTAGCTTTAGTGAGGAACCAGTCTCTGCCTACTGCATGCAACAGCTATATTGAGAATAGTAAAAAAAGTCAACAGTATTCTTCGCCTTAATGAAGCTGCTCTAATAGAGGGGTAGTGCATCCTGACAAGCTCAATACGGCCATCAGGATGCGCTACCAGCCAAAACAATGAGGTCAAATTCATGATTAAGGTGGGGAATGATGACAACAGATTGCCAGGAGGCTAGTTTAATGCCTCATTTGAACAGCCCTCCTTTTTACAGGTGCCTGTCAAACGCTTTATCAAAAGGTTGCTTCTTTTTACATTCTGAAGTCAGTTTTATTATACTAAGACTTTTGAACCTATACAAGGCAAGGCAAGGCAAGTTTATTTATATAGCACATTTCGTACACAATGGTAATTCAAAGTGCTTTAAATAAAAGAAAGTAAAATAATCATAAAAAGAATCACAAAAATAAAACAAGGAATTTTAAAACTTTGAAAATGATTAAAATGATTTAAAAATTGATTTAAGAGGATTAAAATGAATTTAAAATACAGTGCAATCAGTTTGAACATCGCACAGTGCTCATTCAATAAATGCACAGCTAAACAGATGAGTTTTGAGTCTAGATTTAAATGTGTGATACTAATGTTTTAGCACATCTGATCTCTTCTGGAAGCTGATTCCAACTGCGGGCGGTTCAACAATTGTTCAACAATCTCTCTTTGTTGGCAAACAGTGGCAGAGCGGATCAGCAAGTTGTCGAGTGACATTTATGATAAGTTACGCAGCAAATCTAAAGTTTTTTAAAAATTAGTTGTACAAAATTACACAATCCATACAGTAACAATAACAATACAAAAAAATTGAATGCTAGGGGGAGATGTAAACAAAATTATAGGAATACATTAAAAAGTGTACATGCCTCCAAAATTTGAATAGATTTTTGTTTCTTCGAGGGTAATATAAATCCAATATAATATTTCACTTCATTTTAAAATATAAAACATGTTTTTTTACCTGAAAATTTCCATTTATGGATATGAAATGTAGCCATTAAAATAAAAAAATGTATAAAATAAGTGCAGGTCTGTTTATCTTTGGAGTTTACAATAATGCCTAAAAGTACATCTTTCCACTGTAAAATAAAATCTCCATCAACATATCTAACAATAAAGTCAAGTACATTCCGCCAGAAAAAGACACATAAGGGCAGTGCCAAAATAAATGAACAAGTCTCCGGCTTCTGCTTGCAAAATATCTTTTATCTTTTTTAAATTTAATGAAATAATGTTTAGTAGAGTATATTCTGTGGGGAAGCTTAAAGGATACTTCTTTCGTCTTATTTGTTAAGAGATATCGATTGGGCAGAAGCCAGACTTTTTCCAGTCAACGTAACTCACAAATTTACTCCAATATGCAATTACATTTGGTTTTGAAACAACATCCTTCTGGAAAAGGGCTCTTATTGATCTATTATAATTATTACAGGAGAAACATATTTTACCTACAGGGGAGTGATTTGGTGAAAGGCATGGAAGTTGCTGATAATTAACTATTTTTTGCTGTTTAAACAACATACATATTTTAGAAGAAATCGCACCAAAAACAGTTGCAATTTCCTTGGGTGTTATGGGAATATTAAATTTTTTAATGAATTCCTCATATGTAAAAAGAAGGCTATCTGAATTAAATAGTTGATCTACCAAAACAATATTATTTCGAAACCAGTTTTCTAAGAAAATAGACTTTTGTTTATATAAGATGTCCTTATTATTCCAAATAATGTAATGGTGTGGTGAAAAGTTGTGTTTGTAAATCATATTCCATGCTAGAAAAGCTTGTCGATGAAATGCAGAAAGCATCACTGGTATTTTGTTGATATCAAAGTTACAAACAAGAAAAAAATGTATGCCACCCAGGCTGGATAAAACATGAAATGGAATAATATTCCAAAAAGAGGCTGGATATTTAACAAATTGTCTAATCCAGTTGACTTTAAAAGTATTGTTTAGTGTAGTAAAGTCCAGGATGTTGAGGCCACCGTTATCATATGAGTTAATTAAAATAGTTTTCCTTATATAATGTATCCTATATTTCCAAACAAAATTAAAGAGCATTTTATCAATCTCCTTTGATATTTTATTATCAACGTGAAGAGCCATAGCTGTATAAGTTAGCCGGGATATACCTTCTGCTTTGGAAATCAAAACTCTTCCTTTTAATGATAAATCTCTTGAAAGCCACTGTTTTAACTTCCTTTGAGTATTTTGAATAATAGGATTCAAATTTAATAAACTTCTGTTCTGTTGATTCTTACTTACTATAATTCCTAGATATTTGACTTCTGTTTTGACTGGAATGTTACAATAAGATGCCACTGAACATTCTTTAACCGCCATAAGCTCACACTTCTTTATATTTAAATAGACACCGGATGCTTTAGAAAACTCCTCTATTACATTAATTGTGAGGGGGATTTGGTTTTCATTTCGGAGAAAAAGGGTGGTATCATCTGCTAATCGCATTATAACTAGTTCTCTATCAATAATAGACATACCTTTAATTGTGCTGGCTTTAATATGATTTGCAAGGAGTTGACTAATTATCACATAAACATCACATGAACATAAAGTGTTCAGTCGGGTAATGTGCCTTTTTGGAAGCACATATCTGTGTGAGAAACTTTTCTCAACTAAGAAATTCAATAAATGCAAGTACAGGTCCAGGCTTAGTGATGCCCATCTTGAAACGTCAACTGTGACCTCCATCAGCGCAAACATGGCTCAGTTGTGTGAGCAGAAGCGCTGCCAGGTGTCTGGCAAGAAATAGAATAGTGTACAAATGTATTCAGGGTTTGCATTTGTTCAGTGCAATGTTGTTAGTTGTGTGCAAGGTTTTATTTAAGTTAAGTTAAAATAAAGTAAGGGAAAAATATTTGCACTACCTGTTAAAAACTAATATATACTGTATATAACAACAATAGAGACACTGCTGTTTACATTTTTTGTTAAGTTTGACAAACATATTTTAGCAATGGAATTTGAAGTAAATTACAAATAATGTTAAGTAAATTTTCAGAAATGTTCCGCTTTCTTGTTGTGCTTGAATGTTAAAATAGCCCTCCTATGAGGTGTCAATCACAGCAATGGCCCCCAGCCAATTTGATTTTGAGACCCCTGACGTAGGCCCTATATTAGCCATAAGAGATTTTTTTTTTATTGTCTTAAATTAAATTAAGACAATACCCAATATGTCTCTCGTCTCCTCTGAGAATATACAGTATGTGCGGTTAAGGGTCAGATGCCGACAGCTCGGTCAGTTTTTACTTTCACTTTCTGTAGCTTAATGAATTGACTGAAGTTTAAAACTTCTTCATGGGCATAACGCTCATGCAGTTTGCACATTGTTTGTGTGGCATGCACTGGCTCGCCTTCATGGTTTAAAACTGCAATATTTATAATTTTGTTATACTTTCTTGCTGTAGGCTATTAAAGGTTTAGTTCACCCAAAAATGAAAATTAGGCTGTGTTTTACTCACCCCAGAGCCATCCTAGGTGTATATGACTTTCTTCTTTCAGACGAATCCAATCAGAGTTATATAAAAAAAAAATATCCTGGCTATTCCGAACCTATATTGCAGCAGCTGGTTCGCAGTTCTTCAGTCCAAAAGAAGTTAAATAAAAAGCGCCCATTCATAATAAAAAGTGCCTCACATGGCTCTGGGTGTGAACAAAGGCCTCCTGTAGCGAATCAATGCATTTTTTGTAAGAAAAATATCCATATTCAAAATGTAATAATCACTTTAATCTAGCTTGCACTCACTGTTGTAAACGGAAGCAGCTCCGGGCGGATGACGTATGAGGTCGATTTTGCTCATGCGCCGCTCAGAAGTGACGAACGCGGAAAAGCAGCAGAGAGATCAAAACAAAACAAAGGTCAAGAATTAGAAGTACAAAACGAAGATTTAAAGAACATGTCGGAGAATTTTGTATACGCCAAGAGGATACTACAGTAAGGTAAACTTTTGCTTCCTTTGCTCCTTTTACTAAACGTTGGTTTTCACGAGACCGTCACCTGCGCATGCGCAACGCTGCAACTCATACCGTCATTCCGCCCTGAGCTGCTTCCGGGTTACACCTGTTGGCACACGCACATTAAAGTGATTTTACGTTTTGAATATGCATTTTGTTTCTTCACAAAACCATCGATTCGCTACAGGCGTCCTTTGTTTGACCCCTCGGATTCGTGTGAGACACTTTTTTTTAATGCTGTGGGCGCTTTTTTATTTAACTTTTTTGGACTGATGCACTGCAACACGCCGCTGAGTGGCATTAACCAGCTTGAAAGATCGAAGACAATTTTTAATATAACTTCGACCGGATTCGTCTGAAAGAAGAAAGTCACACACACCTAGGATGCTTTGAGGGTGACTAAAACACAGGCTAATTTTAATTTTTGAGTGAACTAACCCTTTGATGATTAAATTGTTAAAGTTCTATTTTCGCCAGGGGCAGGCTCGCAGTGAGGGAAAAAGCAGGGCAGTATGTTCGTCGCTCTGCTTCAACTGTGGCGATACCCCTCACTAGTGGTGACCAAAATTTATCATATGTCAGAAATTCATCCAACTGTCCGATTGCCTATCGGGAGAGACTTATCGCTTCTCGTTTCCCCCTGTACACTGCACGACAAACGAAGCTGAAATTCGGCCCGACTCAAAAAAAGAATCGCACGAGCCAAAATTCGGCTCAAAATCAGACGAAAATCGCACAGTGTATGCCCGGCTTAATAGAGGGGTAGCGTATCCTGACAAGCTCAATAAAGCCATCAGGATGCGCTACCAGCTTAAGACCAACAGTTGACCAACACTTTTATTCAGCAAATATGCAAAGTCCCTTTTTTAATGTTACAAAATATTCTTATTTTGAACTTTCTATTAATCAAAAAAATGTATCATAGTTTCCACAAAAACATTATGCGGCACAACTAGTTTTCAACATTACTAGTAATAAATGTTTCTTGAGCACCGAATCAGCATATTAGAATGATTTCTGAAGAATCATGTGACACTGAAGTAATGACTGCTGAAAATCCAGCTTTGCAATCATTGGAAAAAAATTACATTTCAAAATATATTATAACAGAAAACAATTATTTGAAAATGCAATAATAATTTACAATATTACTGTTTTACTGTATTGGTTTTGGGTTTACCTCAAATATACAGTGTTGTATCTTACGGGTGGGTTCTTCTATTTGGTATTTTTCATCAAATTAACACAAGTAAGGTTCTTCAGCATGCGGCTCTGGTCTGATCAGACTCCAGACTCTTAAAACAGTGGAAGCAAATTCATTTACCTTAACTACTGAACCGTACAAGCCACGGCAGGGAAGATGGAAGACAAAAAAGAAGAAAATGATGGGGGAGGGAGAGTTATCGAACAACATCTGAATGAAGTGAGGGGGAAAATGAAAGGTGACACAGAATTTGTTGTCCTTCTGGGTCATCTTCACAGCGACGATACTATAGCTGCTTCGTACATTCAGCTCATGCAAACCCCATTTAGCTAATTAAAATGTGCCATGTGCCAGAGTTCAGATAATAGGAATTACCGCACTTGGCAAGACTTATTTAGACTCGCACTTTATATGACTTTTATTTAGATAGATAGATTTATATCTATCTATCTATCTGTCTATCTATCCTCTTCACAGAATACCACAATTGTACTGGAAAAAGTACTTTAAACCTAAACAATATTACCATTGCTTTTAACCCTTTCATGCACAAACTATGAAAACCCCTTCTAACGCACAACATGGGTCTAAAATGACCCGTATTCATTTTCTATGTTATTTCATACTTTACTGGGCTTTTTTTTTTTAATTTTTGAAATCAGTTTATTTCAGCATTTAATATTCCCTGATCTATAAATTCCTTGATCCATGAATATTCAAAATATCTTTTTACAATGACCACAAATTAATATTTTATATTTTTCATAGGTTTTTTGTTACTACATCAAGTTTATACACATGGGTCAAAAATGACCCATCTATGCAAGCATGATAAAACAAAAGAATAAAGACATTTTGTTAAAATAATTATTTTAGCAGTTATTTAGACCAGCACATTTAACACTTGAAATATGTTTATTTGCCACTTTGTCACACATAACATGCACATATCACTGATAACTGATAACACTGAAATTGAGCTCTCTGTAGTGCAACTGTAGTGAATTGTAGTGAATTTGACCGAATAGATGAAAATAAAATTAACAAAATAAAATCACACAGGTACAGCACCATCTTAAATTGCCATCTCAGTGCTTACATGCCTCACAAATGACAACTACAGGTTTGTGCTCCTTGCAAACAGGCCTGGCACTGAACACCAGCTGCTGACTTGTCTGTCTTTGGCAGCAGGGCAGATCCGGCACCTCTTTCTCTTTGATTGACCCTTCTGCCTGATGTATACCTCTGGCCAGGTGGTGACTGTGTTTTGTTTTCTATCCCACATCTTCCCATCGCCTATGTAATATGGTTTTGAAGGTGCGTGCCCTCCAAATGCCTCATCATATGTGGCATGACAAGTTCTTTGACCAGCTCCTATAGATGAATAGCTGTCATACATTGGTCACACCACCCATGTAATCAGGGTGTTGTACAGTGAAGGTGGTGTAGGCCAGGGGTGGCCAATATCTGTCCTGGAGAGCCACAGACCTGCAGAGTTTTGCTCCAGCCTTGATAAAAACTCACCTGCCTGAAGCTTTCTAGTAACCCTTAGACCTTGATTAGCTTGTTTAGGTGTGTTTGATTAGGGTTGGAGATGAACTCTGCGAGACTTTGGCTCTCCAGGACTGATGTTGGCCGCCCCTGGAGTAGGCACTGAAGGTGGTAACATCCAGTACATTGCACCACAGCACCATGGGCCACCTCCATGTTCCAAACCATTTTTACTCAATCTATTGGACTGGGTCTGAGTTTTCTCTTCAGAGGACTCATCAGACAAGTCTTCAATGCCATCAAATGAGTCTTCTTCGTCTGAGCTGGATTTACACCCACAACTCCAGATTGACCCTGTCCACACCCATAGTATGAAAGTAATCAGCACAGATAATTTTAGAACCTGAATTCAGGACTAAGAATTGCCGCCTTCTCTCATGCACATCTCTACAAACATTTTCAAGCCTTTAATCTAGATTCTGGGTAAGTCCCATACTAACCTCTAGATAAAGAAACAAAAGAAATTGTTGTTCAAATACAAACAGCCATTGAAACATGATATACTGATTATATATTGTCGCTGTCAGACAGAAACCTTGTATGTCCAAAACCATTACTTTTCAGGGACACTGGCAGACATAAAGGGTGACCATAGTATTGATTTACGCAACATAAAAATTATGAAATGTGGAGAACAGTTTCCGACTGACAGCAATGATACATCCTTGTATAGAAAAAAATAAGAAAAAAAAAAAAAAAGTGACATAAAAAAAAAAAATACAAAAAAACCCATAAAAAACAAAAAAAAAAAAAAAAAACAAAAAAAAAAAAAAAAAAAAAAAAAAAAAAAAAAAAAAAAAAAAAAAAAAAAAAAAAAAAAAAAACAAACAAAAATAAAAAAAAAAAAAAAAAAAAAATACAAAAAATAAAAAAAAAAAAAAAAAAAACAGTGGTACAATTTTTTTTATTTAATTTTATTATTTTGACTTTTATTTTGTTGACCTAGATAACATTAGTTAGCTAAAATAGAATGTCAACAACAAGCTATAGTATTGGACATTTTTCTCTGTCTCACTAGTAATAGATTTCAAGGTCCTTAGCCTAACATTCAAATATTATATCCAGTTATCTTTCACAATATATCAAATATTTTCTGTGATATTAAATTATAAAATAAGACTAAATGCATCGATTATACAAAAGCAGCCATGTTGTGAAATGTGGGGCAGGTGAATAGTTTTCTGCAGTAAATATGTTCCTACTTGCAAAAAAAATTGCAAATATTGAAGGTTTCTTTATGGTTCATTTTTGACCCATGTGTGTAAAATTAATGTAGAAATACAAAAACTGTGTTTTTTATAAAGTAAAGAAAGGGCAAATAAACATAATGATTTGTGGAAGTAAAAAACAATATATTTCAAGGCTATCTGGAATAATAAATGACAGAAAAACATTTCTTTCAGATATTCAGCAAAGAAACACCCATCCATGACTGAAACAACATAGGAAATGAATACGGGTCATTTCAGACCCATGTTGTGCATTATCGTGGTAGTTATACACAAATGATTTTTATAAAAATTAGAAATAAAATATGATGGTTGTGATTATCAAAAACAAGTTAATTGAGGAATTCCTGGAATTCTGAATGATGAAATTAATTTTTTGCAAAGATATAGACAAATAAACTCAGTTGAGTCACTTTGGACCCATGATGTGCATCAAAGGGTTAAAATCATTATGCAATTCTAATATAGATTGATATGGTGAATTGCTTCTGTGATAAAAGGCCCAGCATGTACATTCATCAGGGGTTATTAGACCAAACTCACAACACCCTATGATAAACCCATTATGTTTGTAGAGGATAAATACACAAAGTCCAGAATCACTCGAACTGCAGGGTGCTGGTGGAGGTGTGAAAAGTATGTAACAGCAGGTGCTAAATGCTTTTGAAAACACACACACAAACACACATGAATGTGTCACTGCTGTTTTTGATGTGGGAAAAAATTCAAAGCAACCTAAGCACCTCAGTAGCTGTGACCAGCCGTGCCTATGCTGAAGAAATGCTCACATATGCGTTTATATACAAATAAATAGAGGTCCACTTATGTAAAGTTCCAGAACAGTAAATTAATTCACAAAGAATTCATTATTTTTCTATAGGGGTAATATGGACATTTTTGACTGGTTTGACAAGCGCCAAGAACACGACTTGTCAAGATAAAGGTTTTAAAACGCGTTTTGGGAGCGGTTAAAACATGCGAGACTGACGTCATTAACAGTAGCGCCGCATGATTTAAGAAAGGCAACTTTTAAAATAAGTCAAAATGAACAATATAAAATAATATAAAAATGCACATCGAAACCCTGATTTTTTCATTCCGCACTGCCATTAAAAATATTTAGGCATAAATTTAAGACTTGTGTATTTGAATTTCCTATAAAAATTCCCATCCATTTTGAATAGTTTTAACATAAACTAACAAACTTAATTTGTTAACTGCATATTTGTCAGTCATAAAAATAAAATAAAAAAAGGTATAAAAACGCCAAGATTTCGGCACTCTTGATTTTATTTAAATAATCATAACATTTCAAAACGCATTTATTCAAATTGCTTAGAATCAGCATAAATCTGTTCATTGTGAAAATAATTAAATGTATTTAGTTTAAGTATGAACATGGTTAAAAATATTGCTCACTGTGGAGCAAACAACATTCAATTAGTTTAAATGTATGAGCTTGAAATGAATTAGATTATCTATCTATCTGTTAGGCTACTTTATCTGACTGAGAGGTGCATCACATTAAGTTTAAAACTATTCGATGTAAATTTTATATACAATTCAAACATAAATTTTAAATGAAGGCCTTAAATGTTTTTTTTGGCGTACCTCATACACCTTTAAATGCACTAATGTGTTTGTGAACGCACTCATCCTCACCCTGGCACAAATAGGGCAAGATGAAACATGTGACTACAGAGCTTTAATTTTCTGTCTGAACAAACTGGTTGGATTAAAGCAATCAGATACACAAAGAGGAAATCTTCACCCAGCATCCCTCTCGACGGACTCACTACTTTGTTTCAAACCTATTTAAAGCGCATCTCCTGATGAGGCCAAGCAATTAGACCCATCCCCACAGGCTCTCAATTCTTCCGTCTCTCTTCAGCACAAGACAGAGTGCTGGGAAAGATAGAGCTGCACTCTTGCCTGTTTATCATTTCAAATGATGTGGTAATATTCTGCCCTAAATTATAGGTACGGCCGATGATTATTACTGCATTGTTTACTAGGCCTGGATGCCTCGGATCAAGCCGAAGCTTACATGCCTCCCTGACATTTTCTGCATGCAGAGGAACGAGACAAAAATAAATTGCAAAAAAATATAAAAAGACTAGACTGTGTCAATTGAGTGACGCAATCAAATGACACGGACGACTCAACTTGTGTCCCAAAAAAAAAAAAAGTGTCATATAACACGTACAAACAAAATGCATAATTAGTCTGTCTCATGACCAAACATTAACTGGGAAGCACGTAAACATGCATATGTACGTCATGCAGTGTGCGGAAGTGGACCGGAAGGAAATACGTATAAGGGCATGTTTTTCACACCCCATTTCTAACATTCACAATTATGAAATCGGAGGAAAATTGCACCACAAAGACCTCCACAAGCACAGCTGGGCTGCACGTGGTTCATTTTGTGTGTTTTTTTCTTTCTCTTCATCTCTCCTTATTCCTCCTCATCACACAGTCGGTTTTCACTCCTCCACTTTTTCTTCACCACATGCTCCCACACTTTCAACACTGTGATCCATCATTGCAAGCAGCCACCCCGTTCACATCCTGTCACTCAGCGCCAAAGACATAGACTTGTTCCCAGTTCCTCACCCTTCCCCTCGCTCCTTTTATGCAATCTTAGATAAGGGCACAAGGCTACGCGCTGCATTTGGGAAATTCAATTACCCTTCTGTTACATAAGCATTTGTTCAGTAATTCAAACGAATAGTCCTTAGGGAGTCATTAAGCATCTGGCACAGTTTTACTGACGTGGTAATGGAGTCTTTATCATGTGAATGGCACATATTAATGGTTTGTGACAGGATGATACACACAGGAACAAAAGAAGGTTGAAGAGTGGGATGAAAAGTTAAAATCACAATAACCCATAAAGTTTGACTTTGTGCTATATTTTGTGTGTGTGCATTTCTATATCTTGAAAAGTAGAGAGTGTTTAGTGGGAAACAACAGATTTGCATTTAAATACAGGGCAGCATAAGCACAATGTAAACGAATAACCGTGGTTTAAACGTACAGCTTGTGTCAGAAATGTGCAGTAGTGATTTCTGAACTTCCATTCTAACTTGAGCAGCAAAAATTTGTTCATTCTTCCATACATGAGCTTATGAAAACTGTCCATCATCTCAACTTGCCAATAAAAGCGGCACTAGTGTAAGTTTATTTCCAGGATAATATATGATGTGCCATATTTGCTAAAAAGTAAAAAGAGAATTTAACTAATACATAATAGATATTGTAAATGAAAAGTGCATCAGATTCAAAGGAAAAAAAAAAAAAGATTTTAAAAACAGTCGATTCAAAATACAAAAAACAGATACAAAATACAGAATAAAAATACATTTCCCTCCAGCTTATTTCACAATTCTAGTGCGAAGACGTTTCTTGATAAGGTTTTCACTTTCTTTCTCCTCTGGATTCCGGCCAATGATCTACAAGAAAGGTCAAATGTCAACTGTCACTAAGAGTAATTGTCATTTTAGGTTGAAGTTCATTGTACACACTGACAGCGTAAAGTACACTACTTTTCAAAAGTTTGGGGTCATTAAGAGTTTTTTTTTTAAGAAAGTAACTTTTTTCAGCAAAGGATTCATTAAATTGATCAAAAGTGTGTGTGAGACTGTTTCGAATAAATGCTGTTTTTTTGAATTTTTATTCATCAAAGAAGAAAAAATGCATCATGGTTTTCACAAAAAAATAGCAAAACGGTGTTCAACATTGATAATAATAAGAATTGTTTCTTAAGCACCAAATCAACAAATCAGAATGATTTCTTAAGGATCATGTGAACTGAAGACTGGAGTAATGGCTGCTGAAAATTCAGCTTTGTCATCGCGAGAATAAATTATATTTAAAAATATATTAAAATAGAAAACACTTATTTTGAATGTAATATTTCACATTATTGCCGTTTTTACTGTATTTGTAATCAAATAAATGCAGCCTTGGTGACCTTATAGGACTGCTTTCAAAAACACTAAAGAAAAATCTTACAGACCACAAAATTTTGAACATTAGTGTAATTTTACCAGTACAGTACCTGATGGGCTGGTATGTTCATTGGGGAGGAGATATCTGGTCTGTCATGTTTTTGTTTGTCAAGTTTGGATTTGTGTTTTAGAGACATCGCCCCACCATCAGGGGACTTTCTGCTCATCAATCCCATGATCCTCTTTGCTGAAACAGAGAAAGCATATGATTGTCAGACAAATAAGATGGCTGAGTCTATTAGCAAAAGGGTAATAATGATGGAAAAAAATGTTTCCAGACCTTTACTTCCAAGAAAGGTAGGAGAGCCCTGAAGAAAGTCTCCAATCTTCTGGATGGTTTTGTCTTTTTTTCCTTTTTGGTTTGACTTCTGGGCATTAGAGGGCTGAGAGGAATGAGAACAGTGTTCATCACTCACTGCTATGATCAGGATTCACAACTCTCTCAATCACAGTCTTTGAGTGAGTGTGAGTGTGTGATGCAGTGACTCTGAGCCACTTTCTCTTGCTAATGTGGTCACTCACCTCTTCCTGATGAGGCGTTAGGCGAGGAGTCATTCTACTCCTTGTATTCCTGATGTTCTCACTTTCCACCCCATTCTGAGGAATGACAACGTGCAAGAGTAAACAAATATTTCAGAGTTCGGAAGGCTAACATTAATGCTTTGGTTTCTTTTAGGCCCGTTTCACACATTTTGTTTCTGCAAAGTGTGAGCAAAGCAACAGTTACAACAACAGGTTTGCACTGTGCTTTCACACGAACTTTGTTCACTGTACAGAAAACAGTGATTCCTGGCTTACAAGATTGAAAATGTATCTAAACAAAGCCTATTATTTTATATTATAAAATGGTTATTGGAAGTGGGCCATATAGAACGTTAAAAAATTGACTAGCATGAAATCTAAATGTTTGGGGTCAGATCTTTTTTTTTTTTAAAGAAATTAATACTTTTATTCAGCAGAGAAGCATTAAACTATCAAAAAGTGACAGTAAAGACATTTCCATGTTACCAATGTTTGTAAATAAATGCTGTTCTTTCTATGACCCTGAAAAACATCTTGCGCTTTCCAAATGTTTCACAAATGTTTTCAACATTGATAATAAAAAGAAATGTTTTTTGAGCATCAAATCAGCTTATTAGAATGATTTCTGAAGATCATATGACACAGAAGACTGATCACAAGAATAAATTACATTTTACATGCAGCCTTTGTGAGCCTAAGAGACTTCTTAAAAAAAAAAAAATTCTTACCAATCCCAAACTTTTGAATGGTAACAAGTCTACATTGGACCTAAACTCCAAAGTTTAGCTATAAATTGCTTAAATTGTCTGAATTCAGTCAGATTTACTGAACAAAAGGGTTTGTATGCGCCAATTGCTGCATGTAAATTAGAGTTTAGCATGAATGCTGTAACCACTTAATAATATGGCTGTCAAAAATGAACATGTGCACTTCACACAATGCAGAGTGAAACAGGCCTTAGTAGAATCTGAATGCTTGGCTGTGATTGGTCAGATAAGATGTGATGGATGTTATGATGATCAACTAGACAAGGCAAAGAACAGTTACCCAGACGCAGTGGTTAACAGACCCTCTGCTTATGTTCTGACCAACAAGCAATCGTAGAATTGCTAATTATATGTTAAATACATATGGAGAAACACTGACAGCACTGAGTGTCTGACTCTCTGATCTGAATCTTTAATCCTAACAAAACACAAATTGGTTTCAGGTCAGCTGGAAACAGTGCCGGTTAAATCCTTGACACTCAAAATAGCACAAACCCGAGGATTAGTTGACAGATCTAGTGCCAAAACAGTGCAGTGCATTAAATCATCATTAATAAGACAACAGAGCATCTGCCATATCCCACTCAATCTCTCTCTACACACACAAACGCACACACATATAAACAAAAAACACATGAAAAAAAAAATCTAATCTGCAGAATAAATAAATGATTCTGTCTGAAAGCGCTCTTAGTCTCTCCAGTAACTCATCATTTTTAGTTTCTTCTTGTCTCTCTCTCACCAACCTGTCTGTGTTTTCACTCCATCACTCCCTTCCTGTCGCTATCTCTCTCTCTAGACAACAAGATCACATCTGTGACACTGCATGTGACAGCCAATGCCATGCTCGTAACCCCCGCCAGTCTAAACAGGGCGGACAGGGGCGGATCTCTGTCTGTCACACCTGTCACCTGCTGTTTCCAGTGTTGGGAGGTGAGATACTATGCCACTCTCTGACTTGCAAGCTCGCATTAAAGGAAGACTAATGCCCTGACTTCCAGGAACCTGCCAAGTCGTTCACCGTTCAATCGTATCCGAGGGAAATGCGTGAGAGATCAAGAATGATGGCTGGTTCCGCAGTCAGGTGCTGGTGTTTCCCTGCCATGAAATCAGAAAGTGTAATTACAATAATTCAGAGCTGTCGAGGGTGAAGGTATTGCAGGATCACAATGATTTCCTCCAATTAAATGTGAAAAGTCATGATCTTGAGGATTTGATGAGTGAATGATGAATTATGGGTCTATTTTAAATTCTACAGAGCATTATCTCCCAAAGCCTTTGTCGTTTATGCATCATGTAGAAATAAATGCCCTGGCACTGAGTGCATAGTTGGCTCTTACATGAAATATCACCCTAATGGATCTGTAAAACCATATAGCAAAACCCACTCCATTTACACACCCACCTTGATAGAAAGGTTATTATTTCTTTGATGCATCAAAGGCTTGTGGGATAATGACTCATAAGTTGCATTTCCACCATCAGGAACGCTAACCAAATGGCCTGGATGAAATGGTCACAAAAACTTTATTAGGGACTTTAAAGGGTTAATAAGGCTACTGGTAGGACTTAATTTCTGTATTTTTAGACTTTATAGGTACTTTGATCAAAGAGGTCTAGGCTAGGTCATGTTCTGCTGTTAGTAAATGAGTTTGGAAGCTAAAACAGAGCCTTTAAATTCAACATGAAACAGCATATGCAAACTTTACTTTCATAATGGGACACATTTCAGAGTAAAAAAATAATATTCAATGAGAATGAAATAGATTTTAACCATAAGGAATAAATTGGATTGTAAATAAGTGGGAAATTTAATCTCAGAATAGAGCCAGACCTAATTTCAGTTTGCAATGGATTGTGAAGGACTTCCTGTCTGAAAGCTGCATCCACTTTTTGAGGAGAGCATCTTGATGTATCCCAATGGTAACACTCTTTCACATCTATTGTTATTTATTATTGCTGTGATCTTTATTACACTAACTGGAATCAGGAAGGTTGCACTACCACTAAGAGTAGATAAAAAGAATGACCAAGTACACTACCATTCAAACGTTTGGGCTCAGTAAGAAATTAATACTTCTATTCAGCAATGACGCATTAAACTGATCAAAACAAAAACAATCTTTGCATTTTTACAAAAAATAAATAAATATCCCCTCCAAATAAACGTTGTTCTTCTGAACTTCCTATTCATCAGAGAATCACAAAAATCTTAATCAGCACAACTGTTTTAATAAGAAACGTTTCTTGAGCACCAAATCAGTAGTATATCAGAATGATTTCTGAAGGATCATGTGACACTGATATGAAGACTGGAGAAATGGCTGCTTGAATAGAAAACTTTGCCAAAGGAAAACTTAAATTTAAACTATATACAAACAGAAAAATATTTCACAGTATTACTGTTTTACAGTGTTTTTGATCATATAAATGCAGACTTGCTGAGCACAAGATACTTTTTTGTAAAAAAAACAGGTGAGAACGAAAGTCCTACACCAGAAATTAGGAATAAGACCAGTAATGTGTATTAAATGAATAGATGATTTAGCAATGAACATTCTATCATTGCATTCATATTTTTTTCTGTGGAACTAAAAAATATCTGAGGACTCTTTAGTCAGGTCTGTGCTGAAGAATATTTGTGCAGCACGTCAAACCTAAAACAGACTAAAAATCCTGACAGATTTTTTATTTTTTTTGTGAACTGTTCCTTTAAGAAAGTAAAGAGAGTCCATTTGGGTTTCATGTTGATTTTAAGGACAAACCTTGCCAGTAACTTATTTAATGGAACACCTCCATCACACAGACTTGCCCAAATTGATTTAGTATGAAATAATATATATAAAGAGGGCCAAAAAAAAAGTAATTTCACAATTTATGGATTTATACATCCAATATCCAGCTCAGTGGGATAACCTCAGGAAATTAACATGACCCTGAGTGTCTGAGAGTCCAGACCATTAGGAGTCCTGAACGTGGAAGAGCTGTGGTAGGATTAAACAGGAAGAGAGTACCTGAGCACTGGGTTCAGAGAAAGCATTCTTTTTCACCACGCTGTTCCTGCCTCCTTTCCTCTTCAAGCGAACAGAAGTGCCATTAAAAATAGTTTGCTCCATTCAATTACAAAAGTCTCCAACAAATAGCATCTACAAAGCATGTGGAAGCGTGACTCTGTTGCCAGGGACAACCAGCGAGAGGGCACACGATTCTTTGTCAATAAGAGAGCACTTATTTGGAGTGGAAAGCATTTTTTCGGTGTGCAACATAACATCTTCACTGTGCTGTTTGGAGAGAATAGACCTACCCAGACTAGACTCTTAAGTGCATATCTACCCTTATAAAATGTAATATAATAAAATGTTAACACCCTGTTTAGTCGGCGTTTATGGTAGATTTGAATTTGTGCATCTGTAATCCCTTTGTCTGAACAATTCAATTAAATTTCCATAAACAGGTTTTAGAAATCTATAAACCTACTGTGTATTCTATAATTATTATTATTGCTCCCAAAACAAGTGTCCGCAAGTTTTTATGTTGCCTAGAGAAGAGTGTGTGAGGTTAGGCCAAGGCACACTCAACCACACACACACATATAAATATATTCTCACACACAGAACTATATGTTTAATAGGACTGCTATTTTGCTGCCCATGCACAATAAACACTGATCGTTAAGTGTAAGTGAGGAAAATTAGAGCCTCGTTAATGCCTAATTAGTACAATTAAAGGGCTGCTGGCTGTGCAGATTAGGTCAGCAGCAGATGGTCTGCTGGTTTTATGAAGAATAACAATAATAATTTTTTAATAATCAACTAAAGGGGAGGAAAAGGACTGAACACTGATAAATCTGAACTAACATTCTACTCAATTTCCCATGATTCTAAGGCTAGAAATTGAAAAGATTAGATATACAGCTCAAGCACAAGATGATTGAAGGTCATTCCAGTCACAGCACTAGATTCTAATTTGTGTGAATTGAGAAACATTTTATAAACCCCTTCCATCCATTTAATTTCTCACCTTCTCCATCTCTCCACTCTTCCTCTTGCGTGTGGGTCGGGAGATTTTTACAGTAACGGCGGAGTCTTCACCCTGCCGCTTAAGAGCGAACCGATCCGGCTGCAGAGGGCTGAAGGAAATTTCCATCTCAGGCTGCGGAAACCTGGAACGTCTGCCTGTTTCCGTGGAGATCTCTGACGAATCTAGCACCAGCGGACAGCTACCGGACGAATTCTGTGATATGAGTATCATTAATATTAACTTGATTATCATAATCAATGGACTGAGAAATTTGTGCATATATTCATAAAAGTAGATGCTTTTAATAAAAAATTAGCAAATGCAACAAATTAATCTATTGAGACAAGACGTGCCACAACTCTAATAGATTAGATATTAGAAATCCTACTGACCCCAACATTTTAAACCGTAAACATGTCGGGTTCGGTATGAACCTCGGTTTTGACATCATGGTTTAGTATGGTTTCAGTACAGCAAGGGGAAAAAACTAAACAATTTGGTTTCCACTTTTATTTTGATGGCCCCTTTACACCGTTTGCAACTACATGTCTACTAACTCTCATTAGAGTGTTAGTAGATTATTAGTAGACTGGTAAGTTTAGGGTTAGAATAAGTTGACATGTACTTGCACAGTTACTTATAGTCAGTATGATGTATGTTGTGGACCCATCAAAATAAAGATTTAGAAGATATTAAGCAGACAGTCTACTGATACTCTAATGAGAGTTAGTTGACATGTAGGTGAAACATTACTTATTGTCAACAGAACGTTCAAAAGGGACCATCAAAATAAAGTGAAACCAAATATATTAACCGTGGGTTATTCTAACAGTGCTCTTTCTTGAAATAAATGCAATTATAATTAAAATGTAAAAAATCTACCTCAGCTTCTGCTCTAAACTATAGGGAGCTCTTTATATTACTATAAGATTACAATTAACAACAGAGCCCAAACTTAAATGTAATTACTATTTATTTTAAAAAAAAAAAGTCAACACTCAACTTAAAAAAAAATTGTATGCAAACATATAAATTGCACAATGCAGTTTTTAAATTAACTCATAAATTATACAATTTCTATTTGTTGTTTAAATATACTAATTTACACAGTGGCTGTCATAACTTGATTCATAGCAGATTTATTTAAACATACATTAAATAATCAAGACATCATTACTAACAGTAATAAATAGTAATGATATTAGTCTATAATTTTCACGAATTGCTCTTCTCTCACGTCATTTCTTTAGCGGTTGACACTACTTAAATGCTACGTGACATTTTGTTTACAAGCTATTTTACTGATGTCTTTCCACAGTTAAAACACTGATTGAGCGATTACGTGAGGCATTAGTTGTTCATTCAAATTTATTTCACGTTAAAAATGGACATAATTTGAAAGATGACACTTTGTTTCTTATCAAAAGTAACAAAATAACTGTAGTTTACAATGAAGTTCCGCTCGTGCAGTGGTTAAAACAACGCTGTATTTGTTCAGTACACATGCATACCCAACCGCAAGACCGAATTTTTCGGTACGATAATGTACCGTTACATCCTATTTATACCATTTTTTCACATACATACATATTAATTATGTCCCTTTTAATTAACTAGTCTAAACAAACATTAATCTAATAGGAATGAAAATGAATTAACCGTGAACGATAATATATTAATAAATGAATATTAATCTAAATCATTAATTCATTATACCATTCGTGTCAGCATAACAACTTTCCCTTGTGGTGTTTATCTATTGTTACTGACAGATCGTTCAAAACTAAGAGAGATGAATATGCACTTGTGTGTTGCATCTACTATTGCACAAAACTAAATGAAAACTAAAAGAATAAAATTTATAAGCAAGCAACAGAAAGTAATTGACATTTTTACAATTAAATGATAAATAAGACGCATTTCTGTTTTACCTGACTGGTGACAGATCCCCTGGCTCTGCTTGTGCGTTTAAGAGTACTGGTGTTCAGAGGCTTCGTGTCAGATAATTCTGCTTCCATTGTCTAGCACAGCAATTTAGAGACAGTCAACATTCCTCACTCAACATCTAATTAGAAACTCAATTTAATAAACAGCTACAGTAGGTCTAATAAGAAACACATATCACCTCAGGTTGGTATAAATAAATACTAAGAACTGCCTGAATGAATGCATGTGTACAAAACAGGCAGTGTGGGGAATTCTTTGGAAAGCATATTGATGTACAAACAAGTGAAAATAAATAAAGGGCTATTCTACCGAATATAATAATCTATATAAAAGCTCTATTCATGACTTGCAGTTTTTCCTAGTATACTGGGAAACTCACTCAGTATTGTATATATAGTAAAAATATATATAATATATATATATATATATATATAAAAAATACGTTTGAAGGACAGTCCACTCAGCAGTGTTTAGTACAAATGCCAAAATGCTTTGACTTCAAATTACGATCTTTGTCTTTTGACAGCGATTATATTTGTCATATGCAGACTCTAATAAATCATCAAAGGTAGCGGGTGAATGGCAGTAATAAAACACGTGTGTCAGACCTGGGTAGATGAGTTTCTGTGAAGGCTGCTGTCTATAATGCTGACACGGAGCTGTTCCTTTAGTTTCTGGATCTCTGCCTCCTTTGCAGCCAGCTCTGCCTGCAGTGCCTCAGTCCTGCTGTCCTCAGTGACCTCCTGAGACAGGGGCAAAATATTAAAATAACACTTCATGTAGGGTAAAATTGATGAAGGAATGAACTGTAGAACAACACAGCAAACATTCAGGTGGTAATACAGCTATTTAATGTGCATGGTTTAAAAATAATGTATATTTGCAGAAGCAAGACTATTGTTGACAATAGGAATCTGTGTGTATACATGACACATACATGTCTTATAGTCACATAGGCTACATTACTAGATCTCCATAATTATTATATATTTTTCGGCTGGACAGTGGTCCCAGTCAGCTTTAGTTCAGCTAAAAATAATTTCTGAATTGTATGTCATTTTTATTAGATTTGCTTGGCTTCAAAAGAGCTGTATGGCTCTTTGAAGGTCTGCTAATTTGACACTAATGCAGTAAACAATTCAGGACTAAACTAACCCTTAGAATGTCTGTCAACCATTCAGAATCAAGTATTCAGTGCCACTGAACAATGACAACACTGCTGTCACACTTTCCAAAATGCACTTGTACTGCCACTGAGTGAATTATCGCAAGAATTATTGAATAACATCTAAATTAAGAATGCTTTTATCTCAAATAATTTTACACATTTAAAAATACATGCTGAACAGATATATGAAAGTTGTATTATTACAATATACATGACATTAAAATAAAATATTTCCATAAAAATGTGTATATTACAATAAATATTATCATCAACCAAAATTTGTAAGAACAGTGACGTTTTTTGCTTATTGCCTACCCCGTGCAATGATTGGCTGATGCATCTACTGGATTCAGTTAGGTTTGAAATCTGATTACTGGAAACTGTGATAATTTTTTTCAGGATGCTTTGATAAATAGAAAGTTCAAAAGAACAGCATTATTTGACGATTTTTAAATGGCTTTACTGTCACTTGATCAATTAAAATTTTATTTTCTATTAGGTAGTGTAGCATGAATAGAAAGCGAGTTTGTAATTTTTGAAATGATTATTAATTCATTAGATTAACAGACACTAGACTGACCTCTGGTGTTTGGGGCGTGTTTCTGGACTGTAGGATCTTGATCTGTTGGTCTTTCTCTGCATTGGACATGATAAGCTTTTTCAGCTGAACCTCCAGAGCAGAGACGAGTGTGTCTCTCTCTTTTCTCCAGCTTTCCATCTCTTCCTCACGAGCAGCAAGACGTGCGACAAGAGACTCCTAATTGACACAAATCAACAGTCATTCTCTCTTTAACTAAAAATATATTTAGTGTCTGAACACACACCGCCATTTACCATTTCGGCCTGTTGGCGAGCATGCCGTTCTCGATCATCAGCGTATCGCCTCATGTCCTGGTTCCTTCTCTCCTCAGCCTCTTTAGCCTGACCAATCAGAACCAACTTATCCTCCATCCACTTCTTGCGCTCTGCCTGGTGCTTTTCACTGGCCAGCTACAAACATGAACCCCGAAGAACCAAACAAAGACAATGAGCATGCATTTTTTATACAGTTGAAGAGAAATAGATAATACATTTGGCCAACAGACCTTTAAGCTCTCCTGGGCCTGAGTGGTCTGTTGTCTGGCCTGTAAAACGTCATCAGAGATTGATCTGGAATCTCTCCTGTTCTTCTGTTCAGGTTGCAATTCTCTCAACCTCATCAATTCTGGAAATACATACGGTGAGGTAATAAATAACAAATATAAAGATTTTGAATTTGAATGGTTTTAAAACAATTTTATTTTGACGTAACAATAAGAAACGTACAATTCTGTACTTATATTTTCACTAAAAAATAAGTACATATGTGACTATAATCATATGGACTCCTTCGTACAGATTTTTTTCCCCCTTTAAAGAACAAGATGATCTTTTAAATCCCCTCAAATCATGCTGGAGAACATAGTGAATAAAGCAAAATTGGGAGATACCAAATGTTGGTATTTCTATTAAACTTAAACTTGTTACATAACGTATTTTGTATTTATTTATTTTCAATTTATGTTATGTTAGACAGCAACACCCTGTCAACAAATATATATATATATATTTTTATGTATGATATTACTATTAAATGCTCTACAGTACATTAAAGTATTATGAATGCAATATTCTCCATGTGATCTTGTACCCTGAGTGAGCTCATTTATCTGAGCCTCTCTGTTGTCCAGCTCCAGGTCCAGCTCTGTCTGTGTTTCCTCCTGTTCTGTCAGAGCCAAACGCATGTCTTCAATAACACGCTCGCGCTCCTGCAAATCTACGGAAACCATCAACAAACATTAACATGCTTTACTGTTTATTGCCACACATTTAATTAAACACTTGACAATAAATAACACCCATTACTGCACACACTTGTGCAGACACAGGCAATTAAACAACATATAGCCTACCTTTACATGCTTTCTGATAGAGCAGCAGATTCTCATCTGACTTCGATTCAGAAGATCGTTCCTGTTTTAGAACAAAAAGAAAATAATTAGTTCACATGACAGTGTCAATTAATGTTTCTCTCTTTGTGGTTTTAGCTCTTCATCGCTAGGCGGTGCTTACAGCTTTCAGCTGGTTGATGGCGCGGTCCCTGTTGGCGATCTCATTCTGGAGCTGTGCTTTAGTCTTTTCTAGATCACTGAGCTTCATTCGTAGAGATTTCTCAGCGTCCCGCATAGAGGAGATCTAAGTCATAAGGAGTTTTAGCACAAGTCAACAGCAGTCAAATTCAATATAAACTCTGACACATTTTGGCCCAGATGGTAAAGATGTTTGAAACGGAGTGAGTTCTCACCTCTTTCCGGACCTGCTGAATTTGTTTCTTTGAGTCACAGAGTTTTTCCCGAAGATCAGATGAATCATCTTCCCTTCTGCGCAGATCAACAGCCATACTGTTCAATTTACACTCACTAGATTTAATCTCCTCCTTTAACCTGAGTGATGAAAAATCAAATGCACATAGAATGAATACCAAAAAAGAAACAATAAATCTGAGGCAAAAGTATTGATAAATGGTGTTTGATTAATTGGGCAGTATTTGGGCTAATGTGAGATTATCTGCATCATTAAACCATGTCTGCTTGGTCAATTAAGAGAAGTGTTTATCTTTACCTTTTGTCAGTTCCAAATTGATATTTTTTCAGTGATGTTTGAGCACATGTTGTATAAAATGAGGTTTCTTTTCACTTCAGCAAATATGCATTTCATTTGCTATTACTGGATTGTGGGTATATTTTGGCATTCTATCCTGCTCTCTAAATATTGGCATGAACCAATGAAAAATCCATGTCGGTCAATTACTAGCAAAAAGCCTTAAAGACATGACCATTATTCTGACAAAATGCACTACACACAATCTCAATTACAAATATACTTTCCTTTTAGCGCTTATTCAGTAAGAAGTGACAATAAAAAGCCTTCCAGGCTACTAAAATAAATCAATGTCCTTCTGTGTGGGATAATTATTAATCCAACAAAAGCAGCAATCCTGTGCAATATCTTTGACAAATAAAGCAAGACAATTCCTTTCAGGGAATAAGTAATACAATTTCACGAGCTGTTTGATGCTTTCATGAAAATCATCAATGCTTATAGAAAAGCTGCTAATACTCCAGTTCACACCAAATCAGTTTCAAAGACCAAAAACAAGCTTTGTTTTTACAAACAATCAACATTAAACAGCCATTCACTTCTAAAAAGTATCAAGTACAAGTGAACTGACTAAACACAAAATGATAATACATTATACATTTTTCCATTTCACACACATTTTATATATTACCGTTCTAAAGTTTGGGATTGGTAAGATTTTTTTTAAATGAAGTAGTCCCTTATGCTCACCAAGGCTGAATTTAAAAACAGTAAAATTGTGTAATGTTACAAATTAAAAAAAAAAATCTATTTTAATATATTTGAATTTATTCCTGTGATAGCAAAGTTGAATTTTCAGCAGCCATTACTCCAGTCTTCAGTGTCACATGACCCTTCAGAAATCAAGGGTCAGACCACTCAAGAAACATGTACTAATTATTAATGTTGAAAACAGTTGCTTAATGTTTTTGTGGAAACCGTGTTTTCCCCCCCAGGATTCTTTGATGAATACATCAAAGAATAGCATTTACTTGAAATAATGTCACTTTTAATAATGTCACTATTGATCAATTTAATAGATCCTTGCTGAATAAAGGTATTCATTTATTTCAACCACTGAACGGTAGACGGTAAATACATATGAAAAAAATAAAAATAATGAATGTGCTCGACGTGTGTGACACCAACGCTGCAAAAATAAACTGAACTGATTTTGTATAGTGGTTTAATGTAACTTGTGTTTTAGGAAACTCTAACGTAACTGAGGAGGAACATAACTGACCGGTTGATCTCTTCTTGTCTCTTCTGTAGCTCTGCATCTTTCTGAGCGATGGCCTCCTCTGCCACAGCCAGCAGCTCTCTCCTTCTCTCCGCCTCCCTCCTGCGCGCCTCCTGCACAGCTTGCGTCTCCTCCTCCTCCAGAAGCTCCTGCTCTTCCTTCAGCTTCTTCTGCAGAACTAAGAGCTGAGCCTCCTTTGACACTAGGGCATTCTCCCTCTGTGCCAGCTCAGCTTCCTTTTCAGACATGGTGATGTTTATTTTGCTATGGGTCTCCATGTTTTTAGATCCAAGAGTGTTAGGGTTTGTCAGCCCAATCTCCCTGTCTTCAAGTCCCTCCTCTTTAGACAGATGTGCTGTGTTTCGCTCTTCCTTCTCGTTCTCAAGGCCTCTGACCTTCTCTAGTTCAGCTTTGACCCCACGAAGGGTTGTCACCTCAGCCTGCAGGTCAGAGTTGACTTTTTTGAGGTCATCATAGTCAGGTAATGTGTTTCTGGAGGTTTCTGCTTCCCGTTGCAGTAGTGTAATTTCCCGTTCAAGAGTCAAGATGTGTTTGTTCTTCTCTCCCAGTTCGTGATTTTGCTTAGCCATTTGTGATTTGGCAGCAGCCAGTTCTTGAGAAGAACCTTTTAAATGTTCTGTAGTGTTGCTATAATTGGCAATAACTTCTACCTTCAAATTGCTGCAATCCACTGCCGTTACCACTGATTTAGTTTCTAAGGATGTCTGATGTACCTTCTCTTGCAGAAAATGTTCCTGTGAAACTCTGTCTTCCAGTTTAGACTTCAGATCCTGAATGCAAACCTTTAACGTGTGGCACTCCTGCTCCAGAGCTGTGATCTGCTTGTCTTTTTGTTTGGATTCAGCAAGGCCGCACTCCAGCTGACCTTTGACCTCAAGAAGGGCGGAGTCTTGACATCCATTATCTGGAACATCATCTTGGACTTTTGAGTCCTCCAGGGGACCTATAAAGAATGGATAATTTTAGAAACGTTTAACAGATATAGATATATATATTTATATTGATGATCTGTCAGTGTGACATGCAATAACACAATATATTTGTTTAATATACATTTTTTTCATTTAAAAATTGCTTCAACATTTAAATTAGTTTGGTACAACCAGGCATTTCTAATTTATTGCTACTGGCGTAGCAACAAAGCAAGTAATTAATTTAATCTAAAATGCACTAGTCTTTACTCACACATTTGGGCATAAAATTATTTTCAATTTGATTTCATGCTGAAGATGAAAGAGTGGCATTTAACTGTGGAATCACTCAGCCTGAAAGCCTTATTCATACCCAGGAGTCAGGAAGCACCTCATGTGGGTGTGGGCTGCTTTAATACTACAATAACATTTCTGTTACTTTCTTTTTGATTTAAAAGTCAAGCATCCTTTTTTATTGGTATTTCCACCTTTTTATAACTTATAGTGCTTTTAATTGTGGGCAGTGTTCTCCATGTGTAAAATAAATATACTTCTTTATTCAGTTGAGTTCATAAAAACAGTACACTTCACAGAAGTACTTTGAGATGCAGGTGTTATGCACAGTGGTAACTTTTTCTAAAACATATTTATAATGATCATTTCTTTATGTTCGAGAGCCTTTTTCGACTGTGAAGGTATCGTCGTCCTTTGACCTGATTCTCTCTGCCAGCTCCTCTGGTTGTGACAAAAGCTGGGAGGCACTTTTCAGCACCTGGGGCGGAGTCTGTACCTTTCTTGAGAGGGGGCTGTCCATCAAGCCCCTCCCTTTCCTGACGCCGCTTTCTGGTTTCAGTCCGGGTGTCAGGTCGCTGCTCTGAGCAGGTACAATCGCATTTAAGCTGGATGATCTCCTTTTTGATGGAGTCAATTTGAGTCCTCTGTAAATCCAAACAAAAAGAAAAAATAAACACGGTAAATAAAAACATTGTGTAACTGTAAAGGAATTGTTCACCCAAAATGATAATTCTGTCATGTTATTTGTTTTATGGAAAAATAATTGATGAATTTGAAAACAGATATTTTCTACACAAGAGTTCATAGTGACAATGAGCAAGCTCCAAATAGAAGAAGAAAAAAAGATGACTTAATACTGACGGCAAATATTCTTTTCCATACCCAGTTAAAATCCTGTTACACTATTGTTCAAAAGTTTGGGGTCAGAACTTTTTTTTTTTATTCATTCATACATTTATTTATAGCCTTTCTAGACTATTCTATCAACAAAGCTGCAATCACAGTTTTCCCAACAGATGAGCTCACAACGTGGCGGACACGTTTCCTTTAGCACGATCACTTGATTATTTCGAAATCCTGTTAACTAAAGACAAAAAAGATTATATTAAATTGTAGTAATGTTTTACAATATTCGTTTTTTACAGATCTTGATCAAATAAAGGCAGCCTTAAACTACATTTTTGTTTAAATCCTAACGAGACCATCCATTATATGGACCTTGAAGGAAACTCTAGATGTTCACACTCACTCCTGAGCCGTGTGTTTTCTCATGTTGGTCATAGATGTTTGGAGTTTGGAAACCATCTCATCCTTTTGTCTGCACATTTCACTCAGCTCCCATTCCCTTTGCTTTGGCTCTCCAGAGCTCATAGTCCAAAACATCCACACCTTACTACATTGTTTACGGTTTTTGGGGGAAAAGGAAAAAAAAAGTGACTTGCCTATGCATGAAAATGCTCCGAGTCTGGTCCTCATATTGTCTGTTAAAAAGACAGAAACCTTTTACAGCGGCTGTTTTACCTTCTTCAACTCCTCCAGTTCATCTGACAGTCTGCTCTGGGTTTCCAGCTCTGTGGGGGAGTATGGGGCTTGGTGTTAGATCAAGCAATTAGAAAGCCTGGTAAGGTGAAGTGCGAACACTAAGCAAGTGTTATGTGGTTATAATCCTACTGAAAAAGCATCCGTGTCTCATTATACAGGTTTCCCACACTTTCTGGCCAATGAATTTCCATGACTTATCCATGAAAAATTTTTGGTCTCACAAAAAGCAATTTCTTGCAGAAGAAATACTAAAAACTGAAAGAAGAAAAAAGAGAGGGGGGGGGGACAAATTATATTTAAAAAAATATATTTTACAATTTTCCAGAATAGTGGGAACCCTAACAACAACAACAAAAAAAATTAACACCGAAAGTAGAGGGGATGCACAAAACATTTGTGAAAGGGGAGATTTGTTTTGGATCTGCTTATCTGCAATCGTTTCTCACCCAGTGTTTTGAGTGACAGCTGATTCTGAGTTTCACTGAGCAGTTCTGAAAGTTCGGTGACCTTTTTCTCAAGGTCTAGCAGTGTCACGGAGACGTTAGGGTCAGAGGTCACCAAGCAGGACTGGGCAACCTGGGCATCCTGTCTGATTCCAGCCATGCACTGGCTCAGAGTCATAATGCGTTCTACATTGACATGTTCTCTTCCTACACACATCACACACACACACACACACACACACAACACAAATTCACCACTACAATTGGCTTACCAAAAACTGATCACCTTTTTAAAGAAGTGTTAGTAGAATAAAATTCTTAGAAGTTATAGTCCCACCTAAATCTGCTCTTGAACTACAGCATATCTGTACCTCTGATTTGGTCGCAGCTGAATTCATGCTGTCGTCCTCCACAGATGTTTTTCCCACCAGGTTTTTAAGAATCTGTCTCCGTTCACAACGTTCCTCAATCAGTTCCCTCTCTCTAGATATGCGCTCACTAAAATAGAAAAAAAAAAAAAAAAAAAAGATACGGAAAGCGGTCTGGGTCATCATATAGCATGACCTGTAATTTGCTTTAATTACACATAATTGAGCACAGGGGCATGTGATCTCTGACCTGTAATCTTCCTGCATCTGCGAAATCAACTCAGAGAATTCTTTTGTAACTTCATCTCGAACACATGCCTCGAGAGCTAAGTGTTCGGCTTTCTCCTTCCTCAACTGCTGCTGAATCTCCTCTATAAACTGCACCTGGGCCTTTACATACAAACACAAAACAGCCATGCTGACGCAGAAACCTCAGTGTTATGCAAACAAAATCATGCAGCAACAATATAAATATATTAATACACACATCAATATTTGTGTGTCCTAAGTGGATGAAAACCAGTAAAACAGTTAAATGTGTCTTGTCTGACACTTAAAGTTATGGCTGATTAGGACGAAAACTAAAATGAATATAGATGTGACTTATGGTGTAAGGTGCCCGATCTCACCTCATAAACCCCCCTATCGAGCAGCACAGTCTCTTTCCCCTCTTCCTCAGCATCCAGAATGGTGTCCTCCATTTCACTTTCCTCTTCATCCTCCTCAGTGTCAGAATCTTCCTGGACATCCTCAAGGCTGGGGTCCCATTGCACCAGCGAGCTGCGCCGCATTTCCCGTCGATCAACATTGTTGATAATGAAGGACACCTCTCTGGCACTCCTTTTCACCACCACTGGAATGCTCTTAGTGGTGAGAACCACCACCTGAAAAACACAGAACTATCCATAACACAGCTACAAAAAAAACAAAAAAAAAACATTTAGCATTTCAGCAAAGAAAAAAAAATAATTTCAGCAGTTTGAGCAACGTCAAGAAACCTTGACAAATATGATGGGAAAATTAAAAGGTCCAAACTGTAGGATACCGGCCCTAAAAAAATTAAAATTGTGTCATCAATTATTCACCCTCATGTTGTGCCAACCCCCTAAGACTTCCATTCATCTTTTAAATACAAGTAAAGATATTTTCTAATGAAACCTGCGACATTTCTGGACCGCCATTGAAAGTCCATTCTACTGAAACGTTGATGCTTAAAGTTTCTAAACACATTGTAAAAATAACCCCTATGAATCAAGATGTTTAATCTAATTCATCTGAAGACGAGACACAATAGCTTTATATAATAAATACATTTAGACTTATTCACATGCATTGATTAACAAATACATGAAGCACATCAAATATTGTAAACAGGAACTCAACTGTACTACCATAATTGTGTTGCTTTTAAGTCTTGGATTAAACCAAGGATTCATATGCATTTCTTTTACAGTCTCTTTACGAACTTTTTGAAGTGTCAGTTTTGGTGGAATAGACTTTCAAATAAAGTGACAGAAATCACTCAGCTTTCATTAAAAATATCTCAGGTTGCATTAAATATTCAAAGACGAATGGCATGAGGGTGAGTAACTGATGACAATTTTCATTTTTGAGTGATCTTACCCTTTTAGGAGTGAGACGCAGACCTATTAGAATGTTACACACCTTTTGAGCTACAGCAGAGAACTTGAGCACGTTGAGCGTCTCATCATACATGGAGGCACTCTGGTTAATGTTTACAATCATACAGGCTTTGCCCCGGCCAGTAAAGTATCCCTGCAGATAGTGAGTGAGTTTACTCTCTCTGAATGGAACGTGCTGTCTGAAAGGACAATATAAAAGTGTTTAAAAGACAAAGAAAAAAGACAACAAAATTTAAAAGAAGAAAAAAAAAAAAAGTGTATACCTGGCCTGCTGGTTATTTCTGAGTGCATTGATGCATTTTCCCAGGCTGAGTAGAGAGGTGTTGATGTTTCCTGCCTCTTTCAGCCGTTCACCTTTATTTTGTGTTTTAGCACATCGCTCCGATCCGGCCAGATCACACAGCGCCAGCCTTGAACCAGAGTACATACTTTTACAAACCATTCTGAAACACAACACAACCTGTAGAGAGCTCAGATCAGGATACACAGACTCACTCGCTAACTGACTCCACTCTAGGTATTCCCATATCTTCCACCTTCAGGATCCGGACAGAGAAAATACTGTGGCTAAAAATCAGGCAAAGAAGACATGAAGTCAGAATAACATATGCATACAACACCCACTGTGTTAAAATGGATATACAGCACGACGTTACAGAATTTGTATAGTGTACCTCCTGCTGGATAGCAGGTTGAGTTTAGTGCTGGAGATGCTCTGGTTCCTTTTGCCCAGTTTCATCACTTTTAAGGCTTCATCAGCACTGCTCACCTGCACCCATCTCAGATCTAGAAAACAAAAACTGTTATGAGCAAAGACACAATCTGATTCAGCACCTTAAATGAACTGACTGAATCACTCAGTCTTAACACATGGAAATTCTCTCAATGCTACATTTTTTTCTTGTTGCTCTAGCACCAGCACCTGGCCAGTTTTAGCTATTACACATTATCTCAAGAAAAAAAACCAGAAGTCACTTCAGTAATTACAAATTTAATTTAATTGCTCTTTGGAATGATTTAATGAAGAAATGCTGCAGTGTAATCTCACTCCTCCAGCTCAAACAGCATATGGTTCTAGCAACACCAAGGTCATGGGTTTGGTTCTCAGGGAATGCCCAAACTGATCAAATATATAACTTGAAGTCACTTTAGATAAAATAATCTGTTAAATGCATAAAAGAGAAATGTATATGAAAATGCAGGCTTACAGCCAGCATTTTTTTTGTTATATGCAAAACTTTATAACATCAGGGTTTAACGTTTGCTTGGATGAGCCATCAGGTCCATGGACACATTGTAACAGTTTAATAACAGAATATATAGTAAATTACAGAAACAGGTGACCATTTACCTTTGATGAATGAGTTTCCTTTGACATCCTGACAAAGACGGAGGTTGGTTCTCCGTGAAGCATTGTTTGAATGCTGTTCTAGCAAGTCGTGGATGTTCTCATTGTAGATCTCACAGAATGAGACCCAAATAGAAAACTTGGTGTGTATATCCAGATCCACAGCTAAGCTCCTCTCATTCACTGCAGAGCTTATATCACTTAGAGTGGAACCATCTAACAGGCAACCAGAAAGTTATGGGTCAGCCAGACAAAGATTGAGCAGACTGCCAAGCACAAGGTGTAACTAAAAAAAATAAATAAAAAAATATCTCTTTACCTTCAAGATCAGACTTCGAGCTATGGCAAGATGTACTCTTCTGTGCATCAGTCTAAAGAGAAGACAACTAAAGATTGAGTCAAATGAAACACCCCTGAAAACAGAAGTTGTTCAAATCACTATGACATGCACAGATTACAAAAATTAATTTGTATTATTAATTAATTACATTCTCCCTAATTCCTCTTTTTCATCTTTTCAATTTTCCTTTATAAAATGGCCTACCGCTTATATACATTCAGAAAGTCGTACAGTTTTGTGGGCATTCACAGAGATCAGTCATTAGTCAGGTGGCTACACTGCATTTGACCTCTGGAATTACAAAAATCATTTCAGGTTTAAGAAGTGTTTCAACATTACATCAAATTTTTATTTGAATGATCACGCTGTTGGTTATTTTACCATGTATTACTTTGGAAGGCGTTTGTCTTTCAAACACATTAAAATGCACAAATTTAAAAAAAATGTGTCATCGATCTCTTTCACAAACTATTATATTGTTAGTTGAGAGTACCCCTGAGCAGTGAAATAATTTTTAATAATAAAGTATCATAAAAAAACTTGGCTGTTATGGCTCCTGCCTTGGTATTGTCACATGACATGTAGGTAAACAAATTTCATTTTTTTTCAATAAGTGTTTTATTTTGATTCATTTTAAAACAATGTTTTAATTTAAAAATTTTATGATTTAATAAATTATTAGCTTTTTATTAAATTCTAACCCCCTTCACGTTCTTCCACCCAGTTTGGATACCTGACGTAATATAATATATGGTACATATTTAAATCAAACGTAAAAAAACGAGATGGTCAAAAAGTAAGCTAAAATTCTGATTATATTACCTCCTTTTTATGTGGTTTTTTTTTACTAGCCCAATTTTGCATTAATTTGGAATCAGTAATGGATTACTATTTGTAAGTAATCAACCCAGCTCTGGACATACAGTACCTCTTTAAAAAGCTTTAGCAGGTTGCGTTTGCCAACTGCTTCCTCATTTTGCTGATCTTTGGTGAGCCGGATGAAATCCCGGCACCTCTGGGGTTTTAGGCACATCTGGGTGAAGATGCGACCATCCAGACTACTGAAGATCATGTTGAGGGAACGAGGCAAGATGCCTGGATCAGTATCCGGACCTAACACATCAAAACACCATCAGGACATAATTCTTGAATTTCAATATTTTCCAAAAGCTAATCACTGTTAAAGGGGTCATATTATGCGATTAAAAATTTTTCTTTCTCTTTGGAGTGTTACAAACTCATTGTGCATAGATAAGATCCCTGAAGATGCAAAGACTAAAGTCTCAAACCAAGAATATTCTTTATATCCAAGTTAGACGCGCCCGCCCCCCTAAAACGGCTCGTTCTAGCACGCCCCACATATCTACCTCACTATGTGGGATATTAGCATAATGCGCCCAAATGTGCATGCAAAGAAAGGTGTGGTTTCAGTAACCGCAGTTAGTGTTGAAGCAACCATGTCAACGAGACGCTGTGTGTTTCTAGGCGAAGCAAAAGCACTTTATTTGGCCTTCCCGAAAGTAGATAAATTTAGGAATCTTTAAGATTACTTACAAAAACAGCAATGTATTTTATGGACGACCGTTTCGTGAACATAGGAGAGGAGTATTCCGACTTTGCTATGACAATTTGGTGCTTCTGAATCAGCTACTGTTTTTTTATTAGTTTATGTATTTGTTATTGAGTGTTCAAATGCGGAGTTTTGCGCCATCGTGTGGTGTGTGTCGGTTTGTGTGTGTGTGTGTGTGAGAGGGAGTGAGTGAGAGAGTGAGAGAGAGAGATCACAGTGGAGTCAGCTGTCTTAACCGCGGCTTGTGTACTGCATCATTACTGTGTCTGTTCCCCTTTCAGGCTTGAACTGATGGTAAAACTAATGGCATTATTTACTGTTTTTACATTTATTTTGAAGATGAAGCTCGCGATTATGGTAAGGGGGCCTTACATTTCCGACGAGTGCTTGCGGTGTTTGGCCAATCACAATGCCCTGGGTCAGCTGGCCAATCAGAGCAGAATGCGCTGTTGGAAAGAGGAGTGACTTTGTAGAAAATGAAGCGTTTGAGAGAGGCGGGGGATATAGGACCTACCAAAATGTACAGTATTTGAAAAATAATGTGTTTTTTGAACATTTAAGCATGTCAACATATTCTGTTACACTAAATAATTATCTTTAAAAAAGCATCATAATGACCCCTTTAATAAAGTCAGCACAGCCAGAAATGTCACGCTTTGTATTTGAAATGCATTCATCTTATATTAATGATTCATTCATGCATTCTGTGTTATAAATTTTTTGACCTTGTAATATTCTTCAATGTCACCAAAAAACGCATTCAGATCTGCTCCATATCCATTAAAGTCACATATTGTACACCTTTCGTGATTTTTATATTTTGGTTATTGATTCCTATAAGAGATATTTTGCGGATAAGTCCAAAACCATCTTAATTTTTTACCAGCGGCACCTCTCTCGGAGCTCTGCGGGAACGACCAATTGGCCTGTCTAATTATTATTCATGATCCTCTCTTCTTCTGGTGCCTGTGTGTGTTCGGGGCGCACGGCCAGCACCACAGTAACGAGTCTGTCGCCGGTCCATCACTAGCTGGAGGCAGCAAACAAGGGAACTGGATGCTGCCCTTCAACCAGCGCAGATTCGGCTACAATACGTAGCTTAAAATATTTTGGATGTTGTTGCCAATCGCGTAATACGCTCAAATTAGAAATTTGCTATTAAAAATATCTGCTGCCACTGCCAGACAAAAAAATCGACGACAGCTGTGGTTAAATGAGCAGACTGGACAGAAACGATTGTCACATATGCTCGTGTTTGCAGCGCACATTTCTTATCAGAAAAGGTTAAATAAAGTTTTGTCTTTTGTTGTTATGGGCACGTCTACCGATTTCTTGCCATATGTCTATGTTTCTTGCATCTCACGACTATGTCGTGTATGAAATAATGTCTATGTGCATGTGTGTAAAACAACAAACTGACAATTTATATATATAATCATTTGTAATTGTATATACATTGTTGTGATTAATTGTTGCTGGAACAATAATGTAGCTGTAAAAAATAGTTGCCTGCTGAAATTGAAAAATATATACATCTTCATCATGACTAGACACGGTGAGTTTGTCTACAGGTTAGATGTGATCCACCTCATAATAATAATCCTGTCAGATCGTCCATCCTTTGAGTGAGAGTGTAACGTTACAGGTCGGCCGATCTGGTTTCGTGGTTAAAGTTAACCTTTTCGACATGTTTCTGTGTTGTCGTTCCTCAGCAATAGCATGGAACATAACTCTTTGTGCTTCAGAAACAACTTTTGCTTCTTGCTCAAATTAAAATGGGTTGTGGAGCAATAACACGTTGACTTTTAAGCTCTATTGACAACATTTGTGGCATTATGTCAATTACAGAAAATAATTCAGTCTATCAATACAATAAGAACAATAAAAACAAAATATACAAACCTAAAAAAGTGAAGGTCTTCCCAGCATTGGTGATACCATATGTAAAGACCAGAGAGTTTTGTCCCTCTAGCACATCCCTCACAAGACCCTTCACTGTGCCATCAAACATCTCCTTCTGGGTAGTGTCTGGACCATAAACCTAAAAATACCACAATGTTGATATCACCTTGTGAATAATCTGTCAGACAAAACCAAGTTATGTGCATGACTCAAGACAGAGCACAACATTTGACCTCAAACAGTATTCCCAAAGACAAATTTGAAGATTCTTCAGGATGGTTAAATAGGGAAAACATAATCAGTCACAATCTAGATAGTTTGTGCTGATGGGTCTGCTTGCCTGAGAGAACTGGAAACGTTGAGCTGTAACTGGCACTGATTTATCACTGAGCCTGGCAGAAAGAGATGATTGTGGAGCTTTGAAGAGCACAGTCTCTGGAGGCTGAATGGCCACACAGTCCTTCAAAAACAGAGAGAAGGCACAGACTAATCATTTTATTTAGAGGCAATGTTTGAAACAGATTTTCAGGGGCTTTTTCCCTTTAAAATATTTTTCCTAACCCTATAAAAAAATTCAACATGAGGGTCTGCATTTTAGGGTGCTTTAATGTGTGCAGTATCCCTGAACCATTTATTCCTTATTTTCACCTGTGATTCTCCATTCTCAACCTCAGCTGATGAAAATGGTCTTATCCTAAGATACACCTTCAAATGTTCCTTCTCCAGGTCAGACTGGTCCTTCAAAAAAACACATCAAGGCTCAAACCATTTCTGTTGATGGTTTCATTAATCACAATGTAAAAATAACACTTTATCCTGTATTATTGTTCATGGCCGGTGTTCTGACAAATAATGCTACCTATCAGATTATGCTAGCAACACTGTATTTATCCTACTGTAAGGGTAGGTTTAGGGTTGGGGTAGGTGTACATGTTAATAAAGCCTCACACCTTATTAATATCATGCTGGAAGCCAAATCTGATAGGTAGCACTTTTCGCTATCGAATTATGCTAACGGTAACATCTGTTTTAATGGGAGGTAGCAAAATCTGACAGGGTAGCACAAATCGTCAGAACACCGGCTGTCATCTTACCTGCAAATCTGAACACTCGCTGAAATCTGAGGACAGATTTCTTCTTAAATCTTCCGCAGCTATCATCTCCGGTCTTGCCATATCATCCTTTAGCCCTGATTCCATCATACTGCTCTAAAAAAACATATGAGAAGACATAACGTAAAAGAGCAGGACGAAATAACAGCCTCTGGTTTACCGAGAATAACTATGACAACCCTTTAATCACACCTGATGGTAATTATACAGGACTTTATAATCTTATGTTCATTTTAACAGACAATTACACAATTTTACATATTTTATAAGTCAATCTGACACACAAAAAAATGACATTAACAACCACCCGAACTGACAAACTCACAAATAAGAACAGGACAGCAAAACACGCTCATTAAAACAAGTTAACTTGGTTGACTTACAGGACTGCGAGTGGGTAATGTGTATTATTTTGTTTTTAACTCGGCGGCTGTGTTTATTCGTCTTGCCTCATCTTCCAAACTGTCGCTCGTACTTATTTTCAAATTCCACCAATCGGATGAGCGAGAGCAACCGCAAAGGATGCTGGGAGCGCGTGCTCGTGCACGTCACAGAGACGTTACATATGCGCAGAAGGTGGACTGCGCATGTCTCATAACTAGATTGGTGCTTGTTTGTACCTATACAGACTATGGTTTGTACACAGTTGTTTGGTGTGCTTTTTCGATTTGTTATTTCATTTCTTAAGTTGTGTTTTAAGTGTAATTCGTAGAAATACGTTTTTCTAGATAATGCACAAAATACAAGAATAGGCTAAATAATAACAACATACAAATATTCCTACATTAAAATACCAAACCAAAGCACATTGCAAAGTAATTCCATTAGCAAGTAATAAAAGATAATAAGCGAACAAGAAGATAGAAATGTACCCTAATAGAATAAAATAAAATAAAAAAACAGAAGAAGCTCTGCAAAACAAGAAGGAATGTCAATCATGATATAGCTATTCTTGTCTAGATATCTTTATTTTTAATAGACGTTGAGGCCTAAATACAAACTCAGTTCTTGCTTGGAGACATTAAAGTGGCATTTACAGTTTGTGTATATAAAGAATGTAAAACTTAACAATAAACAGATTTACTTTTATAGGTTTACTGTCCATATTTTTGTCATTAATATATATATATATATGTGTGTGTGTGTATATATATATATATATATATATAAAAGAATATGTCTAATATAAGAAGTCACATAAAACTGTCAGGAAACACTTGGTGGCTCATACCAAAACACTGTATTCACGTTTCAAGTGATTCACAATAATTACATTTAAGGGTTTAAAAGAAAGATTTACAAAACACATATACCAATGCACATTTCATAAGGGATGTCCATGTACCCAGTGCTAAAGTCTTTCACAAATCCAGTCCATAATTACGTAACAATTACAATAATATCCATCATAATAAACATTCTCAGACCAGCATTCACATTCTGTTCCATTTCTGAACACTTGTACTTCTGACTCCAATCTGTCGACATTTTTTCCAGTAGCTCAAACTGCCATGGACATTTTTAAAACAAACATACAACCACTCACACATGTTCATGCCTTGCGCCACTCACCGAAGATTCTTTGCTCGCAAAATCAAATGAGACAAGTAAGAAAACAATATTTACAAATAACCTCATCAATATTTCAGACACTCTATCACCAGCAATTAGCGTCATCATTACGAATATTGCGAAGTACTGTTAAATTTAACATTTAATATGAAAGAAAGAAAGAAAGAAAGAAAAAGCATTTTATAACACTTCAGCATTGAGATGGATGTTGAAAAGTTGTACATTTGGATTTGGTGCTTCTTCTTCATTAAAATTATTCAGGATGTTTTTCACACCTTTTTGCCATGAAAGCAGAGTCTCCATTGGTGTCTTTCCATCCTGTAAATAACAGATAATTTTAGGATATATCCACTAAAAAAAAGAATTCTGTAGTGCCTCAATCTGTCTCTAGAGGGCACCATGTAAACTTCAACGTCATATAGTAAGCATCGTATGTACTCTAACTGAACTTACATTGTTTTTGGCATTTAGACTGGCTCCATACATCATCAGCAGTTTTATCATTTTAAATCTGTTTATCCTCACTGCGTCGTGCATTGGTGTGTCTCCCTCCTACACAAACAAAATGCATTGGCATTAGAGAAGAAGAACTAAATGTGGGAAAATGCATTATATCTTAAATTTGCTGTTCAAAAATGCACAAAAATTGTCAATTTAAAATTAGATTACTATAAATTATATATCCAATAATATACTATAAGAAAGTTACCATATTAAAAATTCTGAATGCTTTGGAAAATATTTGAAAAGAGCGCAAAATAATTCTTACCCTGTCTTTCGCATTTACATCAGCTCCACAGTGAATGAGATGCTCAGCACATTCGTAATGTCCCGTCCGAACTGCAACATGGAGGGGTGTGCTGCATAGCTGAAGATACACAACAAAAGTTTTGGTTAGTACTTTTTGTGCTAAGGGTGCAAACTACAGTGCTGCAAGAGGCACACTGAAAACTTGAAGAACAAGAAGGATAAAAATTGCTTCATCATTGTTTGCTACAAAAACTTTAGTATGAACAGCATGAGAATGATTTGTGAATGTTATTATCACTGTCCAAAGATCCATCTGGTGACATATGTTTGCAGAATCGTTCTATCTACCTTGTCTCTGGAGTTGAATTTGGCTCCTTTATTGAGAAGCAGCTCCAGGGCAGGCAGGCTTCCACCTCTACATGCCCAGTGCACAGCTGTGGCATCCAGCTATGAACATGCGATAAAGAAATTGCATATCAGAATTATAATAAAAAATAAATGTGAGATAATATTCTTGCAGCACTGGTGTAACAGTCATATCCACCATCTGTGCTACCTTGTCTTTTTGATCCATGGATGCTCCACTCTCCAGGAGCTTCTGCATGATCTCTATGTGACCTTGGGCACTGGCTTTATGCAGAGCTGAGCGCTTAAACTGAAAAAGAGAGAACAAGTGAGAGTCAGTATTGATATTGTTAACAAAAACTGTTCATTTTTTGATTGTTAATTGAAATTAAAATCTAAATATTAGATAAAAAATCTAAAAAACTAAAACTCAAAATGTTTAAGTATAAGTTTAAGTTGAAGAACCAAAATAACTAAAACTAAAGCTAGAATAAAAATGAATTCAAAGTAAATATAAAAAAAAAAAAAATTACTGCTATATTATAGTATATAAATAATACTAACTATCTTCTCTAATACATTAGAAACTGTTGCCCCCATCAAATTAAAAAAGGTTAGAGAAAAATGTACTGTGCAATGGTACAACAGTAATACCCATTCTCTCAAGAAAGAAACTTGTAATCTTGAGCGCAAATGGAGAAAAACTAACTTGGATGTTTTTAGAATTGCATGGAAAAACAGTATGTCCAGCTATAGACAGGCTCTAAAGGTTGCCAGGGCCGAGCATATCCATAAACTCATAGAAAATAACCAAAACATCCAAGGTTTTTATTTAGCACAGTGGCTAGATTAACAAATAATAAGGCGCCACCCGATCTAAATATTCCCTCACAGTTTAATAGTAATGACTTTATGAATTTCTTCACTGATAAAATAGATAACATCAGAAATACAATAACAAATGTAGATTCTACAGCTGTCGTGTGTGTTCCTGTTTAGTTCCTGTTTGTCCTTATTTGGTCCTTCCAGTTCCTTTTCCCATTATTAGTAATCACCTGTTCCTTGTTATTAGTTATCCTCATCACCTGTCTGCCCCTCGTTATCTGCCCTATTTGAGTTCGAGCCCGTTCTGTTCTCCCTTGTCTGGAATTGTTCATGTCAACCTTGTTTTTCTGTTTCCTTTTGACTATTAAAATTAGTCAAATTCTCCTATGTCTCCTCGCTCCTTTGCTCTGCGCTGCTACACAGCAGCAGTTCTGTGACAGAATTCCAGACCAACATAAAGTGAGCGGTGCCTTTCCTCCCCGTGTTTCTTTTCCGTTTTTAAAAAAGTTTTTTGTTTTTCTGTTTTCCCTGGCGGCAATAGAAACCGCTGCACTATTTTCGGCCCTAGCCCGCAGAGATCTCCCGTTTGAGGATTATGCACGGGAGTTCTGCGGGCTCACCGTGTATACGGCGCTGGATGATGCGACGCTCAACTCTTTTTTTCTGGATCGGGGCTAATTACCAACGCCCCTGGACCTCCCAGATACCACTGGACTAATCTGGAGGGATGGGATCCTCCGGTGTCTGGAGAGCGTCCGGCCCCGATCCCGAACCAACTCGCCGTCAAGCCCGCCGGCCGCTGCTGACTCAGGCCCGCCGGCCGCCGCTGACTTAGCGCTTCTGGACATGGCGCTGCCTCCGGAGTTCTCGGCTCCTGTTCTCGCCCCGGAATCATCCCCGGAAAGTTTTCCTTCATCTCCGCTGGTCCCGTCCAGCCCTCCTTCGTCTCCTGATTCCCCCGAGTTAACCAGCCTTGCCCCTCCAGAGCGCCCTCCAGAGCACCCCCCAGGATTCCTAGTTTTCCCCAAGAAAATTGTTTTTTGGGGGGGCATATACCCGTGGCCGAGCCAGCTAAGGCCACGGAGGATCCGCCATGGCCTCCTGAGTCTCCTGATATGCCATGGCCTCCTGGACTGCCTGCTCTGCCATGGCCTCCTGGACTGTCTGCTCCGCCACGGCCCCCTGAGTCTCCTGATCCGCCATGGCAACCTGAACTCCCTGATCCGCCATGGCTTCCCGAACTGTCTGCTCTGCCATGGCCTCTCGAACTGTCTGATCCGCCATGGCCTCCCGAACTGCCTGCTCCGCCATTGCCCCCTGAGCTACCAGCTCCGCCATGGCAACCCGAACTGTCTGCTCCGCCATGGCCCCCTGAGTTTCCTGATCCGCCTGGCCCCCTACCTACCAGTCTGCCCAGGAGTCTCTCCTGGCTCTGCCCTATTCCTTCCGCACCAGCCTCCAGTGTGCCCCCAAATGTCTATGTCACTGTGTGGGAAGATGTGCATAACATCCCCCAAATGTTCACGCAAAGAAAGAAGGCATATACTTTTATTCTCACTGGAGTATTGTGCCCCGCCCCATGTCCTGATGCTAGGCCGCTGTGTTTTTCGTTGTAAAAGCGAAACTACTTTGGTTTGGCCTTCCAAAGAGGACACGACTAGAAATCAGTGGTTAAGTGGTATTTAAAACACTGTTCTAGAACAGTTCAACCCGAATATTCAGATGTGTTCAGCGCATTTTATGGATGACTGTTTCCTGATCCTCGGAGAATAAACTACAATGCCGGCTGTTCTGACACAAAGACTGTAAGTAAGTTTTTTATAATATTTAAAGAATTGAACGATTCAACGCGGTTGTTGAAGCATGTAGAGTAAGCGCTTGTTATTTTGTCATTTCTCTGCTCGTGCGATCACAATGCAGACTGGATTTATGTTAAAAGGTACAGAACAGCGGGCGGGCAACGACGGAAACAGCATTGCGGATGGAAAAAGAAGAGGGGGAGCGTGTATACTGGGATGACGACATGTGGCTACTGCGCGTGGACAATATACAATTCCCTCTAACTGGAGGGCTTCAATCGAAATGGGGGCAAAATGCTACACTCAGCGTGGTGGAATCTGTTCTATATGCCGGTCTTGTTGAAAAATGTTTAGTCTCGTCGTGGCATCGTCGGCCGGGAGCACGGTCCTGCACTGGGGGGAGACACAAATATAGGGGCCGTCAACATCTTGCCTAGTGCTGCACGCTTGAGGTACTTTAGTCGTGACGCCGACTGCCACAACATGTGCACATGGAATTAGAAACCCTAGGGCTCAAAAAAGCAGCACGGCCACTTGTTATCGACTCCAGTTTAGACCGATGAGCTTTGTAAAAATCGTTTCAGAAAGGCGGGGCATAGAGGAAACACGAAGGTACAGTTTGTGGAAAATAATGTTTTTTTTAACCTTAAACAGCATAAACACATTTCATTACACCAATACACAAAAATCATGTTCTTTTTAGCAACATCATATTACCCCTTTAAAAATTTAAAAGATTGGATGACCAATCATTTTCTCCTATTAAATTCGGATAAGACATAGATATTACTTATTGGACCAAAAAACAGTACACAGAATCTCTTAGATTACAATTAACATCTAGATGGTTGTACTGTTACTTCCTCTACAGTCAATAATTTGGGTGTTATATTAGACAGCAATTTGTATTTTGAAAATCATATTTCCCATTTTAGAAAAACAGCATTCTTTCATCTTAGAAACATTGCCAAGCTACGAAACATGATACCTGTTTCTGTTGCAGAAAAGCTAGTTCATGCATTCATTACTTCTAGACTGGACTATTGTAATGCATTGTTAGGTGGTTGTCCTGCATCTTCAATAACAAGCTACAGATAGTCCAAAATGCAGCGGCTAGAGTCATTACCAGGTCAAGAAAATATGATCATATTACCCCAATTTTACAGTCTCTGCACTGGCACTGCACTGTTAAGTTCCGTATCAGTTACAAAACATTATTAATTACCTATAAGGCCCTTAATGGGTTAACTCCTGCGTACCTAACTAGTCTTCTACCACGCTACACTCCCTAAGGTCCGCAAAACTCTGGATTTTGGTAGACACTCTTAAAAATAAAGTGCTTCAAAAGGTTCTTCAAGCGATGCCATAGAAAAACCATTTTTGGTTCCACAAAGAACCATTCAGTGAAAGGTTCTTTAAAGAACAATCTCTTTCTTACCTTTTTATAATCTGAAGAACTTTTTTTCGCCACAAAGAACCTTTTGTGAAATGTAAAGGTTTTTCAGATGTTAAAGGTTCTTTATGGAACCATTTAGACAAAAAGGTTCTTCTATGGCATCGTGAAGCACCTTTATTTTTAAGAGTGTACCTAGGATAGCAAAAGTCCACTAACGGAGGTAGGCTTTTTCACATTTGCTCCAACTCGGATAACTTTCCTAACATTGTTCGGGAGGCAGACACACTCTGTCAGTTAAAATCTAGATTAAAGATACATCTCTTTGGCCAAGCATTCTAATAATGCATCTCATAATTTTGTACTGTAGTTATATCTGATCAAATGTGCATTACTATTCTTTAGCTTGGGTTAAACAAATCAATTTTGCTTGGTTGGAACAGCAGCTACGCTAATTATGTCTCTATTTGTTTCTCTGTTTCTGCCACAGGATTGACATCCCGTACATATGTACATTAACTGACATAGTCACCATTGATAAGCTGCTACTAAATATATTGTAGAAACTTAATTTTCTGTAAAGCTGCTTTGCAACGATTTGTATCGTAAAAAGCGCTATACAAATAAACTTGAACTGAATTGAATAATACTAAAATATCACTGGTGAGAGTTTAAAGGGATAGCTCACCCAAAAATGAAAATTTGTCCATTTAAACACCAAAATGTTGTTCCAAATCTTCTGTGGAACATAGAAGATGATATTTTGAAGAATGTTGGTAACCAAAAAGTTTTTGTCTTTTTATGTCTTTTTTTCATTTCTGGGTGAACTATCCCTTTAATTCTGCAGGACTGAACAGCACAAGTGAAGGAAAGTGTGAGATGTGTGTGTTCTTGTGTTATACACTCACATGATCGCAGGCATTGGGGTCTCCACCATCTGCTAAATATTTCTCAACAACAGGCATTTTATTCTCTGTGACAGCCTTTAGGAACAAAGCCTGGTCCACTGTTTCAGGCTGAAATAATGTTCGGTTATAATTAAATCTCAAATCTTTATGATATATTCATATTAAAATGATATAGCCATATTTGCAATGCATTATGGAAGGCGTTCCTCACCAGGATATCAGGCTCTGGCTGTTTCTTTGATATTTGAATCTTCCTTTCCTTTCTCCTCTTCCTCAGCTGCAAAATATTGAAGAGGTCTTCTACAGTTTCTAGTTTTAGCTGTCCTGATTGGTCAACCTAAAAAAATGACTATGTTACGAATTTGTAGCCATGTTCACTTTTATCAAGTTGTATTCATTCTTACATTGAGTTTGAGGTTCTCTTCACATGGTTTGATGTCATTCTGGGTGGTGTCATTCAGGTCCTGTTGTGTCTGAAGTCCATCCTGTTTCTCCTGGATGATGCTGGTTTCATATTCTCCTGCACCAAACACCTCTGCACAGGCACCTCCTGACACCTTTCCCTCGCCTCTCTTCCCAGTGACCTGTGATTGGACATGACACTCATCATTCTTGGATTTCATATATGTATGAATTAAAGTCAATGGAGCACAAGCAACTGTGGTCTAGTGTGACCACAGTATGTACACACTCATTTTCAAGGACTGAACAGCTTCCACGGAAAGAACAAGTGTGCAGTTTAAAGCAGATGTAGTTTAATTTAGTGATTGTGTGGGTGGGGTGGAGAGAGTGTTCAGCTGTTTTGAGAACCTAAAAAAATAATTACAAACATTTGTGTCATTTCAGTTGTTTAAAATAGGAGGACAGGACTGTGCAGTTGGGTCATTCTAGACACCCTGGATCTTAATCGCTGACAGATATTTAATAACATCACACTGCTCCATCCCCCTCTCGCACTCATACTTTTTTTCTCTTTTATGCATTTTTTCTTTTGTGCACTTTCTTTCTGTTTGTTATAGCCTATTCTTTATTTCTTTCCTTTTCTTATAATATGTAAACACAACATTTTTTTCTTGTGTATATTTTATTTTATGCATTTTCTCTTGTGGTCTTTCCTTATTGTAACCTCTCTTTGTTATGTACTGCCTTTCTTTTTCTTATGTTTTTCAATTCTTTTCATTGTAAATACTACAGATTTAGTATTCTGTAACAATAAGCAGTGTTATTTTAGTATTACTGATATACTATTACAGCATATTCATATTTTTAATTCGCTTTTAATTTTATATTTTTATTATTTTTATTTACGTTAATTTTTAGTTTTATTATTTCTATTTAGCTTTATTTTTTTATGTCAGTTTTAGTCATTTTAGCATTTCATAAATTTTTTTTAATTAGAATTGCTGTATTTCAACTGTATCCTATAACTTTAGATAACAATTTTCGATAACACTTTATTTTAAGGTGTCTTTGTTACACAAGTTACATGTACTTACTATTACAATAACAATTATTTATGCATAACTACATGCAAGTAACCCTAACCTTATAGTAAGTACATGAAGTTAATTAATGTAACTCAGTACTTAAATGTATAATTGCACTGTAACAAGGGCACCTTAAAATAAAGTGCAACCCAATTTTCTTTATCATATATCTTTATAGTTAATAAGTTTCGTTTTATCTTACAACATTTCAGCATAAACAGCTTTGTTAAATTTGTGTATGTGCTTTTCTAAGTAAACTCACGCATTTGCATGGGATTTTTGCACGTTTATCTTGCACAAAATTCTAACAATATAAATCTTAAGGTTAGCTGATAACATGTCAACATTCAGATGAGACTCCCAGAAAGCACTGCATGCATCAGCACAAAACTTACCAGCTCTTCAACACGCAGCAGCCCCATGATGTCTGGGATCTGGAAGTTTGTGTCTTCAGCTCTCGTCGGTTGCGCGTTTTGCAGTAAGGCTGTCAGTGATGATATGTAGTTGTCTCTGTGGTTAATAGAGTCCCAAAGCAATCGGTGTTGCCTGCTCAGCTCCCTGATGATCTGTGCATCATCTCTCCATCACCTCCCTTATATATAGCCTATACACGGTTCCAGAGTCTGGCGCGGTCCATAAAAAAGTTAGATCATGTTCCTTACTTTCTCTTCCACTCTTTCACCGCCCACAAAATTCCAATGGCGCGAGACACCTTCATTCATCCTTTCCGATCATCTACTGAATCCCGAGCAAGCGATGACTGCATGAGGCAGGAACGTGCGGCTTCCGTTCTGGAATGGACGTCGCGACTCGCCAGTAGCTCCAGACTCCAGGCCTGACCTGCGACCACTGACACGCGGGTGGGCAACAGGTGCACGACTGCATGACTGCATAGTCTATTCAGCGCGTGAGAAAAGCAATAAAGAAGTGTGACGTGGCCTTACTGTCAATTATAGTAAGGGAGACTACTTGTCAGACGTTTTAGGCCTACTCCAGTAAGATTTTCTTAGGGTAAGTCTTTTTTTTTAAATTCAGGTTGTGTTTAGGCACATATATACAGTGGGTACGGAAAGTATTCAGACCCCCTTAAATTTTTCACTCTTTGTTATATTGCAGCCATTTGCTAAAATAATTTAAGTTCATTTTTTTTCCTCATTAATGTACACACAGCACCCCATATTGACAGAAAAACACAGAATTGTTGACATTTTTGCAAATTTATTAAAAAAGAAAAACTGAAATATCACATGGTCCTAAGTATTCAGACCCTTTGCTCAGTATTTAGTAGAAGCACCCTTTTGATCTAATACAGCCATGAGTCTTTTTGGGAAAGATGCAACAAGTTTTTCACCTGGATTTGGGGATCCTCTGCCAGTCCTCCTTGCAGATCCTCTCCAGTTCTGTCAGGTTGGATGGTAAACGTTGGTGGACAGCCATTTTTAGGTCTCTCCAGAGATGCTCAATTCAAGAACAGTCACAGAGTTGTTGTGACGCCACTCCTTCGTTATTTTAGATGTGTGCTTAGGGTCATTGTCTTGTTAAACCATTGTCTAGGTAAACCTTCGGCCCAGTCTGAGGTCCTGAGCACTCTGGAGAAGGTTTTCGTCCAGGATATCCCTGTACTTGGCCGCATTCATTCATCTTTCCCTCGATTGCAACCTTGATTGTCGTCCTGTCCCTGCAGCTGAAAACCCCCCACAGCATGATGCTGCCACCACCGTGCTTCACTGTTGGGACTGTATTGGACAGGTGAAGAGCAGTGCCTGGTTTTCTCCACACATACCGCTTAGAATTAAGGCCAAAAAGTTCTATCTTGGTCTCATCAGACCAGAGAATCTTATTTCTCACCATCTTGGAGTCCTTCAGGTGTTTTTTAGCAAAACTCCATGCGGGCTTTCATGTGTCACTGAGGAGAGGCTTCCGTCGGGCCACTCTGCAACTTTCTCCCATCTCCCGACTGCATCTCTGAGCTCAGCCACAGTGATCTTTGGGTTCTTCTTACCTCTCTCACCAAGGCTCTTCTCGCCTGATAGCTCAGTTTGGAAGGGTTCTGGTCGTCCCAAACGTTTTTATGGAGGCCACTGTGCTCTTAGGACCTTAAGTGCAGCAGAAATTTTTTTGTAACCTTGTCCAGATCTGTGCCTTGCCACAATTCTGTCTCTGAGCTCTTCAGGCAGTTCCTTTGACCTCATGATTCTCATTTGCTCTGACATGCACTGTGAGCTGTAAGGTCTTATATAGACAGGTGTGTGGCTTTCCTAATCAAGTCCAATCAGTATTATCAAACACAGCTGGACTCAAATGAAGGTGTAGAACCATCTCAAGGATGATCAGAAGAAATGGACCGCACCTGAGTTAAATATATGAGTGTCACAACAAAGGGTCTGAATACTTAGGACCATGTGATATTTCAGTTTTTCCTTTTTAATAAATCTGCAAAAATGTCAACAATTCTGTGTTTTTCTGTCAATATGGGGTGCTGTGTGTACATTAATGAGGAAAAAAATTACTTAAATATTTTAGCAAATGGCTGCAATATAACAAAGAGTGAAAAATTTAAGGGGGTCTGAATACTTTCCGTACCCACTGTATGTACAAAGTCCTGCATACAAAAAAAAAGCTTCATAACATGTCCACCATTATTGCCATTGTAAAGTGCCACACTCTAGTTGTCACAAATGGTTGTCACAAAATGGTAAAGCTTCCATTAGGCCTTCTCAGTCCTACTATAGTTAGTCCTAGTATAATTTTTTTATCTTTTTTTTTCAGGTAAACATTTATAATAAAACAATTACAAAATACAAATTAAATCATTAAAAACTGCAAAAATAGAAAGTATAACACAAAAATATCAATGGAAGCCTGGTTGTCTGTTGTTGTTGTTTTTCTTGGAACTGAGAGTTTGTGTCTCACAATTCTGACTTTTCTTCTCAGAATTACGCTATTCTGAGTTTATATTTCACAATTTTGATAAGAAAAAAAGTCTGAATTGTGAAATAAAAAGTCACAATTTCTTCTTCATTTTTTATGGAAACAGGCTTCCAGGTACCATATCTTTTTTGTCAAAAGAATATATTAAAACATAAACAACTATGCAACATGTGGCAACAAGCCCTAATTCCCTATATAGGCTTGTATAGAACAGTACAGTATGCTTATAATAGTCTACAGTGCTGTATACTATTTATTGGTATATTTGTTTATGATAATTACATTTATATTCAAGGACATTTATTTATTCTTGTACTTCATTGTACATTTTTAGTGTTCATGTCACCATGCGCCCTTTTGCATGAGGCATTTAAGAGCTGTTAACACTCACTATATTTAATGATTGATTTAATTCAAGCTTCCATTGTAACAAATGTTCAGAAATAACACGCCAGCCTGTCAAGTTGCGCAAGTCTGGCGTGAGCATGACAGGTATGAAATGATGTCTGTGAACTTCCTTGCACATGACAATACTGTCTGATGAGAGTCAGTAGCACAGGCTTTAAATAGCCTTGTGGTAATGACAGAGTGACAAGTTTGAGACACGTTCTCACCTCTTATGGACAGAGAGCAATATGTACAGATAAATTTGAGCTGATGTCATCCATCAATGGCCGTGTTTTGCAGGTGCATGCTTCTGCAAGGCGCTCATGCCCTTCAACCACACCACAAGCTGAACAGGTGCAGAATTGCATACAAGTGCAATCGCTCATACGATCAGTTAGTGATACATCTAAGTTTACTCTAAAGAGTGAGGAGCTCACCCAGTCCATCAGTCATAAATCAAAATCAATCACAAGATTATTCACAATGGTGTTTCCCTTAAAAGGAGACACTTAAGCCACTGTCTAGGCCTATATCTGAGAGTTGCCAAAGGTCATAACTCAAGATGAAGAAAGAGTGACTAATGAGAGGAACTTTCAGTGCATTCTGAAGTGTCTTGCTCAAGGGCAGAAGCCTGGATTGCCACATGTGGGGTTTACACCTTTTTACCAACCTCAATCTTAAAAAATCAACTCAAGATGTTCTGATGTGACAGCTATCGATATTATTGTAAAACCATAATACATTATATTTAGACTGTTTGTTTGTTTCAACAAAATTGTGAGTAGCTACTGCCCAAAAAAAACCAAAAACATAATGCATGTTTTTTTTATGAACATTCCCCAAAAGTAACCCTAAAATGGACCCTTTTCAGACTGTGATAATGCTTTTCAACTTTCATCAGCATTGTAAGTACTGCTAAGATATATATATATGTACATTTATATTTAATATTTTCCGTTTAAAAATGTATGTATATTTATAACGCTTTATTTTGTATTATATTACCTTTGTATTATGAAAAACTAGTTAATGCTGCTATAGTTGTTTCTAATACAGCATCTGTGTAAGTGATTGTCAATTTGACATCATTCTGTCTTCTGGCTGTCATTACCAATCTCTCTCTCTATTTTCCTCTTTTTGAAATTTGTGTAAACACCATTGTCGAGTTTTTTCTTTTGATATTTGAGCAAATTGGAATGCAAAAAATATATATTTGATGTGGTCTACCATTCATCACTATATAAGTTTATAATTTATAGCTTTCAGTGAATAACATATACACTGTTTTATTGTTTTTTTTATGTAAAATTATTTCAATTTTAGAGTTCTCTGGATGAATCTCCCAGGAAATTGCATACTTCCATCATTTGTTTGTGATAGTAGCTTTAAGGCATTTTCTTCCAAATCCATTTTTTTCTTTCTTTTGTTATTTATTTATTTATCATTTATTTATTTATTCCTCCGTAAGTATTATGTAGTTTTTAAAAAGTTACATAAGTTGCATCCCAAATGATGCACTATACACTATGCACTGTGTACGCAACCATGGAGTGTATGAATTATATAAGTTTACTTAGTTTTTCATAATCGAAGTCTGATAGATAGACAAGAATCTTTTAGAATATTTCAACTTTTAAAATGTCTTTTAATGCCACTAAGATATTTTAGAATATTAAATGTATTAGAAAAAGTTAATTAAAATACATAGTTGGGTTACTCTGGTGAGCCTGGATTGAAGAGCAGAGAGGGAAATCACGAGTCAGCCAAAGATCAGTTTTAGCTCTCTGTAGGGTGTGGGACATTTGGACAGGGTGCAGCAGTAGCCGTGCTGTGGGCTGTTAAGTCATGGATATAGTGGAGTCCTCTCAGATTATTTGAGACAGCAGCCCCCACAATATGACACCCTTATTAATAGCAGTATAAATCCAATGGTGGTGTTAAACTCTTTTATGGAACAGCTGTCCATGATTAAAAAATAAAACAAAAAAACTAGTAATAATATTAATTATGAATAAATACTTGGATCAGTGACTGTATGAGTGTTTGTATTGACAGGTCTGATGTGTAGTTAAATTTAGCCATTGGCTTTGTAGGTGTCTCTAATAAGGGTTATTTACAGGGTGTTACCAAGTGTATATGTGCAGTATCATTGAAGGCTTGTAAGGATTCAGAGCTCTAACCCACTAACCTTGGCAAATGGCTTCTCTGGCAAATGATTGCATGTGTGCAGCACACGCAACAGCTGCCTTAGTTATTATTGATATAGTGATGATTTTTATTTTTGTGGAAGTGCGCTGCGAGGCGTGACGTTGCCCAAAATAATGGCCAAAGGGTAAAAAAACATACATAGGGTTTGCTAACACAGACAACCCACTCTTTCCTGCCCACTCACATGCATACATGCATACATACAAACCTGTTTAGAAACATGTAGAGTACACTCTAAAAAATGCTGGGTTGTTTCAACCCAATGTTGGGTCAAAGGTATGGGCCGTAACCCAAACTTTTGGTTAAATTTTGGTTACATTTTAAAAATAGTCTTTTTAACAGCCAACAGTGGTTGGGTTAGTCCATATTTGACCTAAGGTTGGGTTGAAACAACCCAGCATTTATTAGAGTGTATGAAATAATAATAATGAAAAAAATAATGTATTGATTAAATGTTATTTGATAAATCTATATATGTTATAGTTATTTTATAGCATTATAAGTGTTAACAAGTGTTACAAAAATAAATAAATTCAAATACAAATGGCTATTTATAATTCTGATTTAACCCCAGAGCTGAAAAACAGACTGGTTGGGGGCCCAAGGCCATACTGCAGAGGCTTATAGGGGCAGTAGAACATCAGCAAATCAAACATAAGAATGTGGAATCATGTTCTCACAATGGCAGGGGTTTGAAATGCTACAGGGATTCGGAAGTGCTGTGAAATTTTAAGGTGAGGGGATTTAGGAACCTCCAGTTATAGGAATTCTATGTCCTCGGCTGTAGCCATATGGATCATGTGTTGTTTTAAGATAATATATCTTTTTGCATGACAGCTCACATGCGGACCACTTGATCCCATCGATGAGTCCACAACACACATATTTCCTCATCACCTGATCATTCCAAGAGCACTTGGAAAGCTTCTGTGACAAGATAACATCTTTTACTGGTGACTTACAATACGTGTATTGGAATGCTTCCACATTTAAGTCTGAGTGATGAAAGGGCACAGTCAAACAATACAATACAACATATCAGTTCGAAACAAAACATAAGTTTTTTTTTGTTGTTGTTAGAGGAGGTTCTGTCGTCATTAATTAGTTCATTAGCATCTATTTTATTGTAACCTGAGGGATTATGAAAACCACATCAATTAATTAACTCAGTCAAAGACATATCAACAACCCAGTCTCATTAGAAGATATAACTACATGGTGGCGATTTTGTATTAATTTGTATCATAATAGTATGTGGAAACCAGTGGCATAGCCACGAGGGGGCCTGGGGTGGGAGCCCCCCAGATTTCTGATTGCTTATTACTCTGATAGATTGTGATGAAGTTAATGATGCTTAATCGTCATCTCTGTGGTGGACACGCAGTATAAACTTTATATAGGCAATGGATTACATACATAATCTGAGAATATCTGTTTTCGATCTGAATTGGCTCATTATTAAAACATTTCATGTTTTATAGATAGGCTATTTCTCATGTCTGTAAGGCAACAGAGTTTCGGTTAATTTTCGACGGGCTCAAGTTCACTGGGACCGAGATGGCAGAAATAGAGTATTCTGTTTGGCGTCATTATTTTACAGCGCACAACTTGTTTTGTTGTTATTTTGTTGTTATTGTTGTTATTGTGAGTGTACACAAAATAAAGCAGACGCCTTAAACATTTTCGACGATGTAAGATTCTAAATTCTAATCTATATTTTAAGTGCAAGTGATCACCGGTGCCTCCATGTAAAGTGCGCTGCTATTTGGCTTCCACACTACGCACAAACACTTAAAAATGTGCACATTTAATATAGACTTTATAGCCTGCATGTGATGTAGAGAGGCCCCCTCATTTTAAGATGCCTCCCCCAAATTAAAATTCTGGCTACGCCACTGGTGGAAACATTTTATTTTTTTAAGGAAAAAGTGGAAATATGAAGGTCCACCCCTAAAACTAACCCTCAGCAGATCATATGAAAACGTACGAATGAGATGATTGTATGAATTAGCAGCCAATTCAACAAAGAGTAAAATATCTCCAAATGTGCCATGATAGTGTGTGGGATGTGAACCAACGACACTATCCTTCCAAAGATATCTCACTTTACTAAAAACCACTGCAGACTTCCACCAACACCATAACCAAAAGCACAACACTGGGGAAATGGGTTAGGTCTTCGCAATATATCATGTATATGTATGTATCTAATATGTAAAAAAAAATCCTACTCATAAGAATATTATAATAGATAATATGGTGTCCCTAATAAACCTTAATATCAGGTCGACACATGCCCTGACTTTTAACGCAGAGAAGACATGGCTGTGAGGAATAAACGTCTTTACAATGGCACACACTGTATAACAGTCCTAGATCAATAGCCTAATGTTCACAACTTTTAAAACCGTTTTATGGAGTTTTTGTCTACTGATTTTTTTTTCAGAAGATGTTTTGTCAGTTGAACAATGATATGTTGTTGAATGCACTGTACTTCTATCCCTCACAGCCTGGTTTTCATTCCTGTCCGAAATTAACTAAGGTCTATAGAGATCCCAATTTCAAAGGAGGACCTGGTTTGTCACGACACAGACACATTTTATAACATGGACTAATTCCTGTTATAGCGCCCCTTGCAGTAGCGCTGAGAATGCAGCTCATACTTGTGTTGATTAATGAATTGACACATTTAATGACTTTTAATGAGGTTAATAGTTCCAGGATTAAGCTCACCTCAAACTAAATAGGCCAAAATGAAATCTAGTTAAAACTGGAGGTGAATTTAGATTAGCATAGAGTAGCATGAACATCGAGTAGGTCCATTTTGGGGGGATATGCAAGACATTATAGATGTAGGTGTTTTGGTTAAGGTTCTGCTTAAGGTTTCTGAGAGTCCACATGGATTGACTTATGCTTTGTTTAAGCTCTAAAGCAGCCACAAACGGTAGAGGGAAAAGAGATTTTGTTTGCACCTATAGCACACATTTGAGAATGCAGACACACACTGGAATGAACATTTGCTTTTGAGATTTAAAATTTTACTTTTATGGCCTTTCTTGCAGCTGCTGAAGTGTTATAAATTACATAGACATACACACACATTTCTTTATGGGCCTGTATTCTGTTTCCCTTCTTTGTGCCAAACTTGAGCGCTCATTCACATACAGCCATAATGTGATGATCACCTGGTACACAGGTTCCTCACAGCTGTTCGCTTTTAGCTGAAATGATTCTTTGACATTCAAATATGTCTGTTATGAGTTTGTGTTATGACTTTAGAATGTCTGTTTTGAGCTTTGCCTTTGTTAGTAGTGTTATGCAAGCAGTATTGCTTCGCTACCACTTTCTCTCTATTACTTTCTCCCCTTTTATTAATCTATTTCATGTCATCACAGTCAGTGGGAAGCAAAGAGTTCATTGTTCCCTTCTTTTTAGTCAAAGCAACAGAATCTTATCTGCTTCTGCAGTGTTTGTGTGAGGGGATGAGAGCAAGAGGAAGAGAAAAAAGATGTGAGAGAGCAAGACAAGCAGGAATGAGCACAGAATATCTTTATTAAGGTAAAAGCTATCACTCGGTATAAAATAGCCTGTGCAAAGTTAATGATTCTCTGTTTTTAGAAATGTTTCTATTGCTTCATTAGCATGACAAAAATGTTGTATTTGTATAATTAAAAAGTTGACTAGAGACTATTATTAAAAAGCCAGACAACCATGAAGTTTAATGAAATGTAATCATGTGTATTTTGTGTGGCGCAGGAGAGTGCTTGCGCCCGTTTATTATCGCTCCTTTTATTATCTTTTAAATTACTTTAAAAATACCAATACATTAATAAAAATACTTTTATTTAATATTTTGTCATGTATTTTTCTGTCTATTTCTTTCTTTTGCATTTGTCAATCATGTCTTAAATATGTTATAGACTATGTTCAAGAAAAGCTTTAATAAGTAATATCTATTAGTGACCATGTACACATTTTTTATAGATATGTAAGGGTTCTTGAAGTGATCCAAAGTGTATATTTATTTATTATTGATTGATTGATTGCCAGTTCATACATTCCTCCTCATGACAGGTTATGTTTGACAAGCAAACAACCAGCAGTCAGAGTAACTCAACAGACATGGTAACCTCAAGCTTTATGCATCAGTTATTGAGACACATCCCTGATGCTGTAGCAATGTAACAGTACGATGCTTTGAAGTTCTAGCTGGTCTCGAAAATGTTGTTTGCACGTTAATAACTCCTGCTTTTTGAGTAGTACACATTAAATGCCTTTGAAATGACAGGAGATTACTTCCTTTGTTGTTTTCCTACATCTCACTGTTTTCACGTTTTTTTCTATTGTTGTTTTTTCTATAAATAGTGCTATCTATATGGCAAGTGAAATCACAAGAAGTTGAAGGACACCCAGAGGTATAAAAAGAAAATCTCACTAAAAAATATTTTTAAACTGCATGTACACATTCCCGCTGTTTGTGTGCTCATAAAGTGAATGAAAAGAAAATGACAGTATCGTTCTGTATGTCTACGGATGTCACAATTTTAGCACCCGTGTAAACAATGTGTTGATGAATAGTTATGTACAGATCTGAATAAAGACATCACAGTGCATGAGGGAGCAGAGATGTCAGAAGATCTTTCATTGAGGAGCTGGATATTCAGTTCAAAGGGCACACTGCACTTATGCTCTGTTGCTATGGTAACACAGTAATGGAGAGTGTTTACATTATTCAAAGCTATAATGTGTATCTCATTAAGAAATGTACATGTATCACCATTCACCCAAGAGTGTGTGCTCTTACCCACACACAAAGGAGGACTCACCCACACACTTAGGAGTAAAGAGAAGAGTTTGAGGGTCTTTTACAAGTATCCTGTATAATATAAACACTGGCTAGTAGAAAGTTTGCAGCATCTTAAACTGTTTTAGAATGCATGGGTTGAAAACTGAGATGACAGCCATAAGTATTAAGGAGACTGGGGCTAGTTGTCACACAGAGGAAGTTGTCAAATCTATATCAGTAACTAAGGTTTTCAGTCAAAAGTCAAATTACAGAAATGTGTGTCCTTTCTAGCAGTGATGTTGTTTTCACATATGTGACCCTGGACCACAAAACCATATTTGTAGCAATAGCCAACAATACATTGTATGGGTCAAAATTATCATATTATCAGTATAATAAAATTATTTTTCTTTTATGCCAAAAATCATTAGGATATTAAGTAAATATCATGTTCCATGATAATATTTTGTAAATTTCCTACCATAAATATACCAAAACTTATTTTTTGATTATAATATGCATTGCTAAGAACTTCATTTGGACAAATTAAAAAAAAATATTTAGATTTTTTTGCACCCTCAGGTTCCAGATTTTCAAATAGTTGTATTCCTTCCCGGTGGTGATCCCAAGTTGTCCGATCATAACAACCATACAACATGGAATCTTCTTTAGTCAGCTTTGAATTGCCTAGCTTATTTATACAGCTGCCAGCAGATGATATATGAAATCTAAATGTAAAATATTTCCCCCTGTTTTTTTAATGTGTACTGGTTTTGTGTTCCATAGAGTCGCATATTTAGTTTATTCTGTGCTTAAATTATTTTAATCAATACAATCATAAATTAGCATATTTTAACATAACTCTTGATGAATTAATAAATACCTTTACTTGTCTGTATTTATCCAACATACAACAAAAATTTTTTAGTCATCATCTAACAAAGTGGCACACAACCATGTCCATTTAAAAATTGCACAAATCTTAAAACATTACACTCTTAAATATAAAGGTGCTTCAAAAGGTTCTTTAAGCGATGCTATAGAAGAACCATTTTTTGTTCCACAAAGAACCATTCAGTCAAGGTTCTTTAAAGAACCATCTCTTTCTTACCTTTTTTATAATCTGAAGAACCTTCTTTCGCCACGAAGAACCTTTTGTGAAACAGAAGGGTTATTCTGATGTTGAAGGTTCTTTATGGAGCCATTTAGACAAAAATGTTCTTCTATGGGATCGTGAAGCACCTTTATTTTTAAGCTGTGTATGAAACAAGTTCAAATACTAAATCACCAAATCCTTGCTTGGTAGTGAATCACAATAAATTCAGACCTTCAAGAATAACTTATAATGACGGAAGATTTAAAATATTTTTTTTTTCGTAAAATTACAATAAATAAAACATGTTAAACATTACCAATTGTAATACCTATTTTATGTAAGTAGTGTTACATTTTTTAATAAAAATAATACTTATTTGCATAATGTATTTAAAATATCTTGTTGGACATTACAAACTTGTGCATTTTTAGTTTCGGCAATATTTATATATATATATTATAATATATCTTTTTTTTTTTGTTTTTTTTTAAAAAAATTTTTTTTTTTTGTGTGCTTCATATTGTTTGGTTTACTTTTGTCTGGGTGGTATGATTTGGTTGCTTTTTGAGGCAGCACGTCAGAGGATTTGTCTAGCTATATAGAAATACTTAAACTATTATTACAAATAATAAAATACAATCTGTGACAAGTTAACCCAGCATTCTCTTACATTTATTTTCAGCCCCACTTGAAAAAAAATCAATAAAACTTCGTGTGTCATCGTTTCCAAGATTTTAACTTAATTTAATAGATATTTTTCCCAATTCCAACTCTCTGTGGCCCGTTGATTTTCAGAGATTCACTTAATAATGTTAGGATGGTGAGAAACTGTTCCAAACTGCTCTCTCCCCCCGCTGGTATCAATCCACAGCAGCGCGTAAACAAGCGCGTGAGTCCCCCGCCCCTTCTCTGCGCGAGCTGCTGCCAGTTCCGTGTCGGCAGCGAGTTTACCAGCCACGCACCGCCTGCACGCGCTCAATCCGCCGCCGGGCTGTAACGATCTGACTCTCTCTGGCTTTCGGAGAGCCCTGTTTTCAGTCTCCATTAACGGCCCAGCACAGAGCGAGGCGAGACGATTCGTAACGGTGAGTGTATTTCGGATGGCTACGGAACGTGGGAATCCGCGCTACGTTATCGGTTTGGGGGCACCGAATGTGTGTAAAGTTTGGGGAGGGGAGAAATTGTGTCATGTGGTACAGCAGAGGCTGCGTGCCCGTCAGTCCGCTCTGGTGGAGCGGATAGATACATAATTACAGAATGTAAAAACGACGTCGAGAGACGAGCTCAACTTGCCATGTGTTATAATTTCCATGGGGATGACGTCACGCAGTCCTTGACGCTAGCGCTGATGAGATAACGGGACTGTGACACACTGCGCGTTTCGATGCACACTAAAAGATGTAAAAACGACGTCGAGAGACGAGCTCAACTTGCCATGTGTTATAATTTCCATGGGGATGACGTCACGCAGTCCTTGACGCTAGCGCTGATGAGATAACGGGACTGTGACACACTGCGCGTTTCGATGCACACTAAAAGATACATAGGAGCAGGTCATTGGTTTATAATGCGTTTTAAAGGGACGTTCACTGTCTATTCTCCTCAGTTATTAATTACGTAGTAGCCTGTGAGTTGCTGTTCTCCTCTAATATATATATATATATGTATTACATAAAAGGCAGAGAGCATCGCAAGGACGTCGTCATGAGAAATTATTGACCGTTGACGTTGTTTTTCTGAAATACTGTTACAGTGCATGCACGTGTAAATCTGTATAAAAGTTTAACCCTAAGAGAGCAATTTACATATATGATTTATTTTCTCTTTTTCTTGTTGAAAGTGCTTTTAGTTATAATAAGCGTTTTTTTTTGTTTGTTTTTCTGGTGGATTTGGATATTGCAGAAATGTTGGACATTCACAACTGTTTACTATCATAGGCAGGTTGTGACGACTTGCATAGTATCCTGCTATTGGGGCATGTTGTCACAAAAATGTCAGTGTGTTCAAAGACATACAATTAATCATCACGCAGCAGATGCCTGGGATATGTCGTCACACCCTTGTCCCTACACGTTCCTGTCGAATTACCTTCTTTATAGTTTTGCCATATTACGAAGGCCGATACTGATGTTCCAAACAATTTGGAGTAGTTTGATTCTATCTTGAATTTATCGCCCATTTTTTTTTTTTTTTATCAGGTGGTTAACAAGATTTAAGAAGAAACTACATAACAGTATGCGAACAGGCTAAATTTGTTTTCCAAAACTGTTGAGAAAACTGTGGGGTAGGGCACACTTGTGTTAGTGGCTAGTTTGCATAAGTGTTATATATTCTTATATCTAACTTATCTATATATATACTATTTTAAATAGTCAACTACGAGACTTCGGGCAAAATTAGTTCATCACATCAATATCGGCTCGACTATCCCGATTATTACCCCCGGATCAATGGCAAATTTTGTTTCATTTCACGCCGTTTAACCCGTTCTCCGCCCAGATACTTCTTGTCAGGCTCCAACCTACGTGAAAGTTGTAGAAACCGAACCAGTAAAAGGGGCTCATATGGATCTGATTTAATTTTATCTCTTTCATTCAATTTATTGTTACCCAATTTCCTTCCTTCTCTAAAAATTAAAAACTAAATAAAAAAAGATGTTACACATAGTCCTCTTTGGTGCTATAATAGCAGCAGCTTTCGTAAAAGTTGCAAAGCATCTTAAAGTCCAATCCAAAAGAGATATTTCTCTCTTAAAAATTAAGATTCAGTCTCGACCCTACCCTAAATCACTGTCTATCGTTTCAAATCCAGCGATTGTTTTTTTATATACCGTCGATCCTGCTGGCCACACTCCCACCACTCGCTACGCACGAAATCTCACCTCTACCGTGTGGAAAAGTCATCACTGCCCTTCCTTCGTCGCGTTGACGCTGTGTTTCGTAGTGAAACGACAACTTATGGCATTGTTTTTGTCTCTCCAAAGAGGACGACATACTAGTAAATTTCAGTGGTTTTAAGTCCATCCTCTCGGTATGTCTTTACCCACACTGCTCCACAGGGCATACAACCCACACACTGAACACATTTCATATTCTCTTCCACAATATCTCCAGTATCGTGTCTCCAGCGCATTTTATGGAGGACTGTTTTCCTCGTGGATCCATATTGGCTTAGAGTTGAGCCAACTACATATGTTGCCTGGTCTGCTCTGACGAAGGTGTCACCAGATTCGCTCTGTAAACGGTCCGGTGAAGTTTATTTTACCGTCGAGTTTCTCCTCTTTAAGGTGATCCCTGACTTTGTTCCCCACCTTGCCTTTTAGAGTTTCTGGGCAGTTGTCTGTATGATGTCAGGATTCAGCACCTTTAGAGTCTCTTCGTTTTCATTTTTCATTTCTTCAGATCACAAATGCAGACGTGATTGAGTTTTCGTGAATTAACGAGCCCCGCCGACAGGAACTCACAGTATGTGTCAGGGGTCACGTTATCCTTATCTCGGCACTAGCCCGTCTACACCCCTGTCCCTGCACCACCCAACCAAAGACACAAGATAATCCTGATATAATATTTTTTTCTGCGCAACACTCACTTCGGACCCCGTTAAGTAGTTCCCAGTGTGATATCCGTGTTTCAAATCAGCACAAGTTTGCACGATGTCCAGTGATAATATGACGGGTTAGTCTCACCTAACATGAAATTCTCTCATTATTACGCACTACAGCCTGGTCGTCGCTCACGCCAACTCTGTAAACCTTCATGTCGCGCAGACACATGTTAAGATTGTTTGAGGAAACATTGTGGGCTCTCTGTACCCTCAATCGACAGCAGGTTACACTACGCACCACGGTTCCGGTCCAGACAAAAGTACCAGAATGAAAAAAAGTGTTTCCGTTTGGACAACAGTGGTTCACTGTAGAAGTTACGAAGTCCACAACGAGAATACTTCTTTTTGTATACTTTAGTCCACCTGTTTCGTATGTGCATCCCTACGCTCCCCACACGTGCCGTCTGATCTTGACCCTACCTGTTCTGAATCACAGCGTTAGCATTGTCCAAAAGTTGACCGCAGTAGAGACCAACGATGGTGTGACAATAACGTCGTTATTTGTTTGGTGTCTTTGGCACAAATAAAAGGATGATCTGAAGGGAAGAGAGAGTAGAGGCGGGGAGATGCAGTGCGTGTGCTGCAGCACAGTCGGGGTATACGCGAGGAACCAGTTATGTAATGAAGTCTCCGTGCTTTCATAATCATTGAGTTGGGAACGTGTGAATCCATTAGAATCTTAGACAAGACAGAAACGCGCGATTCAATATATTGAATAGATTGTTACGTGCACCTAAGTTTTCCTCTTCCCACACTCTTCTCTAACTGGCGCATGCTATGGCCTCACGCCCCTGTTGAAACGTGCCCTTTATTTAAGATCCCACGAGGCGCCGAGGTGCTATACTGTGGTGGTTACACCTCACAAACCCGGTAAGTAACTTGTTGTATCCCCTACCAGTCCGGGTTGTGTAGCATGAACTACACCCGAATGGGAAAAGAGCGATCACGCCCGTGGGCGTGGACGGGCAGCTTCAGACTTGGTGCGCACGAGGGGTGGGTTATCGGCTCAAACAGGCAACGTAAAACCCACTACTCGGAAACAATAGTGAAACAAGCCAAGCAACAACACCACGGAATTTTGTTCTTCGCGCGTAGGCCGCGTCTGCGCGCAATTGGTTATCTCCCGCCTACAGGATCTCTGCCTTCCAACCAACCACTCAACGTGCAATCCTGTTAAAACCATATTAGGTAGAGTTGATTTTGTTCTGGACTGCCTACTTTGATCCATAAGTCTGCGTTGCGACTAGCGTCCAAACGCCCGCTCAGTACAGACGTTCTTCTCTGCATAGCATGTCTTTAGTTAACTTAGTTGATACTAAATTTGTATAAGTACCGACAATTGAACTATGTAGCTATGGGAGGTATTGGCTTAATTTAAAATATCGTATGTTTTGCAATTGAACCCTCTAGATGTTTTTATTAATACTTTATTGGATTGTGGGAAACACGATCTGTGCATAAACCGTGGCGGGGTCGATAGCTGACGCATGTACTACGAGAGTTCTTTTGCACATGTCATGATCACTGTAACACAAAGCGTGAAACAGTAGGCATAAGGTTGGATCCTCGGACGAGACCCGTTTGTCTGAAAAAAGGGTGTGTGACTGGCAAAGTTAACGTCGTGTAATATTAAAGAAGGTGTATGACAGGATTGGACACAAACCGGAGGGTCTGTGCTATTGAGAATGGATACGTTCTGAAGACAGGTACGCAGCCCACTGTCTCCCACAGGTAAATATTGTAAAGTTAAATAAAAAAAATCGTGTACGCCTTACACATTGTCGGGTGAAATATATTTTTGGACTTTACCCTTAATCGACGGTTAAGGGCGAAAAGACATTGTGTAACCTCCGTCGTGTACACACCAAGAGCCTTCAACTTTCACTTCTAACGTAGTGATTAGTGGATGTCATTCATTCCTGGACCCTCACACAGACGTAATATCAAATGGCACTTGCGCAGAATTAACTTTATAGTATAAAATGTAATCTTAGCAGTGTACAGCTTATCTGCTCATTTGAATGAGATTTAGAAAATCCTGTAACATCTATGGTATTATAATTTGATTGCCCCCGTGTTCCCCGGCTCGCGCTGCTTGGATCAGAGCGTGCTAAACTGGATCCGTGTTGGCGCGATCAAATGAGTCCGCGCTTTGTTGCGTCTCAGCTTTTGGCACATAAACATTATATCGAACTCTTCATATCGTTTTATCGAGGAAAATTATACCGCGATAATTATCGCTATCGAATTATCACCAGCCCTATTATATATATAATATTTCCACGCACAGTGAGGGGCGAGGAAAGAGGTCGGCTGGGGAAATCTAAAGAAGAGGGTGTTACTGAAGCCCTTTGACTCGTAAAAATAGCGTCGTTCTCGTGAAGCTGCTGGTGCGTGGAAAGACCATGGGCTTGTTCTTCAGCAAATGAACTGATCTTGAACGTTGTCCCCGCATTGCGTAAAGTGGTACCATAGTTTCTATGTGGATTTAGTTAGAAGAGGCTACAAAACTCTAACATTGTAGTACGACCCACCAAAAAGTCGGGGGGGAGAGCTACGGTTGGGGGAGAACGGGAGGGCAGACTGTGCTGAAATGCAGGGGCTCGTGAAAATAGTTGCAGACGGTGTTGTGGCAAGAAAAGAACGAGGCCTCAATTCTGACTCGCGAATCTGGTGGTGATACGGTGTAGGGCCGACATGGACCTTAATCAGACCAAGGATAAACTCAAAAAAACCGTTTTGAATAAGGCACTATCTCCCGACGGTCCCGCTTCCACTCGCGCGATGACAGGGATGTCGAAGCAGAGCAGACGGGGAAGAGTCCTAAACTCTGATACACTTTGACTAATAAGGCTCAGCTCAAGTCTGGTTTGAGTTGGATTGGTTTCAAAACAGACTGTGTGGCGTAAACAGTTTTGAGTCTTTGCTTGTCATGTGGATACATAAAGTAAGTCACTAAAAGCAGGTAACAAGTGTTCCTAAAATCAACTTTTATTTGTGCTTTTTAAACTAGGGTCACTCTCCCAACAATAATGTCTTCAGATTGGAGTTACAGCTGCCTCAAAACCGAGGCGATGACAAAATCACAGTGGCAACCCTGTGTTGGTGCACAGGCAGAGCTGTGACTCTAGCTTGCGATCTCCTGACCTCTGTGACCTTTGAGTCGAGATGGCGACCCACCGAAAGCACCTGGTCCGAGATTTCAACCGATACATCACCTGCTCAATTTGCCGTGGGTACCTGATAAAGCCTACTGCTGTCACAGAATGCCTGCACACTTGTAAGTCATCCATGTCTCACACATTCTCTTTGTGTCCTCTGCACAATTTCTTTATTCTTTCTGACAAAAAAAACAAACTGAATATTTTAGAAATCTTTATTATTAGAAATGTGTCGGAATGAACTGGCCTCTTTCTAGAATCGTTTTGTTTTATGTGATAAGTTTATTAAAGACTTGTGTATGATTCAGCTATTGCACCTGCAATATCTCCAAAAATGGCTGTTATGTCATTATTATGTAATGGAAAAATGGCCTACCCATACCTGCTTATCTGACCTGCCTCATATCTTTACTGTCTCCAAAATCTGTTTATTTCACACTTAACATGCTTAAGATCCAAATACTTTGTGTAACCCACCTGAAAGTCTCTCTAATGTTTGGTAGATACAGTGGTGAGGGTATGCAGTGGGTGTTTGTCTCAGAGCAGAGGATCACTAAAAATGACTTATTAACCTTTAAAAAAATCCAGTAGTGTAAGGGAGTGACTAACTAAAACTACAAAATCAGTGTTGTAATTGTAAACTAAAAATTGTTTTGGTTAATTAAAAAAAAACTTAAACAAAATATAAATTACTCGAAATAAAATAAGTTGAAGTCAAAATGTAAATTCAAATTGAGCCTATAAGAAAAATATGACCATACAATATACCACTAATAAACCTCAATACTCTTTTTTCATATTACAAGAAGTATGATCTTTTATGATTCTACTAGCTTTTTCGAAAATAACAAAATCGTAAAAATACAACACTTTATAAATCAAAAATAATCATCATTTACGTGCTGTTGGTCCTGTAATGTACGGTTTATTTCGCTAGGTTTTAGTGGTGCTTTATGCGTACTACACAAAAATTGTGCTATTTGGGTGGCATGTATCTGGAAAATGGCAGGTAATGTTTATGGTGTACCCAGACAATTACGCATGGTTTTTGTTCTGCTTTAAAATAAAAAAAACATCTGATAGTTTATGTAGTTTGCTTAATATATTGTTTTTAACTCAGTGACCTGTTCATGTCGGAGCATCAAAAGTGATTGAACATCTGGATATGTGCGAGTATTTTGACCTTCCACGCTTCTCTTGTGTTCTTTCTATGCTTTCATTCTCTCTTTTTTTGTCCCTCGCCTCTAGTGTTAAGAGTTGTATCGTTCAGCATGCTTTGTGAGGAGAGTATGATGAGTGTACCGGAAAATGTGGAATACAGTCCATGAAACGACCACACCCCTTTAGAGATGCTGATCTGCTTACCCTCAACCTCACCCACCAAACCTCCTCTATATCACGATATGCACGCTATTAGTACACACCGAGTCCTCCTATGTTTTTATATGGTTTCCTTGGCTTTCACTAATTCTTGGCAGGCTAGTAAGACCCTGGACAGGAGATCATCCTTCACTGTGCATGGATCTAAGAAGAGTTAGTGTTGTATATACAATACACTCGACACTCGTTATCTTCCGCTATCTGATGGCGACCCATGCTGGATGCACTCTGTAGTTTATGTGGTTGTGCTTTGGTTACCTAAGAGGTGTTCTCCTACTTCTTAACTTTCTGCTATCTTAATGTACTATTTCTTTCAAATGATTTTGTTTCATTTACCAGAGCGGAACAACCGTAAAGTGAGTTGGAGGAATAAAATAAGATCAAAACTCCCAATGTATAAGTTATGCTTACTATTCATACACGCCAAAACCCATACCTCTCCGCATACGTACCATATCAGTGAATGTACCCAAATTACTCCTCTTACTGGTTAACAAGAATCCCAGCGATTTCCTCTTTGTCTATCTTTTAGATGGCCCTAGGGCTAAGAAATCTCGCCTGAGTGATGAAGAGGACGATGATGGGAAAGGTGGAGACTACCACAGGAGTGATCCTCAGATCGCTATTTGTCTGGACTGTCTACGAAACAATGGCCAATCAGGAGAAAGCATAGTTAAGGTACATATAGACAGTATAGTTCAAAGTATGTATATGTATTCAGATGATGTGCGTTTGTGTGTGTGTGCGCGCGCGTTTATAATTTGCACTCCTTGTCTCTCTGCAACAGGGTTTAATGAAGAAATTCATCCGTTGCTCCACTCGTGTTAAAAGTTGAGCCTGCGTCAAGCCTTATGGAGGTCAATACTGTTTTATTACACTCCGTCAGAGGGCTGTAAGAACAATCAGGCAAAGGCTTTCTGCGTGGTGTGGATTGAGCGTCGTCCTAATTGTGTCTAGTGATGCTGCTAAAAAGAACATTATTTTGTGTGTTGGGTGTAATGAAATGTGTTTATGCGGTTTAAGGTAAAAAAAAAAACATTATTTTCCACATACTGTATATTATTGCTTCTCCTCTATGCCCCACCTTTTTTGAAACGCGTTGATTTTTACAAAGCTCCATCGGTCTGAAAAGCGAGGTGTGCAATGATTGGCCAGCTATCCAGTGCATTGAGATTGGCCGAATTCCTCAAGCGTGTGACAGAAATGTTCCGTCCTTACCTAGTTCTCATGTTGATCTGCCTGCGGCAACCACATGTGACACCCCGGGCTGGACTCCGCTTCGTCCACGGTGAAAGCCGATCTGGCGATCAACAGCACGAAGTTGATGCATTTCCTCAGCGACCAGCACGGATCAACTCCAGGCATGACGAAGCGATATCGTCCTCTTTGGAAGGCCAAACAAAGTTGTTTCGCTTTCACAACGAAACACAGCTCTTCACGATTTGGCTGCAGCGTCAACAATACTACAGTTAGAATAAAAGTTACGCCTTCTTTCTTGCGTGAACATTTGGGCGTTGTTATGCAAATCTTCCCACACAGTAAAGTAGACATGTGGGGGCGTGTTAGAAAAAGCCATTTTAGGTAGGTGTGACTGATTATAACTTTTTATGAAGATATTCTCTTGGATTTGCATTTTAGTCTTTGCAACTTACAGGATCTTCTTTATGCAGCAAGACCTTTTAACCTCCAAAGAGAAAGGACAATTTGCAACATCGCATCAAAATATTATGACCCTTTAATAGTTCCTTTCACAGTTTGATAACACGATATTACTATGAGCTCCCAGCAGCTGTTGAAATGACAGTCCTAGTGAAAATTGTTTTGCGCAATGGTTGTTTTGCCTGATTCGACGGGTCACTATAGGTGTAACGTAACACAAAAACCCACTACTCTTCCTGTGCAGATCTATTTGACTTCAGGAAAGATATTTGCCTACTGTGTCGATCCTGTCCTGTACCTGTTTCGTACAGCTCGTGTTGTGTGTAACGGAGAGATCATGGCAAGACCACACCCTGGAAGTCATCGACCGCACTCGCTGAGACTGCAGGGTGTGACCAAGCGTAAGTGGTGTAAGCCTCCTGGTCATTTTGCCAATTTTGTTGGGAATGAATGTCCCTACAAGGATAGTAACACTCAAAATTCACCGTATCACTGTATGACCATCCCACGAGGAGAAAAGTGGCTTTTTAAACATCCTTAGTCCCTATTATGACGTCAATGATAAATGGTTTGGGGGTGAGAAATCATTTATATCAGATATCATGATCAAATCACGTGTGATCTCAGTATAAAAACACATAATGATTAGAAAGTTACCAACATTATTGAGAAACAAATGTGTGTTTTTATGTGTTTGTGTGTGTGTTTGCAACATTACTTTAGACCTGCAAAGGGGGTGATTGGAGGTCTGCAAAAAAATTGAGAGAATTTTACTAAATGTATTTATTTTGTTAACATTTACAGTCGCATTCAGAATATTGCATCTTACTGATATTATATTTATTCTGCTGTCCTAATACTGGTCATCCCTACATCAAAAATTTATTTAAACAAACAAAGCTGCATAAGTTTTTTGTTCAAATAAGCTACTATACATCTTTGTTTCCCAGATTATATGTATAAAGCCAGTATAAAATGGAAAATCTATTTTCTAAATACATGTTATTAATCTTATTTTAAAGGATTCATTCTTGAATGTTATATTTTTAACTTTTTCTGAACTTGTAATTTTTAATCAAAACTTGATCTTTCCATAAAACAGAATTCTCTCTGGTGAAATATGCAGATGTGTCCAATAATTTAGCCCACTTTCTTACAGTCGACTGTAAGCTTGCATTCAGATTTGCCTCCATTCAGTCAACAACCGATGTAATGAACCATAACCCTGCCTTTCAATTTTTTGTCAATAATCCGTTTCATTTGGATGTGCATCACAATATGGAAGAAAAGATCTGCTACTTCTGTTACATTGAATCTTTAACAATTTCCTTTAGTCAATGACAATATCAAAGCTTATTATTTAATTTTGAAAACATGTTGTTTTTATAATATCACTCTTAATATTTTTATTTTCACACAGTATGAATAGGTTTTTATAAATGACAATTTTATTTTAGGAAGGGGGTCCCTCCCAAGGGAATCATCATAATTGAGTATCATTGGCAACAAAAGTTTGAAAACCTCTGGACTAGAACTTTGACAGATAAATGATTGAAAAGTTAGTTTGACCCTGAATGCGTGAGTGTGTTTGAATCTGTGTGTAAGTGTGTGTGCGCTCATGAGAAGAAGTGTGAACAGCTGTCGCTGAGTTGGTGGTGTTTGTGGGGGGCAGGAGCAAAAAAAACTGCTCACAGCTACTGACAGATCTATGAGTCATATTTCTCCAGTTACACACACACACTAGATAGATGTTGACACAAAATCAGAGGACACATCGATGCCCCTAGGTTTGTGTCCTTTCCTTTTACACCATAATAAAGTAAGATGACGATATAATGAAAATGATACCGTGCTTAAATCAGAATATTCAAAGTTGAAGTCATTCTTTACTTTCGCTTTTACCCCAGGCTTATCCCATGGTTCTCGAGTACCGTCCAAGGATCGACTTTGGTTAAACAGCACTTACAGCTTTGCGGAAATCTCATGCAGACTGATGTCAAGAGATGAACAAAAAGCAGAAAAACTGAATGATTGTGCCTCCGTTGAAAAGTACTACCCAACCATCAATGTGTAAAGCCTCCTTCCCCGTCACGGGGCAACCTTGCTTCCCACTGTTGGACCCGGGTGGGGGTGTGTGTGTTTAGTGTGAGTGCTAATGAGTTACTTATGACTGACAGTACTGCTCACTTCTTCCTGTGCACTGCTTCAGCCTCTACTCCTCCATTCCCCCCTCCTTCATGTTCCTGTTTGACAGTTGTGGCTCCACCCACTGGCACTGTATCAAGTTTGATGATTATATTGTTCCAAAGCTTTCTCTGCATGTTGTCTCTATGACGACGCCTTAGCGTAGAGCGGCCCTTTGGGATTATCTGATAGCAATCTAGCACAGACAGTAAGCAAAAACTGCGCCCCGGCCAGGTGACAGTAGTGAAGGGAAATGGAGACGTTTTTAAGATGAAGTCTCACTAGATTTTAGCTCATATTATTAGGCGTTTTTATCCAAGAGTTTGCACTAGAGGCATATCCAAATGTCTCACTGTACTGTTGGTGTTCTGTGTTACCTTTACACTCTCTTTCTTTCCTTTTAGTTACTTTTCTCTCTTGCTCTCACCGCCCACATTGTCCCTCATAAATTCAGTGACTCTTTTTCATGTCATCATTCTCTCTCCCTTTCGTTCGCTCACACAAACTCGCTCTCTCTTTCTCAGCCTCTTTCCATCTTCCCTCACACTCTCTCATTTTTCTCCAATGGTGTTTTTGGCTCTGGTCTGAAGTATTGATGGATCTCATTCAGTTGGAATTGAATGAGAGTGCTGTAGATGTCCCAAAATAACATCACTGAAAGGCACTCTGGGTAAGCGTTTTTCCTTCACATCGAGCTAAGGCCAAATCTTACATTCGTCCAAACCAGATCATTATCTTAATAGAATTGATCTAACAATAACTGATGCCAGATATGCTTAATGCAGTAATTCACTGAGAAATCTCATCTTTAAAAAACAGTTGAATGAGGAATGACTGAAGTGTGCCAGCTGCATCTCTAAGAGCAGCTTTGGCTCACAGGCTGTTAGTTGTAAACATTCTGTTGTTTCCTGTTTAATCAGAAATATATTTAAATGGAATAAAACAATCAAATTCACCTCAACAGATGTTTGAATTTTGGTCTCACTTTATATTAGGTGGCCTTAACTGTACTTGAAATTAAAATTAATAATTTGATCAAATGCACTTATTGTGTACATACATGTTTTTACATTGTACTTATATTTAAAAAAATACCTGCATGTAATTACATTTGTAATTATACTGTCGACCATCCCTTACACCTTAACCCACCCTTAAGGCCACCTAACATAGAGTGGGACCTGAATTTTAAAAGCAACATCCAGATTGTTAATAATATACGTTTTACAGTGTATTTTGAGTGTTGTGTGGAAAAACAAGTGCAAGGGACATGCCAGTAATACATTTGATTAACCCTACACAAAATGTAAGAAAACACCAAATCTGACATTTCTCTATGTGCTTCTCTACTACGCAGCATTTATCAAGTCATGGACATGTTTGTGAGGAGAGAGTGTGAGATTCAATCATCATATTTTTTTTTATATATTCTAGTTAAGAGTGTTATTTTGGAGCATTAGTTCAGATAAGGTCATATGTTAACTTTTAAGTTTGTTTACATGACAATGTTAATCTTTAATGTATGTGTAGTTGCCTATGAAAGGAGTATTCCATTTGAACTCATAATTACAAGAAATAAGTGAACACCAAACTGCCAAAAAGTTGCCAAACTAATTTTATGCACATTCCCAGAATGCTTTTTGAGAATTAAGGGTTCAAAACATGGAGCTTTGCCAATCCAGATTATATTCCATAGAACATTTTATGTGAAGGTACTTAATGTAGAACAGGATTACAGGAATCATTACGTGAACCTTTGTTTTGGATCATCTCAGGGGATGACAATTGGTGAAATGAGGGTTTGTTCAATGTTCTCCACTTCAGCTTTGGAATCAAGGAATCATAACAATGGGTTTTAGAAAGTCACTGCAGTGCTCAGTACAGTTAATCAAAAGATGCATATAGAATAAGAATGACACTGAATTTCTCGGCAACACCGTTTTCAGTGGGTTGTACCCATATGTATCAATAGTGGAAATATATTTGTCCAAATGCTTCTTATGATAACCTAAACCTTCATGTTATACCAACATGATCTATTGTACTGAATCTTAAAAATCAACTGCACTCTGTCAGTTCAGTGGAAATCTTGATGTTGTTGTTTAGGACAAAGGCCACTGGCTGCTCTCCAAAATCCAATTTCCTCCCCACTAAGAAAACATGCAAATCAAATATGAAGTGTCTTTGAGCTCTGATTATAAATATAATGTATTTTTGTATATTGAAGCACTTATGTATATTTGAACCTGTAATCAAAAGATTTTATGTCAATGCTTGTCTTTTTCCTAATAGATGATGCTGCTTGGGGTAATTTATTCCTTTTTTTTATACATCCCACCGCCTGCTATATGTGTTCCCCTTGTAAATGTTCGCACTGTTCATGAAAAGCTTCCTAATGCTGTTCATGACCTATTGTTATTTAATTAATGAACATTAAAATGTGAAAAATAGTGGATTTTTTAAATCTAATTTCTTTGTCTATAATCCAGAAACATTTTATTTAGCTGAAAACATTTGAGTAAATTATACTTGCATGATAGTATTGCCATTGGATCTATTACATGTCCTAGATTGAAGGATTTAAGAAGTATTTTTGTTATATGTTCATATTAATATAGGCTTATGGACTAAAACCTTTTAAGTTGTCGAGTTGTTGAACACTGTTTCAAGTATGTGATGATATTAGTGTGAGTTTAAATCTGACAATGAAAACAAAGACAGGAATGTGCCTTCTTTTAGACTGTTTCTATGCACTGCTCCCTGCCTCTCTCTTTTTCACTCACTATTTTTCTCCCCCACTCATGCACAAGGAAGTGGAATGTGACATGCATTCCTCTGTTTGTGCATCACTTGTTCAGCTGTCTGTTGGCCCTGCTGTTCATCTTACAAAAGAGAAGGTCAAAAATACTTCATGAATGGGGAAAGACAAAACACTTAACCACAAATATGTACATGCCCAGTGACACTTGATGTAGTTACAAACTTCAGTGTTTAAAATTTAGGATTTTGGAAGAACCATGCAATAATTTGTTTGGATGTTTACAGTTACCTACATTGCGTGTGTTTGCAGATTTTGTAAACTGTGAAAGGAATCAGTTCCCCAAAATACTTTAAATGTGAAATCTACATAATCAACAATAGTTCCGAATAGAAATGTCCAAAACACTCACGTTCATCACACAAATGAAAATAAACAAAGAAAGCCTGCCACTGTCTCTCTTTAGTCTTCTCTTGCATGTCACAACAACTCTGTTTTTCAGTCAGGATGAGTTGAGAATTCACAGCTCATTTGTTAAACAGAGAAAGTGAGACTGAATCCCTCCACCCCCTGCTAACACTCCAACATTAAACCATTACTGAATAAAAGGGAAGCACATTACAAACATATGTGCAAATGCTGGGAGTGTCCCCTCTTATTTACAATGGATTAAAGCAGGAATCCCATTTCTCAATCTTTCATCCCCAAGCGAATATATAGTGTTTAAAGCTTTAGCAAGGGTTTTTTGTTCATGAGAAAAGAATAGAAATATGCGTAAGAATTGTGTTTTTCCAACGAATTTACACACCCCGCCCTTCGCTCATAGTCCCCCCCCAGCCCCTCAGCTCACGACTCCTGGGCTGATGTTGGCATAGTGCAGCCTCCAAACTAGAGATAAGTGCGTCCCAAATCGCAGTTTCTGTACATTATAAAATAGTGCAAGTAGTGCGTTCACACTGAAAATTCCAAAAAGAAAAAGTGCACTTTAAATACCCAGATGAGGCACTTAAATAACCGAAAAAAACGAGTGTGAAATTTATCGGCCAGACACATCAAGCGTGTGTCGCTAGGTTTACTTCTGCGAAGTCTGAGAGGGTCGATTTCGACTCTCGAGCATAGATACAAAAAGACCTAGTCGTAATGATACACTACATGGTTGAGTACATAGTGTATAAGTGCATAGTGTATAGTGTGTCATTAGGGACGCAGCTATAGAATCTACATTACAATTTTAATGTCAGTTCCCATATCACACAAATCTGCTCTTAGTTCCATATATTCAAGTGCTTTATTTCCCATATTTTCATTATTTGATGGTCACCATTAGCTTTATCAGTGCAAAAAAAAAAAGGCCATCTGAAATTAAATGTTTAGAAACAGGATAAGGAGAGGGCAGGGAGACACAAACTGGTGTTTGATCTGTTATCCTCTCCACTTATTGCTGCTTTGTTGCATCATACTGTTGCTGTGTATTAACCTATTAGTATCCATAGGCTAATTACATCATTCATGAAAGTCACGTTCATATTCCCTCCTGAATCCTGTCCAGTGACTCACTGACACAACTGTTCTCTTATAGGCCTGTCACTGGCCAGATACTGGCGCTGATGGCTGGGTGTATTCTGGTAGCACTGTGTTCATTTGGATCTTGTTAACATGGATGATCTACTGTAATTAGAACCTCTCTAATCCAGGAGGCTGGATTTCTCTACTTCTCGCACCTTTTCCTCACATGAAGTCATTAGGTTAATGTCAGAGATCTCATGATATTCCATATTAGACCTAAAGAACAAGCCACATGGCACCAATAGGATCATATATTGGAGTGACATCACCACAGAGTTTCTTCTTTGGGAATGACATGACAGTGTTGACATCTCCTGATAACGTCACCACTGTGCCAAAGGTCAAGACTACAACATATTTATACAGCAAAGCCGTGCATGTGCACTCATGTGCGTTTATGCTTGTGGGTTAACTATCTAAATGAACTGGTTTATATATAATTATAATGTTACAAAAGATTACTTTTTCAGATAAGCAGTGTTCTTTTAAACTTGCTGTTCATCAAAGAATCCTGAAACAATTCTACTCAACTGTTTTTCCACAAAAATATTAAGCAGTATAACTGTTGTCAACATTGATAATGACAAGAAATGTTTCTTGAGCACCAAATCAGCATATTAGAATGATTTCTAAAGGATCATGTGATCGCCTTGCCGCTAGCAAAAGCGATAACACATACAAGCTTGTCTTTTGTCGGGAAAGGGGTGACATGAACGCACGGGGGAAGATGGTTTTTTACAATCTCAAATGTGGAAATCACAAATAATGTAAACTTGACTGACTGCTTCATTTCCACTTTAAGCCCCATTTCCACCACAGGAACGGTCTCCACCGAGACGGTTCCGGTACGCGGGGGGGGGTTCGTCCACCCGTGCAGGAAACCAGCGAATTAAAGAGAGGTCCAGGGGTAAAATCGGTCTCCTCAAAAGTCTCGTGCGAGCGCGACGTAGATACAGCGCTAATAAATGACGTTGAAAGTTATTTCAGTAATTCAACTCAAATTCTGAATCTCGTGTATTAAATTATTTCAATGCACACAGACTGAAGTAGTTTTTTTGGTTCTTTTAATTGTGATGATTTGGCTCACATTTAACAAAACCCCCAATTCACTATCTCAACAAATTAGAATATGGTGACATGCCAATCAGCTAGCCTCGCATCCTAAAATCTTTCTGTTCTCGTCTGTTCTGACCACTGAAATGCCCAGTCACTGTCACTTTATTAAAGGGGTGATATGATGCTGCTAAAAATAACATTAACATTATTTGGTGTATTTGGTGTAAAGAAATGTGTTTATACGGTTTAAGGTTAAAAACACAGTCTTTTCCACATACTGTACTTATGGTTCGTCTCCTCTATTGCCCCTGCCTTTCTGAAACGGGTAATTGTGCAAAGCTCATCGTTTTGAAAAGAGAGGTTTGCTCTGATTGGCCAGCTTTCTAGTGCGTTGTGATTGGCCGAATACTTAAAGCGTGTGACGGAAATGTTACGCCCCTTTACCATACTGTGATGCCCTGTCAGGCCAGACAAAAACATTAAAACCCATTAAAAACGAGGCATTTGTTGCATTCAGTGGGACATAATTACTGATTATAATTACTTATACTGTTTTTTTACGCGTTGCGTTGTATCACGCCATGTAAACATAAAACCATGTCTGCATTTGTGATCGGAGGAATGACAAACAAGTGCGACTCTACACTGCTCAAAACTAAATCGCCTTGAATCGTCCGGGGTTGTTGGCAAATTCTTTAAATAAAAAAAACGTACTTACAGTCTGTGAGTCCGAACGCCGGTAAAAAGTTTTGACAATATTGCAATACATTACACATTTGACTGTGAATTCAAACCCAGAAATTACTCAGGCACGTCACCTATAAAGTAAACTGTCCTACATTTACTGATACGTTATATGGCGTGTTCCAAGGTGTGGAGACGCTCCAAAGTAGCTGTAACCCGGGATAAATGTCTGCCCTAAAGCCACTAGCAGACTACTGAAACCTCTTAACAGCACAGATCTAGTGTGTGGGTGTGTGTACCTACTTAACCATATTTTGGGGACAAATTTGTACCTAAAAGTGAGCTAAACATGACAAAATTTCAAAAAACCTCCCTTTGGGGACGTCCTCATTTGTAAAACTGGTATAAAAATAAAGTAAAAAAAGTTTTTTTTAAATTGTAAAAATGCAGAAAGTTTCCTGTAAGGGGTAGGATTATAGGTGTAGTGAAGGATTACCGTTTGTCATCAATATTGTGCCAACCTTACGTCGATTGCGCAGATGTCCCCATATTAGATGCGAAGTAATGTTGGTGTGTTGGGTGTGTCCGTGGTGTTCAGGGGGGGGTCTATGCCCGCCATTTACTGCACGGAGGTTATAAGGTTTGGTGCATTTAGGAGATCCAACATCTGAAGGTTGCAAGACACTTATGTCACACAGTCTAAACTGACTTTGTTTTATTTAATGCGTAAAGAGTGACTATAGATTTCGCTTGCCCATTCACTGTAGATGAAGAGCCTGGTCCGTACCTTGAAAGGCAGAGCTAATGTTGCTGCTGGAAAGGGCCAGCAGAAGGTGCTCATCCTGTAGTTTGTGAGATGAGAACACTAAACTGCAAAAAGACACCTTCTGTGGCTGCTATAAACCTCAGGGTCTCAGAAAGACTATGGTTGTAACCCTGGTGTAAAATAGTTTCCACATACAAAACGATCACATCACTAATAATAGCCCCCTTCACCTTCTGTTACATCCCATGAGGGGGAGACAAAATCCAGCTTTTACCAGAGGGATTTCAGAAACCATGAAGGACTTCAATTTGACTGGCTTTTTGTCAGGTTTGATCTATCCCTTTTCTTTCTTTTGCTAAACTGTGTGTGTAATGTAGCCTATAATTATGTATTGGCTGTGGGCTTTTATGCTGATATGCTTAAGTTCGTACAAATCTGACTGATCCACTGGAAGCAGCCAAAACCAACAAAACTACTCGCATATTAAAGTTCAAACACCTCCAGACACAGCAGGGGGGACCGGAAGCGGTTGCTGTCCGGGGGGGCTTATTGAGTCACAGGTGATAGATATGGTCTGGGAGTGTCTTGTGTGTTGCTCTGTGTGTGTGGGTGTGCAGGCTTTTTGCCGCCCTAGGGTCTTGCGACAAGTGTTTCAGAAACATGGTCTTCGATGTATCCCACACGGTGACCTTATATGCGCAGGGTGGGAAATAGGGAAACGAGTTTGAATGGCCCATGAAGTGCTGAGGTGGGGCCCACAAAGAATCGAAGGGGCAGGTCAGGGAAATGATGTAGTAGATTTTGACGGGAGCTTCATGCCATGCTGTCGCAATGGATCCCCAAACATCCCGCTCACAGCCCCCGGCCAACCTGACTTTCATCCGGGTGAAAAGGCTGGGCCAAAGCTCTGGGGTTTTGGTGTGATTGTTCATGACGAAATGTACTTGCCTGACTGCTGTGGCGGTCTGACACGTGGCTGTGATCGGTCACTGGGCATGGGAGATGGAGATGGGGATGGTGGGGTTAGGGTTGCGGGTTGGGGTAGGTCCCTTACTTTAAGTGAAGGGAAATTTTAATGCATACCAGGACATTTTGGACAATGCTATGTTTCCAAATTTGTGGGAACAGTTTGGAGAAGGACTTTTTCTATTCCAGCATGACTGTGTCCCAGTGCACAAAGCAAGGCCTATAAAAACATGGCTGGATGAGTTTGGTGTGGAAGAACTTAGCTGGCCTGCACAAACATACGCCTCGAACAACTCATACGACCACAGACCTCACCCATCGACAGATCGTAAACACACATTTGTAGACCTTCGGACGGAAATAATGAGCACAAAAATAGAGCTGGACTCACATACAAGCGGCATTCTCCCCGCCAAATCAGTGCCTGAATGCCTTCGTTTACATAGAACATTCTACTCGGGGTAGGTAATGACACATGCGGCATAAATGTGCAACACATAATTATCTTTTTTGTTGTGCTACACGCCAAGATTGTCTGAAGGTCTGGTGATCTCTTGTGATGTCTTGAGTCCTGGCTCGCTGAGGTCCCTTGTAGGCGCAAAACCTAGAATTTATTAAATCAGCGTCCGTCTTGACCATTGACTCTTTTGTAACTGTTGTAGCTAGCAGAATACTAGATCATGGAAGGACAAAAACGTGTTGAACGTCAAGTAGCACAAAAGAACAGCAGAGGATGTACGTTCCTGAGACCGGCAGCTGAAGAATTTTATAAAAAGACCTGCCAAACCATATACCCCTTTGCCAAAGACTATGCATCTGGTTCACCCTCTACACTTTCTCATAGAAACATTTGAGAATATCATCTCCCATCGATCAGCATCACGCATGCGCATTGATCACCCAAATTCATCTGGTATGCCTGGCTGCCCGATGACCTCTGTTATAATCATAAATGCTCTGCCTGCACGGCAAAGGCCGACTGCACGTGTGTCATCTGCTACGGCGTAGTAGAACGCATCGACTACACTGATTACCTCTCTTCACTATGCCCCTTAACATCCCCATCTACTCCACTCCTCTCTTTAGGGACCCTGCTGACCTACAACTCCATTCCAGGATCCTATCAAGCCGTGACGAAGGGTGTACTATGGACCGAAATTATGGCAATGAGAAAGGGGTCGCTTGAATAGTCATTAAAAATAACTACCAATCCTAATCTCCACACCTGGGACACAAAAGTACTTGAAAATGTCAAAAAATGTAAAAAAAAGCGAACATGTTTTATTTTTGGGTTTGTTACCTTGAAACACAAGAGTCAAAACCGCAACAATACAAGGCAATCCTATCTGTCAGAAATAGGACCTGTGGTTACATAGGAACCAGAGGAATTCTCACCACGCCAACCAACAAGGAAAAAAAAAAAAAAACAGTTTTAATTTTGTTTTTATAATTATTTTAACTAACAAGAGTATGAAATTTGATTTCATTTTATTTTTCCTTAAAAATAAACAATATATATAAGACCTATCAATTAATCAAAAGTAGGAGACTACAAGAGAGGGAACTCCGGACGTGTGTTCCTGACCATACAGTGGGGTTGCCGGAGAACGCGGAAGTAGACGTACTGAGACCGGGAGTGTGCAGCTAAATGCTATTGCCTGATCACCCGGGGAGAAAGGGAAAAGAAGGATGGATGGAAGATGGGAAATGGAAAGTAAATTAAAATAAAAAAAAAATAAAAAAAGTGGTGGTGGGAAATAAAATAAGAGGAGGCGAAAAACAAAGAGGGAAACAAGTGGAATGGGAAATATTGACAACATGGAAAAATGTTACAAAAATTTCAATTTGTTTGAAAACTGTAAAGGGAAGAAAAAAAAGGAATAATTATGCAAAGTGAAGTTAAGGTTGACAAAAGTAGGTGGTATGATATTTTTAATCGGACCAAAGTGGGATGGCACGTAGTGTACCATTTACTTGTCATATTTTAAAATTGTTTACCTCATTGTTCTATTATTTATTCTTGTTTTTCTGTTGTCTTTGTCAAGCACCAATTTACCAAGACAAATTCCTCGTGCATGTATACATACAGTACTTGGCAATAAACGTGATTCTGATTCTGTTTCAGATTCTGGTATAAATAACTTGATCTGATTTAGTCCTAAAGGCATTGTTTATCTTTTTCTTCAGCTAAACTGGTGTTAAGTACCTTTAATTAAGATACTTTATCTTCTGCTGTGGGAACTTTAAAGTCTAATATTGAAAGCACTTGTTGCCCCTTTGAAAGATTATTAAATATGAATGCTTGTAAAGATATAAATTGTAGTGCTCAACCTGAACACTTCACATTAAATCTGCCCTTTTCTTCTATTCAAAGTGGGTTCCTTTACCTAAATATGTGTAAGGACATAACAGTCTTCATATGCCCAACATTTAAAGAGGATGTATAGACCTTTACCAAAATTGTAATTGTTTTTCCTAGCCCCAGTTGCATCTAAAACAACTTGCAGTACACTAATGGTGGAACAGTCCCTCTGATACTAAAGTGAGATCTATTACACTCTGTCCTGTTTCTGGGTCACCCCAGTAGAGTACCACACTCAGTTACAGTCAACAAGAGTGTTAGTTAATCACAATGCCTTTTTCAGGTCACATACAGTAGCTTATAATAAAACGGAGAAGCAAATTATTAGAATCAGGTTACACAGAATGAAACTTTTTTCATTTAACGATGTTACAATAGTTATGTAGTTTAAGTAGTATATTGGTGAGTGGTTTTCAAACTCATGACTGACTAAAGTGTGGCCTCATTAGCTGCATTTTGGCAAAATTTTGCATGCACAAAAGGTCCATTGTAAATTGTCAATAGTGTAGCAAATTAGCCATGTATAAGGTATAGCTCACACAGAAGTCACTTTCAGAACAAGTAGCTTCCTGTTGGTCAACACTCCAAATTCGCATAGCCAACTTGTGAAATCTGCGTGAGGAAGTTTTTATCCTCATGTGAATTTTCAGATTGCATGGAATTACTATAACCATGAAAATTTGGCAAACAATTGTAAATGTGACCGTACCTTAATTCATAGTGCAAAGTGTGAAAATATTGCCTCATTCATGCCAAAAATATAAAAAATATCTAATGAATCCTTCACTGAATAAACAAATCCGTCAAAATGGCTACTGAATCGGTGTATTGAACAGCCATTAGGCTGCTCTTACTTGAGTAGAACAAAAAACAAAACCAAACATCTCCATGATTACCTCACAGTTATGAACATGCATTCTTTTATTGCCTACCATAAGCCTTATAGTAATTAAACTGAAAAGAAGGCAAATTAATAGCCTACTATGTCGGGCAAAAGATGTTAGCAAAAAACAAACAAATTCACTTTTCCACCTTATATTTCACTCTTAAAAGTTTTTGGTGAATCTTGAAAATAATTATATCATGTGGGTTCTAGAAGGAGTGTGGTAACTTTTAATGACATTTCACTGACATTTCTTTGTGTGTGTCAGCCCGTGAGTAATAGTTGCTCTTGCAGCTAAAGTCACATGCTTACCTGATTATCAGAGTTTGGCTCTGTGTGTCAATTTATGGAGTAGCTGATAAGTTTTCTATTCCCCTTATTTAACAACTGCTCAGTCTATTTTTGTAGGTGTCTGTGAGTCTGTGTGAGTTTGTTGCTTTGTGTGAGACTATTCAAGCAAAGAACCCGTTGAGTCTGTTAGTGGTGGATAATGAATTGTTCATGCCTCAGTGGGCATCCATGACCCCACTCTTAATGACCTGCTCTGTCCATGTAGCTCTATAAAAAATGACCCAATTCATTCTGTCAAGCAATTAATTGATTGAAATGGGCAAATTATACAATGTCTTTTATTTTCATAAATAATTGCATGGAACAAGACCTGTAATAATTCAGTATCACAGAAATACATTGTGGAAACAAGCTCCATCACTCTCAATTTAATAACAAGTTGTTGTGCAAAAGAAATGCAAGGAAAGACATGCTAAATGCGGGGGTAAGCAGAGCGAGCAGTTTGCAGATTTGGAACTGGTTTGTTATGAGAGCAAAGTCTGTGTTAACATAAGACCCTTGTTGGTAAATTTGTATGGGGCAGCTGGTTGTCTTTTGGCTAATGGAGTGTATGTGGGTCATTAAACTGAGGGAAGAAGCCAAATGTTGTGGAAGCAGATGCTTTGTATTTTAACAACCCACCACTGACCTTCCCCCGCTGCTGCCTCTATCACATAAACACTCTCTCTCTTGCTTGCTCTATAACATATTTAATGTTTTATCTATTGCACTTTTCGGCAGTTGTACTCATTAGCACTCACACAAACACACAACAGAACCTTGACACATGAGGTGGCACTTTTTGTCAATCTTATATAAGAGCTGGGTGCACTGCTGGGTCTGTGGCAGAAAGTGAGAACATGAAGGCCTGAGTTTCCATTACAGACATTCTACAGATGTGTTATAAATCACCTGGTGTTGTCAGAACTGTGGTTGGAGCACATATGAGCTCAAGGGAATTCAGGTTTGAGTTTGATGGGTCAGGTCCTGATTCTTCTCCTACTGTCTTTATAATTCATTGAATTGAATGATATAATTACCATTGTCTTCTTCTTTCTTTTCGTTTACACTATTACTAAAAATAGCTAAAATTGAAATACCACAAAGGAATGAAAACTGATAAAGAATTAAAATAAAAAAGAACTGATTTTAAATATGATTATCTAATAATTTGTTAATATAAAAACTAATACAAGTGACAAACATCTAACACTTTAACAAAAATCAAAATATAAAAATAAAAACTAATTCAAAATAATAATACTATCTCTAGCAGTATCACAATCATAAAACAACTTGATATATGTAAATGTTGTATAACTGACTTGAACTTGGGTCTCAGAGCAATAACGCTACTGGCTCCAACAAGTGCGTGTGCCTTTCTGATCTGTCTGAAAATGTTTGAATAGCTGAAAAATTACATTTATTTTTAAATAAATGTATTTTAATTTAGGGGTAAGTTTAGGGTTGTTCTATGGGTAAGTGTAATAATTATAATTATAATCTTATTGTAAGAAAAGACATGGTATGTCTTTACATAGAAAGTAAAAAATAAAAAAAAACTTTTTGAAAGTTTCTTATACAGCCTGTAACGGGGCTGACGAGACGTGAGACGTTCGAATCCAAATGCAAAGCTTTATTTAGGAGAAGACACAGACGTGGTCATAACAGGCATATGGCGGGCAAAACACAAGAATAATACTAGGGCTAGCGTGGGTCGATGAACTGCAGACAGAGTCACAGGGGCAAGGCAAAAGGGAGGAATCCAGGAAAACAGGCAAAGATCAAAAAACGCAAAAACAGGCAAGGCAAAACAAGAAAAACACAGAGACTCGGAATGGGGTACAGGCTAAACAATACTCATCAGAGAAATGTGGTTAGAGTGGGTGTAATATAGTGAATGAGGTAATTAGAAACAACTGTGTGCAATGAGTGCAATCAGTGCAGTGTGCAAATTGTGCAAAGAATGATGGGAAATGTAGTCCGGGATGATATGCAACAGTTTATGTAGTGCGAGAGTCAATGTAATGGAAAAGGTGACATCTGGTGGTGAATAAACGGAAATCCATGGACCGAATTCGTGACACCGAAGTCAACTAAACAGAAGGAAACAGATTAATCCTCAGATTTACCAAACTGAAAATCGATCTGCAGATTAGCAGACTGCAATCATTGAGCAAATACTTGTAAACAGACATTATGCGTACGTGACATTAGTCTGCTGGGGTCATGACTGAAAAAAACCCCCCCGGAGCCTGTGTATTCCTCTCAAATATACTCAACATGCACATAAGAGCCATTACCATAAGATCACAGCTTCCTCTTTGATCTGCATGTCATTAAGGGGGCGTGTTGCTGACAGAAGGACCAGAGTGTTGTAAAATATGTTCACACTCACAGTCTGCTGACACATGGGTTTGCTGGTCATTCGGTGTATGGTATGTAGCATCAAAGTTTTGCACTAGAATTGAGGTGGGGGATGTTTCTCACTAAATGTGCTATGGCAGGAATGCAATGTTCCACCAAAGTATAGTTTCCTATGAAATCTTTCCCATGTTGGCCAACAGGTGTCAATCAAAAGTCTGTAATCCATAGGCTTTTGTATGTTTGTTTTGAAGGGGTTTAAATTTTTTTTTTGTACCTGCACATGTGGGATATATCTAACACACTGTACATGATGTACGCCACTGTGTAATTGACAACAACTACAGGGAAATGTTAAAAAACTAAATTCTACATTTCTGTACAAAAAGAATTGCCTCAAAAACTCTTTTAAAATAGCTCTTAGTGATTAAGCTCTTAGTGAACAATGTACGCAATCTACATCAAACACTGTACTTAAAGCACCCTGCACAGAGAATCAAGTCAAGTCAAGTCAAGTCTGCTTTATTGTCAATTCTTCCACATGTACAGCACATACACACAGAGAATTGAAATTGCGTTACTCTCAGACCCTTGGGTGCATACAGATAACATAAATACAGATAGATACAGATTAAATATAAAATGCAACTATACAAATATACAAATATGGTAAAATGTAAAAAATATATATATAAAGCACAAGGCAAATGAAAGATAGAGTGCAAACCAGTAAAGTAAACAACAGTGCAGATATAATGATGTAGTGCAAAAAAATGATTTGTAGTGCAAAAGAGCTTATTTCAGACTGATTAAAGTGACAGTGTGTGTGTGTATTTGGGAGGGGGGGAGTGGGAGAGTCCATCAGAGGGTCAGAGTTCAGTGGTGCGTGGGGCAAAAGCGGGGAGGGGGGGCAAGGTCGGGAGGGAGTTAAGCTTCCTGACAGCCTGATGGATAAAGCTGCCCTTCAGTCTGCTGGTCCTGGCCTGGAAACTCCGCAGTCTCCTCCCTGATGGCAACAGACTGAAGAAGCTGTGTGTCGAGTGGGTGGGATCACCTGCAATGCAGAAGGCTTTGCGGGTGAGACGGGTGTTGTAGATGTCCTGAAGGGAGGGGAGAGAGGCACCAACGATCTTCTCAGCTGCAAGTGTCTTGCGGCAGGACGCGTTGCAGGCGCCATACCACACAGTGATGCAGCTGGTCAGGATGCTCTCGATGGTGCCTCTGTAGAAGGTGCACATGATGGGGGCCGGGGCTCTGGCTCTTCTCAATTTGCGGAGGAAGTAGAGACGCTGCTGTGATTTCTTGGCCAGTGCTGCGGTGTTGTCAGTCAAGGAGAGATCCTCTGTGATGTGCACACCCAGGAATTTGGTGCTGCTCACCCTCTCCACAGTTACACCATTGACGGGTCAGAGGAGCATGCTGAGTGCGCAATCTCCTGAAGTCAACAACAATCTCCTCCGTCTTCTCCACATTCAGAGAGAGATTGTTGTCACTGCACCACCCGGCCAGGCGGCTCACCTCGCTCCTGTAGTTTGTCTCATCTCTGTTGCTAATGAGACCCACTACAGTCGTGTCATCCACAAACTTAATAAGGAGGTTAGAGTTGTGTGACGGTGTGCAGTCGTGGGTCAGCGGAGTGAAGAGGAGGGGGCTCAGCACATATCCTTGGGGGGGCCCCAGTGTTCAGTGTGATGGTGCTTGATGTGTTACTGCTGACCCAAACTGCCTGAGGTCTTACAGTCAGAAAGTCCAACAGCCAGTTGATCAGCGAGGTGTTGAGCCCCAGCTAGACCAGTTTGTGAATGAACTGTTGAGGAATGATTGTGTTGAATGCTTAACTGAAGCCTATGAACAGCATTCTGACGTATGAGTCTTTTTTGTCCAGGTGTGTGAGTGCTGAGTGGCGGGTAGTGGCGATGGCGTCATCGGTCAAGCATTTGGACCGCTATGCAAACTGGAAGGGGTCCAAGGAAGGGGGGAGGGCAGACATGATGTGGTGCATGACTAGCCGTTCAAAACACTTCATGAGGATGGGGGTAAGTGCAACTCGACGGTAGTCATTGAAGCAGGATGGAAACGACTTCTTCGGGACTGGAATGATGATGGTAGCTTTGAAGCATGTGGGGACAAAAGCCTGACTTAGCGAGATGTTGAAAACGTCTGTGAAGACATCGGTGAGTTCCACTACACAGTCTCTCAGTACACGCCCAGGAAAGTTGTCAGGACCCGGAGCTTTGCGTGCATTGATCCTGCTGAGGGATATCCTCACGCTGTCCGGGGACAGCGTCATCACCTGGTCACGGGAGGAGGTGGAGTCTTCTGTGCAGTGGTGTTGTTTTGTGCCTCAAAGCGAGCGAAGAAAACGTTCAGCTCGTTCAGCAGGGAGATAGTACGGTCACATGTGCGTGGTGGGGGCTTGTAGTCCGTAAAGGTCTGTATCCCCTGCCACAGGCTCCAAGTGTCTCTGCTGTCGCTGAAACGATGGGCTATCCTCCTGGAGTGCTGTCTCTTAGCCTCTCTGATGCCGCGGGATAGGTTGGACCTAGCTGTCTTCAGGCCCACCTCATCCCCAGCTCTGAAGGCAGCGTTCCGCATCATCAGGAGTCCGTAGACCTCCCCTGATAGCCACGGCTTCTGGTTGGCCCGGACAATGATGGTCTTTGTGACTGTTACATCACCAATGCACTTGGTGATGTAGGCAGTGACAGTCTCTGAGTACTCCTTGAGGTCTGTGGTGTTATTGTATGTGGCAGCTTGCTTAAACATATTCCATGGCGTCAAGTACGCTAGTGGTGTTTTGTTGCTTGTTAAAAACAGTCTGAAGAGCCTCTAACGACCCTTCCGGGCCACACCCACTTGTTATCTGTTTATGAACTGGTTTTGGTGACTTTTACGAATCAACTTGTGCGGGTCTCTGTAGGCAGGCATTATGCACATGGGACAGTAAGGACAGGTGATTGTGGTCTGAGGAGGACGAGGGTGGGGGCCGTTGGTGGGGGGAGGGGAACCAAAGAAGGGCGTGTCTTGTAAGCTCCCTCTGTTGGTGCGGTGCTAAACAAAAGTCCAGAGTGGTTGTTTCCCCTCCCACGTGTTGGAAAGTTATGTGTGGTGTTATTTTTAGGGGGACACACTTCTTTAGGTCTGCATGATTGAACCCGCGAAAGAATATGAGAATGAGGAAAAAGCCTATTCAGGGGTGTGGCGAGGGGTGCGGCTGTCGACTAGCTAAAACTAGGAATGCTATAAGTACTCAAAAAAGAAAGCATATAAAGACAGAAAAATAAAACAAATTCTCATCTTGCAAAAGTTTCATTATTTGAGCTAGAAGTGGCTATCAGCTGTGATGACCCCTATACAGCCCTATTTCTGTTCTTAAGGTGAGTATCCTATTATCAATAGAAACAACAGTTTACTGTATATTTTCAAGATAGAAACATTTGAGACACTGATTTGCTTTTGTGAAGGACACAACAAGGTTGGCGTTTTGAAGGTTGTTTTGAAAGGTTTAGGTTTATGCTCAGACTTTTCGGCTTTGTTCGGTGGAAAAAGGAAAGGTGTCAGCCCTTTTTTTCGTGACTGTGAGAAGAAATCTACACATCAATATCCACTAAAAGGTAAACAATAAATATGAAATAGATGTAGGGAAGACCAAACAGATAACATTGGACAGTATGCCATTCAAAGCAAAGACAGAAGTCCAATCAAACATACATGCAGCTTAAACTTTAATTTTAAATTACTTATAACGATTTAAAAAAGACAGCACCCAGTAATTGTCACCACCTAAAATGAAAAGGTCATTATTTACTCATGTTGTTCCAAACCTGTGTCGCTTTCTTTCTTCTGAGTTAGTTCTAATTAGTTTGTTTACAATGTAAAACTTGAATGAAAATAACTGGTGATCATACATAAATCAATCAGCTCAAACAACACTTCTTTTTATTAATTGAGGAAATATGGTTTAAATTACTGCTCCCATACCATCATGAATTATGACTTAGGCCTGTAGCTGCTTAAGACCTCAGGCAGAAATAAGTGCAGTGGCCTGACAACTGAAAACAAGCCTCTGCAAATGTAAACTTGATAGATTTAAAAGTGCTTGAATGTTAGCAAATAAGATTCCTAGTTTTCAAGTCAAAATATATAGTTGGAATTACATTTTTAGAAATGGACATTTTTAGTTTTTCAGGCATCATTTGTTATAAAGTTCCATTTATGAAAAATAAAGTTAGATTATAGGTGAATATTTTCACATTTGTTTACTTCCTGGCAAAAGTCAGTCCTTGCACTCATGCACAACACAAGTCCTGCCAGTTCTCTGCACCTAGCTGTACTTTATTCCCAAAAGTCATGGTGTACCAAAGTCCTCTGCTACTGTGAATACCAGTTGAGTGAACACCATCTGCTCTGTCAATATCCAGGTCATTAGTGTTGTCCAGAGTGGTGTGGAACAATCATTCTCTTTACATTGACACCCTGTTCACATGTTTCATTGCTATTATATGGCTCAGCAGATATTTGTATACTCACATGTGTGAAAATGAATGACTAGTGTCTAATATATGACCTCTCATGAGATATATATTATGATATGTGTAGTTCTCTGCCGACATTTAAAGGTGATACGGCTTAGAGTCAGGAACAGAAGAAGCTAAGGCATTCATATCCTGTATCACAGGCATTTGCTAGTGTGAAATGCCCTTTCTTGGTACTGAATAAACACACTCTCTATTAAAGCCACATATACACAAGAAATGGTACTTTTGAGAAATGCTATACACAAAAAAAAACAAAAGAAAAAGAAAGTGTAAATAAAGCTGTTTTGTTTTAATGGAGCCTTATGGGAGCCACACGTGGATATCACATGACCAGCCAAATACTACTTACTTTACCTTTCCAACCTGCCCTTATTGGACACTTGAGCATGTGAAGTAAATGAATCATGACCAGTGGTGTGAAGTAACGAATTACAAATACTCACGTTACAGTAATTAAGTAGTTTTTATCAGTAATTGTACTTTTATGAGTAGTTTAAAAATTGTGTACTTTTACTTTTATAATTTCAAATCAAATTGTGCATAGAAAACTTTTTACTGCCAACTGTTTATCATGGCTGCTGAAAGTGCATTCTTCAAGCATCAATTCAATCGCATCTTCCTCTAACTTAATATGTTAAAGTACCTGAAATTAGTGTCGGTTGCGGGTATGCATTACAGTGTTAAATCTCCGCAAGGGCCACGTTCGGTAAATTCCCCACTCACTCTCTCGCGTGCGTTCTGCAGCGGTCACTTGGATAAGTCGTTGTTGCTTGTTGAACTTGTCGACTTTTGATGAGTTTGAGTTTGAGCGCGTGATGCGTGCTGTGAAAAGGGTTTTTATTTTATTTTTTTTCCATTTTTATACTATCCGCCTTCATTTAGCAAGTGCACTCGGGCATAAACAATTTTCAAGTTCAACACTTCTTGTTCCGTTCAGTTGTGGATGCTGCTAATTCACCGAGACCAAGACATGCGTGTGTGTGTTTTCCTTTGAAAAAGTTCCCCAGAAATAACTCGCTATTTAATCCATTTCCCTTACAAATTGTATTATCAGCATAACAATTTGCCATCCTTCTAGAACAATGTGCATTTATGTACAAATTGTAACATAAATTATCAAGTTTAGTTATTTTTATTTCTTTATAGCAAAACGCTAAAACTGGCACCGTTTTTGGAGAGAAATGGGCTCTCATTTTAACCCATATCATGGTGTGTGATGCTGAACTATGAGTTTCTAACGGTGTTTGTATTTGCACTGTTCTAAACATTAAAGGGGTCATATGATGCTACTAAAAAAAGAACATTATTTTGTGTATTTAGTGTAATGAAATGTGTTTATGCGTTTAAGGTTAAAAAAACACATATATTTTCCACATACTGTACATTATTGTTTCTCCTCTATGCCCCGCCTTTCTGAAACACTTGCAGTTCGTGATGGCTGAATACCTCAAGCGTGTGACGGCAATGTTACGCCCCTACCATACTGTGATGTCTTGTCCCGGCCGGAGCGATGAGACAAAACTAATAAAACCCATTATAAACTAGGAATTCGTTGCATCCAGTGGGGACATAATAATGGATTATAATGACTTATACTGTCTTTTTAACGCGTTGCGTGCATAGCACCCGCGTAAACATAAAACCATGTCTGCATTTTGTGATCGGAGAAATGACAAACAAAAAAGCGCTACTCTACACTGCTCAAAAAACTTGCTTTAAATATATAAAATATAAAAACGCTTTAAATATAAAAAACTTACTTACAGTCTGTGAGTCAGAACAGCCGGCATTGTAGTCTACTTTCCCAGGATCAGGAAACAGTCCTCCATAAAATGTGCGGCACACATCTGAATATTTGGGTTGAGTGTTCTGGAACAGTGTTGTAAATAAAAATTAACCACTGATTAGTGGTTGTGTCCTACAAGGCCAAACAAAGTAGTTTGGCTTTCACAACAAAACACACAGCATCACACACGGCGGCCTAGAGTGAGCAATGACCGGGGGCTAGAGTTAGCGGCTTGCGGCAACCACATGTGACAACACCGGGCTGGACTCCGCTTCGTCCACAGTGAAAGCCAAATCACAGCGAAAATTGTAGTAGTCCTCAGTAACCAGTTCGGGATCAGCTCCGGCACATGACGAAGCAGTATCGCCTCTTGTGGAAGACCAAACAAAGTAGTTTAGTTTTCACAACGAAACACACAGCGCCTCCACGACATGGCAGCGGCAACAACAATACTACAGCATGAACATTTGGTCGGCGTGTTATGCAAAATCTTCCCACATAGTGACCTAGATAAGTGGGGGCGTGTTAGAACGAGACGTTTAAGGTAGGCGTGGCCGACTCTGAAATTTTATAAAGAATATCTCTTTGAATTTGAGACTTTAGTCTTTGCAACTTTACAGATGTTCTTTATGCACCAAGAGCTTGTACACTCCAAAGAGAAAGGAAAAATTAAAAAATCGCATCATATGACCCCTTTAATATTTTATGTGCAACAACAACATGCTGTCTCAGTGGCCTTACACATGATTTTCAATCTATTTTTTTCAACTTTATGATTTAAAGGGATTGATTGTACGAGAATAAATTTCATCTTTTCTTCAACTGAATACTGTTTTGATGTATTTTAAAGAGTTGGCAGTCAAAATTAAAACTGCTGGATGAAAGATATTCTTCATTCTTTATGACAAACAAGATAATGTGAATTACAGAATGTACAACACTTTTAAAATGTATAAATTGCGGTGTACATAGTTTATTATGAGGGGGTAGAATCCACAGCTCAGTACTCACTACTCAATATTCATGAGTACTTTTAAATAGGCTACTCTTTTACTCTTACTCAAGTAGTTTTTTGAGCAAGTACTTTTACTCTACTCACACTACATTTTTTTGGAAGGTAATGGTACTTTTAATTCAGTATATTTTTTCAGTACTCTTTCCACCACTGAATCATGGATCTGACTGTGAAAAGTGGTTTATGCATGAGTTACTGAAAACTAATTTTTGTGTTATGCTATTTATACCGCTATACGTTCAAGATGACTCACGTATCGGCCAAAAGCAACATAAATTACAAATATTTTTTAATATACAATAAAACATTATATAGGGTTCAGTTGTTTGATCCAATACATGTAACAATATCAAAATTCTCATCAAATATCTTATTTAGGCATTTCCCAGGGAGCGTAGACACACAGCCAAGACACATCTCACAACATGGCTATTTCTGTCTATGTGTGCAGGCCACCCTGTAAGCAATGAAATATGGCAGCCAGTGAACTTCTAGTGATCACAGTCTGAAGATAGGGTGGACAGATACATGCACTGGTCACGTGAGTGACACTGAGAGGATGATCCTAATTGGTCAGCTTGTTTGTTTACTTCACAACCAGCTTTACAAAAGAAAATTCAAAAGTCATCATAGTGAGATTTATACATATTTAAAATACAGACTTAACGCTTCGGAATAGAATAATTTCTTAATGTTATATATACAGAAAAAAAATCAAGATCTGATAAATGTATCAATGTAAAAATGGTTTATATAAGAACTAACAGAATTAATATCTATTTTTAGAGTATTTTAGGGTTAAGGTTTAGACTTAGCTTGACTAGCTATATGCATGTGTATGTACACACCTGGGTCAAACCAGACTGTGGTCTTTTGGTTAAATGAAAGACTATATAGAAAACCTTAAAGGGACTTTGGTTAAATATATCATCTGTATGTTAAGTTCACTGGGTTCATGTATATGGCTGTAATGCAGTGAAAGATTGCAGGACCCTGAAGGATTTGTGGGAGTGGAAAGAAACCCATTACCCCCATGTGTATGTGTGTGTGGGTGTGTGTGTGTGTGTGTGACTGCATGATTGAGATTTGCACAGATCTTCAAAGTGCTTGAGGATAAGATTTTCTTCTATTTCTGTTGGCCTCACTTCAGTCCATAGAACAAAGCAGGTGTTCTTCACTGCTGAACCAGTTTCAGTTCACAAAGATAAAAGCTTTACACACGTTTCATTTTTTTTATAAAAAGGATAGTTCACCCAAAAATGAAAATTTGATGTTTATCTGCCTTCCCCCAGGGCAAGATGTACGTGACTTTGTTTCTTCAGTAGAACACAAACGAAGTTTTGAACTCAAACCGTTGCAGTCTGTCAGTCATATAACGTAAGCGGATGGGAATCACGGCTTTGAGAGTAAAAAAAAAAAAAAAAAAAAATTAAACTGGCGGCTTGTGACAATATATGAGTGTAAAGACCAAACGATAGGTCTGTGCAAGAACTGAACAGTATTTATATTGTTTTTTTACCTCTGATTTACTGCAATGTTTGAACTGTCCTGAGCGCGTTCTCAACAGCAGGTGCGTGACGCGTGTTTTTCTTGCTTTACGGCGGATCGCAGACTTATAAGTGATTTACTGCCACCTATCTCTCAAATGGATCATTGCCATTCTATCTACAATCTCAATTAGGAGGGTCAATGGTCAAGGAACAGGGCGTATATTGAAGATCCAAATGATTCTGCACAACCGATAGTTTAATGTCATGACAAATCAAGTATCCGTCCGAGCGCATGGTTTAATGGGTTTTTTTTTTTTTTTTTTTTTACTCTCAAAGCCGTGATTGCCATTCACTTCTATTATATGACTGACAGATTGCAACGGTTTGAGTTAAAAATCTTTTTTTGTGTTCTACTGAAGAAACAAAGTCACGTACATCTTGGATACCCTGGGGGTAAACACACCCCCCCCCCCGGATAAACATTCAATTTATTTTGGGTTGAAAGATCCTTTAAGGGAAGGGGAGGTTTTACGCTAGATAACATTTGATAGACACCCGAGGATTTCATTTTTGGGTGAACTATTTTTACTATTTTTGCATTTTATGCCCATCATTGGTTTATGGAAACATGTTTTTTATAGTCAATTATTATTAAAAATATATTTAACGAATTCCAGAAAGCTCCCAAAAAAAAGTCCACTTTAGAAGTATAAATCTAACAGACGTTCAAAACTTTACCTGACAAAAACAGGGTTAGAGTAATTCCTGTGATGTCTTAAGGCCTGTTCTCACCAAGAACAGTAATTAATAACAGAGCTAACTAATAACTATAACTAATAGGCTTATTAGTGCCCACGCCAATTGGTGGCCAAGCTTTTTAGAGTTAGATGGATTCTGATTGGCTATCAATGTTTTATCATTCATCAACTGGAAAATGTTTCTGAAAGTGATTTCCAATGAAATCATTCCTCTGTGTCATTATTGTTGTATCCATATTTGTGTAACCTACTACAATTTTTAAAATCTGCCTGTGCACCACTAGAATTTTGACTCATCCATATTTTTTACTTAAAAGCAAAGTTCTGAGTTATGTACATGATGTATACAAGCTCTGATTGGGAGTTTCAGCAAAAAACAACTTCTTTCAGCTAAATGGAACAAAATAAATAATATTTTCCAGAACCAGCACCTTATAAAATGAGATGTAAATTGCCAGAGACCAAACTCACAGTATTCAAGCCATTTCTGCTGCTGGATGACTTCATACTTAAACAATGGCTCATTGACCAAGTACTGGCAAAAGCAAACTGTAAACAGGGTGGTGTCCATCACTGAGCTAGAATTAATGAAAGCTTTGTTACAGTCCGACAGAATCTGTTTTTGAAGGAGAGTAGTCTTGAATCTGTGTCATAGGTTTCTATGGACTGCTGGCACTGGTGACCAGTGGTGTCAACAGCTGCAGTATATGCCTCTCTAAAAATAGCTCTACAAACGCTCTACTAAAGTACTGTATCAGATGTCAGAATAGCAGGATAGCAAGGAAACAATAAAAAACAACTTACAAGGATGTGTATGTTTACACAGACAGAAACTGAATCAAGCAAAACGGAGTGCATGCATCCTCACCCACATGTTTGCAATTTGTGTACAGGAAATAAAAAAGCAAATATAATCTTAGAGTTGGTAAAGCCAACACCTGGGGAAAAACACATTTTCTGTGCCCTTTGTGGTTACAGAGTGCTTTGCAGAGCAGGAAATCACAGCTGTATGGACAAATCCACTCCATACTCCGCTCCAGTTCCCTTCTCACTCAGTAAGAGAGCCCTCGTTCTTGACTGATTGTGAATGCTGCACTGTTCTACTGCCATCTCTGAGACCTGTTTATGGCTCCTGCCCCAGACCAACTCTCTCTCTCTCAGCCCTCTAATGTTTGCATAATTTCAGTTTTAGAATCTTGAAAAATGGATGCGAATGTCCTGCTTCGCCTGAAGGTTTGGAGACTAAAAAAGATCGCAGAGACAGGGTGAGGTAGTGGTGAGACTCTGCATGATGCCTGTTTAGCTGACAATTACATTTAAGAATATGAAACGCTAAATTAGTTTTTACAAAACTGATCCACATACTACTTCTTTTGCACATATACAGATTCATACATCATGAACATTTTTTGCTATGACAAACATTTCTGCTACAAGAAACCATTAACTTTGTAAGCAACTGCAAGCCTGTTGTAGGAAAGTGCTGAATCATTTTCCCAACAGTATTTCACATAGTTGAAAAATCATCAGTCTGAGCCAGTAAAGTCTATTTCTAAGGTCATGGTGTCCAAATGACAGAGACAAACACATAAAAATGATAACTTTGAATGGGCACACAAGGATAAGGATGGGATGTAAATAGCTTATACCACACATTTAAATGCCTGTTTGACTTTTTACCATCTTTCATGATGCTCTTTAAAGATATAAAGAGACTCACTTCAAGACTATCCTTTAAAATAAGCAGCATAGATCATGGACTCCAAAATAATTACTGTAGCAAAATTATAATGGACCCTTTTACAGTCTGTGATGGTGCGTTTCAACGGTCATCAGCTTCGTAAATCCAGTAACTTTTTTTATATTTTCATTTTTAAAAAACATCATTTATAGCACTACACTTGATATTATATTTCCTTTGCATCAAATAAAAAAAAAAGGTTGTTCCTAGTACAGCAACTTTGGGAATGAGTGTAAATTTGACATTGTTTGTTTTTCTTATCAATCTCTCTATTTTTTTTCATCTTTTTGAAAGTCTTGAAAAGATGTGGATTTTTTCTTTAGCCCAATTCAATTTCCCTACAGAGGCATGCCATGTTTCTTGTATCCTTCTTATATCATACAGTGCTACTTTTAGTTTTTTTTTTATGTTCATAACTGGCTATTTGGCTATACTGGCTATTTGTGTACACTGCAACTGATATTGGAGTAACCTGAAATAACTTTTACATGATGTTCCTCTGTTCACTGGTTTAATAAATGGTGATCAGCCAAAATAGGCTTGGCATCAGGGTAGGTATTTTTGAACTGTGTGTTCAGTACATGATCAGTACATGATCAGGCAGAGTGTGTTCATATCCAGGGTTATCAGAGGTCTGGTGTCTAAATCTGCTTCCCTTTTCTCTGCCTAACAGAGTTGTTTCATATATGTGTGTGAGTGCTTTTAAAATTTTCAGGAAAGTGGAAAATGGAGCTCTCTACATTCTCTGCATTCCTCATTGAGTGGAGAAGACCATGAGCTAACATTGAACCTCTGGCTGCTTCAAATGAAACTACTTACTATGATTTTAAAGAGAGCTTTATGCAGATAAAAGTCATTTATGCAGCAATTCATAAGATCCTTGATTTATATGGATATATTCATAAAGCCCAGGTGTCAAGCTACCGCATCAACTTGACCATTCTCTTCTCCTTAGAAATCTGCATTATTATTCTCATTTTTTAAGGTGCTTGAGGGTTTAACTTTAATACTTTAGTCAACATAGCACTCGGTTTGCTTATAAACTCTACAATAGTAAAGGAACTCAGTTCTCAATGTCACTTGTTTTGTCCCTAAATGCTTTTTATGAGACCTGCTTAATTGCCACCAAAACCATATTGTTATCACTTTGGCAAGTAAGTATGAAGTCTACACTGGACAGATCAGACATATTCTCACTCATTCTGACTACAGTTATTGAGAAACAGAATCTGAAAATGTGAAATTTTTATTTGAGAAAAATCACACCAAATACACACTCATTTACCAAGACATCAATTATTTCTTTCATAAAATGCAGCCATTTTTTCACATCTGATTCGAACATGACATCACAACCAATTCCACTCATTTTCACTGAATTGCACTTAAAATATAAAAATGACCCAACAAAAGACACTACTTGCTTTACAATGACATTTGCTGAGCAGATCCTAATGCACAGAGACCATTATCAGGCCATTTGTTTAGCTTATTGCGTTCAGTTGCATTACATTTCTAACAAATCCAACACAAAAATGAATAAAAAAAGAGACAACTAAACATACGTGCATCTTGCAGATTAAAACTTGATCAAATAAAACCACATTTATTTCAAGGCTGGTTTATTCATGGAGTACATATTAAATATGATAAATATGAATATTTCTTTGTTTTTTCCTTCTGAAAGTTTGTAGCCAGTAAAGGTTACCCCTTCAATATGAAGGACAATCTCACTGGTTGCATACCAACTGTTCATCTCTTCCATAATAGAATCTTCAACTGGAAATCTGCTGAAAATTGGCTAGTGAGACAGATATATCCTCTTCAAATTATCAGACTTGATTTTCACTTGGTATCATTTTTTATAGTGCACAGTCTGCAGATGTGGCACACAATGGCAGCAGCATAACAAAAAATTCTCTTAGCACACTTATGACAAAGGCACATTTTATACAATGAACCGACACAGATGTTATATAGTGTTTACTCGAGACCTCCTAGCGGTCTAGCGCTTCATGAAAGGGGTCATCGCACATTTTACTCAAAAGAATAAAACATGCTGTATTGCACGGAAGCAACATGTTCCATCTAAAAGAAACAAGGTTCACTCTATGTGACCATTTCAACCAGTCTCTGTCCCCTCTTTAATCTGCTAACAGACAGCTGATCTAGGTCTGCTTGTAAAGTAATCAGCAGGTAAATCATATTAAGAGCTCTTAAGAGAATGTTAATATTCTTCTGTTGTCATACCGAGAGATATATTGGTGCTAAAAGCTTTCAACACATTTGGATAGTTAATTATGTGAGCTCAAGTCACCAATAGGGGCCACTGGTTGCAATGTGCCCCCAACTCTGCCAGTTTGGGAAAATGCCATTGGATTGGAGCGGACTTTTACATTTATAAACCTCATTGTCTTGTGTTTTCCTGCCTAACTTTCTGGATTCATTCGGTTTCTTTCCCTGGTTTGTGGAATTCAGTCCATAGTTTCTGCCATCGTTGTTGTCCCAGTAGGTCTGCTCTCCAGTTCTGTAGCTAATGCAAAATTCGGCCTTATTCTGAGGGGGCACATACCCAGGCAGTTCAATGGCAAACGAGAATGTGTCTGTATCCTGACAACCATAGACATTATTCATAAACGTGCATTCCACATCCTGGAAGCTCTTCCAGGTGTCGAAAGTGATTCGCACATGAACCAACTTCTCGTAGGCCAGGTTACGCACTTTGATAGTGCCAGTGAGGGCTCGCTCCTGTAGGGTACAGTTCTCCAAACAAACCAAGTTCTTCAGCAGCCGACTACGAAAATCTAGGTAGTCTGCTGCTGGTTGTGGAAAATCTAGAATTCTGCTCTGGACTGAATTTATATGGAGAGTTCCTGTGACGTCCTCTAAGTTTTCCAGGTCAAATTGCAGTTCGGATGTAACAGGTTCTCTGTTTTCGAAAGTTGAGAAGACATGCACCACGGTTAATGACATACCCTTTGAGTCGGCAAACACAACCTTCTTTTTGGCCTTGGATTTTGGGGTCTGCCAGTCCAGACGAGGGGGCTCCAGGTGGGCTCTAGAGCTCAAGCAGGGCCGGAGGGGTTTGTAGCAGGTGTTGACCAGGTTGCGTGTCCTGTAGTCTTCATATGAGCTCAGGAAGCTGCGCAGTGGGGGAGAATGGGTGATGTACAGCTGCACAGCCACATCCATGGGCATAATTGGACCCGGCATTGGAGGATTGAGGAGATGAAGAACTCTAAACACATACAGACAAAAGACAACCCAGATGTGTGAGTACAATGTCTTTAAAATGTTTCAAAAATTCAAAGAAAGTTTCAAAAAAGTTTTAAAAGATATTCTGCTACAAAATGATATTCTAGGAGGAATCAATTTGCCTTTATGAAGCAACACAACACAAATTAGACATGAGTGGAAATGACAAATGATTGTGACAGTGTCCCTTGAGCTCCCCACAGGAAGTCAAAATGTCCTTGTTGTAGGTTTTAGGGCTCTTAAAAGTATTTTACATGCAAATGTATGTATATATTATGTATATGGTATGATATATTATGTCTAGATGTATATATAATTTTCACACATGTCAACCAAATGTATATGTGCTTCCCTGTAGGGTTTTCCAACTTCAGTACACAAAGATATGAAAAGAGATTCGCGACTTCCTTGCCAAGCAGGTAACCCATACACCCTCGGCATTTCGACCACTTTTTGTTATAAAAAAAATTAAAAAAAATACATAAAAATCCAGTTAAAATATACACTTAACGATACATCACAAGCGGTTATTATGTTTTAAAACAAATATTTACGTATACTGTCCGCATGTCGCTACTGTACTAAAGCACCTAGAAAACACTTGTGCATTTTTAAAAACTTACTGGTTTTAAACTAACGTGTCTTTACGCGTTGTGAACTCATAGGAGAACGTGCTTCAGTTTAAAGTGGTCTCTTGACCAAAGCACATTGCAGGAGAAACAGGATTTATAAGCAATTCCAGAGCGCTGAATTTAAAGTAAAAATTCGTGATTTCAAGGGTTCACCCCCAGAATAGCCTGTCCTCTGCCGACACACCCACTCCACGCTGAACACACACTGCGAGTCCTTTAATAAATCCTAGTACCGCTATTTGCATAATCCACACCCCAACCAATAACAGAGCAGCACATTTTTGTGTCGACCAATCATCACTTGAATAGATTTAGTACCGTGGACCCCTGTCGGTGCAAATTATATCGCACTCGCGTGTGAATATCTACTCAATTATCGTGGATTTGTTAAACTGACATCCTCTTGGGTGTAGTAATGGTGGTAGTTTATATTCTCTCTTTTATTTTAAGACTTGTAAATGTTAGGTTTTCTTCATTCTGATGGAGGTAACGCAGCTGGGTAATCTTTAATCTATCGAGCGTGGTTGTTTGCCCTGTGAATGTAGGTCATGGGTAAAGTTCATCTTTATTTCCTGATGGTTGTAATAAACCATGAATCTAACAATTTATCTGACACTAACAATTTATACAAATGTATATAACACTTCCATTACGATCCAACAGTGTCTGGTGTGTTTACCATGGTCCAAATGTCCAAATGGCTCTTTGGCCCCATCCCATACATGACTGTGGCGCATGATAGAATAATCTGGTTTTACACGCACTCCAACTTCAAGCCATCCAATCCATGTCAAAGTCCTTAATGCAAGTTATACTAATTAAAAACTGACATCTTCTCTCTCTCAATCAGATCTTCCCTATTTCTCTCGTGATTTTGTCACCATCATTATTTGATTAACGATTTATTGACGACACACTCTGATTGATTGATGTGCATGGACAGATGTCCACCTCAGTGATCAATACCTTAGCACCTTTCTTATTGATGTGCAAATGTTGAAGCTGTTTCGACTGTATGTTTTGGTGATTAGAGGTTATCAGCCCAGTGGGGCACGAAAACTAGCAAAGGGTCCGAACATGCAAAAGACCTCTCCTTCTCTCTCTCTAAAGGTAGCATATGTATATATATATTTAACACTGCTTTAGCTATATGTAACACTGGTATGGAACGTATAATTTAAAATATACTGAATTTAGTTATTAGCTTAATGCATGAAGGTATTAGTGTGCTGGCCTGTCGATATCCTTGTCACGTACAGTACATTAACACCACTTGACTACAAAATGCATTTAATATACTTTAACTTAAACATAGACATTTTCGTGGCATTTGTGGTAGAATAACATCTGCAAGGATTTAGACTGACCTTATCCCAAAACATAGTTGCTTCTGTGGCATGAAGATACGATTAGACTATAGGCTATCCTTACAATTACATAATAAGCCCTGAGTCATACTGCCAAACCCGACTGAGCCCATGAGCCTGAAATAAAATGAGTGCCTGACTGTATCACAAAACTTCAATGTCTTATTCTGTGCAAATGTTACCAATTGGAATATACAATGGTGGAGAGAGACATCTAGTGGACACTATAAAGAAAATATTCATTTTAAATTTAGAGTCTTAAATCTGATCGACATCTGCCTTACTTTTTGCTGGACTGTCATGTCCAATAAAATACATGAGTCCTGTTAGTACAATCTTATTTTAGAGACACTTTTTGATAGACAGACAGACAGACAGACAGACAGACAGACAGACAGACAGATAGATAGATAGATAGATAGATAGATAGATAGATAGATAGATAGATAGATCTTTACAGAAGGAGAACAGTGGTGTAATATAAAACAGTGTGGTAAATCACATATGTGTATTTCAACACCCTCAAGTACAGACAGACTATTTCACGGGACTATCTCGTGTCAGCCCGATTTACAAACACATGACACAATTCAGCCAATCAGTAAGCCAGATGCTCTCCTGACTACTTAGGTTTGGGTCGATGCACCACACCAACCAACTGTCTAAAAAAAGCCTGGCATAGGGGGTTATTTGACATGTTGCAACTTCACAAACTTTTAAAAAGAGACAAATGCAAATCACGTGTTATGAATAGCTGTGGTGCACTTCTACCGACCAATGAATGCAAGTTCAGGAGTTATGATGTTTTACTGGTGTAAATGTCAAATTCTTTTGTTTGGAGGCCACAGTGAAAGATTTTTACAGAACAAATAATAGCCCAGAGCTGACCCAAACCCACAGAAATGTATCCACAATGAATAATTAAATACTTATTATGATTTAATAACATTCATAATCATTTCATTTTTTATGTGCATTTTTATGTTATTTCATAATTTATGTATTTTAATTAATAATTAAATTATATAATTAATATTAATTTCTAGATAATATGTTTTGGTTTTTCCATACCCCTTAGATGATGAGTTTTTTCTTGACTTGTGCCCTTTAAAAAGGAATTCTTAAAAGAACATTCTCCCTTTGTATTGAACTTGAGCTTGTAACGTTTCACAGATGTTTTTTTAATGCTCACACACCAACATTAAAACACTAATTAAAATGTTAAAAAGGTGAAATCATATCATGACCCTTTAAAATTTTGTTATTTGTATAGCCAGCACAGCTCCACTGGGCTGCAGGTCTGTCTTGAAGAATCTGGCACTAATATCTCCTTATCCATCAAGGAGAACTCTGTTGTTCGGATCAAGCTCACAGGCATTGAATCAAACTCAATGACCAGCCCTTCTGTACAAATATGTGTTTTGTTGTTGTTAGTGTGTAAATTTTTCAATATATTACTGTACGCCAAATAGTTACCGAAAAGATTATAACTGCTAGCAAGGAAAAGCACAGTCCACAATAGAGGGAAATAAAGTAAGAGGTTCTTAATCAAAGTCACACAGCTATTTGTTCACAGCTAGGAGAGCAACTAAATAATAACGTAATCCTTCGACGCTGGGATGTACTACTGTAAGACCTGGGGTTGGCTGCTAAATCTGTTTCCATAAATCATATTTAAAAATAACCTTGCTGCTTCCACTAATGAAGCAATTTGGTGACGTGTGCCAAGATGTTGACTGACACAAGATGCAGAGCCTGCAAAAAAACTTGTGCATTTTAATCTTTGTAAAGTTTTTTCCCCTGCTTTTTTAAAGCTGAACTCCATGAGGCAGCAGAAATTCTGATACCAAGAACAAATGAATGCTTCCCAAACAGTCACTGGTGTCTTATTATTTTCTTATTGGGCAAATAACCCATGAGCCCTGTGTTTCCACATGGCACAGTTTCTAACCTACTACTATGTCAGAACTAATTTTGTGTGTCTTGTATCACTCTTTGCAGTTTTCCATTGGATCGGTGTAAGGCTCAAGAGGGTGAATGTGGCATAAGGCCAGGTTGGAGAATAGAACATTGCAAGGGTGTCCGAATGGGGCACTTCTCCACTTTGTACAAAGCTGTTCCGATGTGGGAAGCGTCTTGAGCCCTTTTGTGTGATTCTCAGGGCTCCCAATTGGGTTTTGGGGAGGATGGTGTTGTTTCCCTGTGGATCGGGATGGGAAAGGGGGCCATAAATGGGGCATCTGGCTGAATGCCTGTTTTAAACACTTGATTTATGTGCACAGACTAAGAGCCAGTCTGTTTAGTAAGTAATGTGTCTGTGTAAGAAAGCGAGTGTGTGTGTTTGTCGGTTTTTGAGTGTTTATTTGGGCTCGCTATGACTGGGACTTTAGACGTGCGGCTCATTGAGATTTTGGTAAGATTCTAAAAGCATTTCAGATCACTTTCCCATACATTTGAGTGTACTGAATAAAGTACTGAGAGCACTAATTCTGCAAATATTAGGTAACACCAAAGACAAAAGGGCACTATATAATATAACAAATATGCTATTCCATATATATTATATAGATATAATATATATATAATATTATATAGTTTATAATGTATTTGGGTGTCTCATTTGGAGTAATCGTCGCGCGTCTGTTATAGATGGGCATAAAACTGTCAGCCTTGTTTTATTGTGTCTAATTCTGTTGACGTTTTTGCTCTCAGGGACATTTGCTCTCAGTAAGTAAATCAACAATTTTCAATCCTTTTTTAACTGTCCTTGTTGAGTGACAAAATACTTTAACTGAATGTCTCTCTGTCCATCTCACTGAACAGTTAAACTCACAGAAAATACAACAAAAACACTTTTTTATATATAAACTCAAATGGAGCATACATAAATTCGAATCAGTGATTCTTTTTTAATCTGTTCATTTACATTAACCTTCTGAATGAACCGATTCACTAATATTAATCTGACCTCCAACGCCACATGAGAGGACATGATTAAGGAAGTATCGAATCACTCAAATGAATTGGACTTTTCAACGCTACAAATGAGAGAGGGGGACCATTTAGGACGAATCGAGTCACTAAAAATATTCGGTTTTACATGGCTACCTATATGAGAAAGGTAAATATAGGATGAATCGAATTAAAAAGAAGCAAAATAAATCAAAAAGAAGCTGTGTGGAAAAGGTTAGTAGCTCCGCTACTTTTTTAGCTAGGTATACTCGTACACTGCTTTCCTCTCCTCTCTTTTCCCTGTAGAGAGTTTGATGGTCACTTTTAACCCAAAGTGCATGCAGCAGATTAACAAAACAAACATGGTTTAATCCAAAATCAAAACAAAAAATATATAAATCTAAAAAGAGGATTATAGGAGACTGAAGGTCTTGACTCAGGCATCCCTCTCACATATATAATGCTTGTTCACAACTGAAGACTCAGTCAGAGCTGATTAATATTGTGGAATTTAAAGTCATTTACCATTCATACATGAGATCAACCCATAGTTGTTTTCCAATAATTGCAAACTAATTTGTCCAAATCCCCTGCAGAGGCAAACACACACATACATCTGCAGCACCCCGCCAAATATTTAGTGCTTTTCCATGGATGAGAAAAAAGGGTGATTAGTTCTTTTAAATAAATATTTGTTTTTTCTCTCTTGGTGAGACAGCAGTTTGTGTAGTGAGGAAAGAGAATAGCTGAAAAGTCTTTCTCTAAACATGTCGTGTTGGCCTTGACAGTAAATGCACTTCATTGCTGCTAGTTCAGACTCAGAGCACAGTCTTTGGGAAGACAGTGAATTGATTCAGGAATGATTTTTACAAATTCAGAACCATTTGATCCGATTCACAATGAAATTTGATCAAATTCTTTTCAATTTTATTTAATGACTCGATTCAGTATTTTTAGGTGCATTGTTAAAACAAGATTCACTTCATGAGCATTTGACGGTTTCTTGTGAGAAAAACTTAAACTTTCAACATAGCATATACAAACAGGAACTTAAAGTTCTTCACAGGAACCCATCAAAATAAAAGTTTGGTTTAACGTGAAGAACTGTGACTGGAGGTTATTATTATTAAAACGTTATTTATTTTAAGGAATATTTACCAGAAAAAATATTTACCAGAATTTATTATTTGATTATTAAAATGTAGTGAAGCCATAAAAAATGTATCCAGAAAATTTATGGAAAACACAGAATTTGGTAAAAAATAAATAAAACTAAATTTATTTAGTTTTTTTATTTACATTTATTTCATTTAAATTTAATGTATTTCATTGGGCATTAAAAAAGTAATTTTTGTAAATTTTTTAAATAAATTGCGGACTTTTTGTGTTTTGATTTCAATTAATTAAATGTTTTTTTGATTAATACAATTTAATTTAACCATTAAAAAAGAGTCTGGATCTAGAATGAACAGGGGGAAAAATGGAATTTAAAAAAAAAAATGGAATTTGGGAAAAAATTTAATGGATTTTATAGGGTCCTATTATATATATTAAGCATTATTCAGTGTTGTCAGGACAGCATGAAAAGTCACATAATATTTGGCAATTGTTTCAAAAAGTTGAGACAAATTGGTGCCATGAGCAAAAATGGCAAATTTCAAATTGTGTACTTCTGGGTGATTAGATCATGTATTACAGACGTTCTTTATGCCAAATACCAATTTGGCACACATGAAAGTCACTTTTCAGGTGAGTTGAATTTAACAAAGCAAAGCCAGTAGGAGTCCATTTATCCTTAAAACAGCCACACTCCAGAGGGCTTTAGACATCTATGTAATATCGTTCCTCCAACATTTAGTTGAAAAGATGAATCTGCTGTATTAACCCTGCCACTGCCCAGTCTATTGACGAAATCCGTTTGTGACTATGAGCAAAATATTATAATGTATCTCTGCTCGCTTGGCAGACTCAGAATGTTCTAAGCCTTCAATAGATGACTCTAATTCTAGCTTCTTTGTCCAACAATTTAGCTGCACAGCTTGCTTATTAAATGTGTCGCTGTAGGCAGTTGTGAGACTACAGAAAAGCCTTGAACAAAAGCCATATTCCCACCACGCAATATTAGTTCAGTTGCCGCTCACCAGACTCGGTGAAAGGTCCCGACTAGCTTAGACTAATTATGGCACATTTCATCGATTTGAACTATCGCATGAGATCCTCTATTTTCTGTGACCGTCATTTTAGATCACTGATAAGGCAGACTACTGATGCTGAGTGCACAACGGATAAAGCCACTGCCGTCTGAATACAACATACTCACTGACAAACACCTATATACACACATTTATACACATGAATACACAATATAAATAGTTCATGAAAGGGCAAGGTTCTTTTATTCATCTTGTGTGAGAGCTGAAGCACTTTAAATCTTGTCAATCAGCTGTGTTAAGCACTGCGATCTATAAGTGATGAATGATGGAATTATTTTCTGTCATATATTTATACAATTTTGCTTTTAAAAATGTATACATGTTTAATTCATTAAATTAGTTTTTTTATTGATCTGAATATTATTTGCAATAATCATATACAACAATTTTCATAATGAGTAAAAAGTCAAAGGTCATGTGTCGAATATAAAATTCAATTATTCATATCTATAAAAAGTTAAATCAGGTTTAGTTACAATATACACAAGTAATTAATTGTAAGATCATAGTTAATTTGATTAGTGTGATTGTTAAATATTATACATAAACTACTTTCACTGTCTATTTGTCTTCCTCTTCTCAACATAATTTTTTATCCATGATGTCGAACTAGATGATGAACTTCTGCTAAGTCATATTTTTGACACCCGACATCGTTGTCTTCCTTTCCTGTCTTTTTTTCACATGCAACAATCACTTTCTTAATCCTCCCTAGATTCCTGAGAAAGCATTGAAGCCACATACTGTTCTAGTTTTTTTCTTAAACTCACTCAAAATTGAGCCAAGATTGTTTGCAGCACAGCGTCATGCCATCCCTCTCCGCAGTAGCTCACAGCGGGCTCCATGTCTGAGAATCCATCATTCATTACTTCTCCGAAGCCCTCATCCTCTTCTTTCTTCACCTCCTCTTCCTTCTCTTTCTGTACTTCTTTTTCTTTCCTTGCAGGTGCCTCCGTTTTCTGTTTGCTCTCTTCTAGCATTCCCTTGCTTGTGTGCGTGGTGGTCTCTTCTCCGCTTCTCTCCGTGAGTTTCATGTGAGATGCGCTGGGCTCTTTTTTACACAGGCGTGTTTTCAAGACTTTCTCCCCCTCGCAAGCGTTCTTTCGTTTCTTCAGTTTGCTCACCACCTGTTTCCAGTACTGGGAGGACTGAGTGCTGTAGACAGAGCATTCCTGAGGTTTTCCAGCAAACTGGCATGTGTAGTGAGGTCCGAGCCCCTCCTCACTTGGGGCAGTGCAGCTCACCTGGAGCAGGATGTTAGCTCCTCTCTCTAGCGTCTCCCAGGTGCAGCGGTGCCCATCCTTAGTGCTCAGTTGACCTGACCCCAGCGAGGGATTTACTGCTGTACTCTCTGATCCAGTCACTGCATCTGATGGCTGCTTGGACTTCTTTTT